>MU853428.1:272004-291344 GCA_033297235.1 Trichocladium antarcticum
AAGCTGATTGACGACCCGGAAGCTCAGCAAGGTTAGTGTGGCTCCCCGCAACCTAGCGAGTTGGCTCACAAGCTAATTGACAACCTTCTCTGCAGCTTAGCAAGGTCTGTGGCTCTCCACAACCCAGCTCCCACCAACAAGTCGATTCCCAGCGAGTTGGCTCACAAGCCGATTGACGACCTTCTGTATACGGGCAGGCGAGCGGGCAGGCGCGCGGGCAGGCGCGCGAGCAGGCGAGCGGGCAGGCGCGCGGGCAGGCGCGCGGGCAGGCGAGCGGGCAGGCGCGCGGGCAGGCGAGCAGGCGGTATTATTACCATCAATTACATCGCTTGATAGAGCCGTCACGTAAGGCGGTGAGCGTTTTGAACGCAACACTGTTTTCACAGTTGAAGACGGTTAGCTAATCAAGATGTTTTGTAAGCAAGATTATCTTAGCTAGTAAGATCCAATTGATTCGAAAATGCTCCAGGTAGTATAAGACTATCTCACATACAAAACTCGGTCGGCTGAAAACAATACTAAGATAATCTTTGGCACAAAACGCTGTTGGCATCTGGGGATTGTCGCCAAGACCGTTTTCCCAGAGTGCGGTGGCGCCTTATGGTAGGTAATATGTATGTGGCCTGTGCATCCACCCGCATGGGTCTGTGGGTCCGTCTTTTTGAGCGGAGAGACCCCGGAAGTCAATGCGAAGCTTGTCAATGTCAAGACGCCGCCGACGGGACTGAAAATGTTTGAAGACTCGTGGTACAGCTTTGTGCCCGACTACCAGCACCAGCGGACGCCCTCTCGCACGCAACATGCCGGCCATCGACGGAAGGAATCCCTGTTGCAGCAGCCGAATGTGCGTGTCTTTCTTTCCCTGGTTCTCGTACCCAGCGAGTGGCTACGAGTGGCTACGACACTGACATCCAGACCTCACATCGGATAGGGCACTGCAGACCGCACCGACACCCCAGAACCCCTGCCCGCGCTTTTCGACGACCGCGAACTTGTCGATTCCCCCCCAGAACCAACCCTGGCCCGGAGGGCAAAGTCGTACTCGGACTTTTACGACGTCGTGAGAGTCCAGCTGTCCGGACAGGGCGCCAAGAAGAAACGGAAACAGAGGCGGAGCGGCCGCAGCTGGGAGGCATTGGCGGTTCCCGATTCGGTGACAAGCCGCTTGCCAGTCGAGGAGGACGGCCATGACGACGAGCTGGAAAAGGCGCTGCTGCGGGCGAGCCAGCAGGAATACTTGTGCGTGGAGCGCCGAGTCCCCGCGCGGTTGCTGCATGCTGACAGGAGTTTCAAGGCTTTATCATGACGAACTGGCCATGACGGAGCGCCATCTCGGCACCCTCGTCGACGACGCAAACAGCGCCCTCAAGATCCTCGAGTCACTCTGCCAGTCCTTCCGCGCCGTCGACGAGCAGACAAGCTCCTTCCAGGCCCAATGCGACGGCCTGTTGACCGAGCAGAAGCGCCTGCAGACGCTCGCAGAGGGTGTTGGCTCAGACCTGCAATACTATACCTATCTCGGCTCTGCCACCCGCCGACTCAACGCTCCTGGCGCCGGCCGCCTTGTTGACGGCAGCGCCTTTATCGAGATGGTGACCACGCTGGACTCTTGCATAGAGTTCATGACAGAACATGTCGGTCTCCCTTCTCTTTCCTTTCTGCGTCTCAAAAACGAAGCTGACATGGCATAGCCTTCGTACCGCGACGCAGAGCCATATCTTGCGCGTTACCAGTCGCTGCTCGCAAAAGCCCTGCACCTGCTCGAGGTCGGCTTCAACAACCACCTGAACAAGGTGTCGGCCGAGATATCCCGCCAGATAGCCGCAACTCAGTCCGAGTCAGCGCGCCACGCCCTGGCCTATGGCCGTTTCGAGGAGATGGTCTTCGAGTCGTACTCGTTGATTCCGAATGTCCAGGCTGTGGTGGCGCGCGCCTATGACGAGCACGGCGACGCATACTCGACACCGAATGCCCATGTCTACGCGAATACGGCCAACGCGCTGTTCCACTCTTACTGGGCGGCCAGGGAGCGCGATCTCAAGCCCATCATCCAGCACGATCTCGACGTCTTCAAGGCAGAAGCCAGCGAGTCGATCGAATCGGCCGCACGAAACTTTGTGAAGCAAAGCTTCGAGCGCTCTTACAACGAGGCGTCCATGTTCGGGAAGATGTTCGCCATCGAGCCGCACTACTCGACACATCCAAAGTCGGCGTTCGTGGCCCTCAAGTCCCACCAGCGCTCGCTGCTGACGGGAACAAACGTGACACCCATATCCTCCAACCTGCAACCCGTGCTGCAGTCGAGTGACCTGCAGACCATCTGCAACCTAGTCGGATGGATCACCAACGAGTATTTGCTCCCCGACTACGACGAGGACGAGACGCCGTCTGTGGGTCGCTGTCGAGAACTAGCGGCCCGGCTCCTCGCCGAGCATCTGTGGGCGTTTACCGACGCATTCTTCGAGGCCGAGATTGTCAAGTCGATAACCAAGGCCGTTGTCCCGCCAGAAGCGCTAAGAATCGGGCCCATCACCAATGGCGATGTTGCGTCAAACGCATTCCCGCCCGTCAAGCGCGCCCTTGAGCTCCTCGTCATGTTTGACCAGTCCATGCCCAAAGAGCGATGTGTAAGTCCCAGCCCCCGACCCCCGGCCCGCGACCCCAACCAACCCAATACTAACAACAACCCCTATCCCCAACCCCAGCAACGCAACAGCCCCGTAGTCTTCAAAATCCTCCAGCAATCCATCGCCTCCCTCCAGCGCGCCGAAGCCCGCCTCCGGTCGTCCCCGCCGCCAAACAAAGCCAGCAACGACATCCCCACAGACCCGGACCTCTTCCTCATCAAAAACCTCCTCATGCTCAAGAACGAGCTCCTCACCCTCGAAATCGGCGACATCCACTCCGCCGCCGGGCCCGCCGTGCAGACAGCCGCAGCAGCCACCAGCCTGCAGCACTTCTCCCAGATCTGGGACACCCTCCGGCCCGCCACCCTGCTCGGCGGCCTGTGGAGCAGCTTCGGCACGCTGTCTGGGTACATCCCGGGGTCGTCGCTCTGGTCGTCGTCGTCGTCGTCGTCGTCGTTGCCCACGCCCGCGGCGGCGGCAGGGGGTGGGGGGTTGGAGGTGCAGGATGCGAGTGAGCAGTTGGATGGGCTGCTGCGGCAGGGGATTGTGGCGTTTACGAGGCGGTGGGCGGCCGTGGTGGTTGAGGCGCGCGCCGCGCCGGGAAGGGGGGGGAGTGGTGGTGGTGGTGGTGGGAGCGGGAAGATGGGGGGCAGGAATTGGGTCAGGGCGGAGAGGGAGCTGGATGAGATGCTGGCGCGGGCGTTTGGCGGGCAGCCGGAGGTGGTGGAGAAGCTGAAGGAGGCGATCCGGATTGCGGCGGAGGGGATGGGGAGGGGCGGGGGGACGGGGGGCGCTTGATTTCGCTTTTATCTTGCTCGGGCTTATGTATCCCAGTGGTTTCTGTCTTTGTCCTTGTCCTGGGAGCTCACCCGTCGGTTCACCTGGCGCTTCCTGAATCCGATGCTCCTGTTGCATCCCGACTTGCTGCTCCTCCTCCGCCTCCGGCACCTGATTGGCAGTCGGCGGTGGCCATGCCGCTGGACTTCCTCCTTCAGGGCGTGTAGCTGGAACTCTCAACCGTCCCGTTAAATTCCCCATCCCCTTAGCCATGTCATCCATGCGGGTCCGAGCTGTCCGTCCAGGCTGTCCAAGCTCCGTTCTCACGTAGAGATCCGATCCTCGTAGCCTTGGCCCTCACCCATAGTACCAGTTCCCAACCCACGGTACCAGACTCTCGCATCTCGGCCCACTCGCCCTGGACGTCCGTGGTAGGCGACCATCCAACCACCGGCCATCCTCTGAAGTGCGCCTCTGCCCAGGCAAGGCAGAGCATGCCAGAACGGGTGTCAGTCTGGCCGCAGAAACCGGGATCCTCCACGACATCCATCGAGTGTTCGGGGACACCGAGCGCACCAAGACAGCATTGGTCGCAAACGGCCGAGCAAAAGGGCGTCAAGACGTGCACGCCTCTCACTGTCGTTGTCTGCATCGCCAGGCATGGTGGTGATGCCGGCAAACAGCCCAACCCTCTCGTCAGGCCGGTCGATCCAGGCCACAGACCAGATGAAGTGGTATACAGGAAAGGCGTTGGCGCCGTGGCTTTGCGTTTGTTTATTTCTGCTCTCACCCTCCGTCCAAAGTCAAAGTAACGAAAAAAACAACAGGAAGTGGGCTCGGCGTGCTAAACTCCTTTACCGGCCTCCTCAAGGATTTCCCTCATTCGCGCATACAATCCACTGTCCTCTCTCTTCCACCTCCCGCCGCCCGGAAACACCACCTTTCGTAGCTTGTTCACCCAAGGAACCAACGGCCAGTAATACTCGGTAAAAGACTCCTCCATAGTCTTGCGGAAAATATCCTCATCAGACACCGTGCCTAGCTTCAACTTCGCTAGTTCCTCTGTGTCGGCGTAGTTCCACTTGTCAAACTGGGCAACAACCTTGCCCTCGCCAGGGCCGTCGCAGTGGATGCATATCCAGAAAAGAACCCAGAAGAATGACTCGAGATCGTGCATAAACGAGTGCTGCTCGCCGAGAAGAGCCCCAATAGCCATAAAAGCCCTCGTTCCAGTCTTCCCCTTGGCTCCCGAGGCGCTGAGGCGTTGTTCTTTGATAGCGAGATCTAGGTCAATCAGAAACCCGCGGTTGTCCTTGCTTACCATGAGATTACCAATAGAGATATCTCGGTGAAGGAGGCCGGCTTTTTGCCGTAACGACTCATGTCCTTCAATGCAGTCGGCTAGTGCAGTGAGCAGCGTCTCTCGAGAGCTCGCCTTGTAGATAGGGACTCCGTAGTCAGAAAGAATGACACGCCGGTGTATTCGATTCGGGACGCTACCGGCTTTGACCGGTAACGTGGAACAGGGCCGCTTGCTTGGTGGTAAGAAAGCGCTAGTTGGGTCGGACGACCGCTTCGTACTAGCGGCGCTATAGCTTCGGCCGGCTCGTAATAGGTCCACCGAGCTCGTACCTGGCGAAAGTCTCGATCGATTCGGCCGGTAGTTTGTAGCCTTCGTGACATCCAGCCCCTTTCGGACGTTATCTCGGACGTCGTCATCTGCATCCCGTACCTGTACGGTTTCGTGGTAGTAATGCCGGGCTACACGAACCACACCGTTTTTAGTCGCCTCGCAAAGCCACTTGCCCTCGTCGTCACGTTCCACGTATTGCCATGAATCTTTGACGACCAGCGGGGTATCCGGATCCGTCTGGCGGTGCGCTTTCCAACAGGTTGTCGCCCGGCCGGCGATGCAGCGTACATGCCTCATCAGTCCATCAAGGATAAGCCGCTCAGTCCCGCCCTCCCGTTCGATCTCGATAAAGCGTTGGCCCTTTTCCGTCATAACCGTCGGGTCAAATCCAAGTTCCTCTTCGCTCATCCAGAGGAATCCGAGGATCGTAGACACAAACCGCAGCCCATCCTTATTGATATCGAACTTCTCCGAGGCGATACCCCCAAGCCGGTCAAAGGCCCATACCCTCATAAAAGACCCGCAGAGAGTGAACCCTAGAACAAAGCGACGTGTTTGAGCGGCAAACACTTCCCGAACGTATCTGCCAAGATCAAGCCACGCGTCTGAAGGGATGTCGGCGGATAGGTTGCTCTTTAGCTCGCCGGGTACAAGGATCTGGGTCCAGTCGCACCTTGAGGCTTTCCCGGCGTTGGAGTCGTCCACGAACCCAACATCTAGCTTCCGCTTCCGCTTCCCGACCGAGCCAGCAATAGGCTTGTCAGGCTGCGCTAGTAGTCTTCGTCTATATGCAGGGGCAGGGTCATAACGCTCTGCAAATGCCGCCAGCTGCCCGGAAAAGTCGGCAAGCCAGCTCAGCACATCATCCTGTTTCGCGTCTTGGGGCCAATCCCTCCAGCCGTGAGCAAAGGGCGAGTTGCCGCCTCCTAAACACTCGCCGAAGAACGTTTTTGATGCCGTGTCTAGGTTTTGTACCGAGCCAAAATACGTCTTGTGGAAGTCCGGCAGCCCAACAAATATAGGACCGAGCTCCTCCATGAGGACGTTATCCACGTATTTGCGGTATTCGGATGAATTGGCGAAGCTACCGGTGTTGCGCAGCCATGGGGTCTGCAGAAGGGAAGGCGCGATCGGTCGGGGGGGGGGTGTAGATTCGGTGACGGCGTCGTAGACCCGGCCCCAGATGAGTGCATCGTCTAGAGGGTCGGCGAGAGCTGCATTTAGGAGAGGCTTGATACGGTCGAGGTCGAAGTCGTCAGAGTAGACAGCGGAAGCAAGCTGTAAGAGGTCGCCGAACAGGTCCTTTCTACTGCCGCTCGAACGGAGTAGACGAGAAGCCCGATGGGTTTGTAGCGCTAAGAGAAGATCAAGGGCGAGATTCAGGACATCTATAGTCCGGTTAGAACAGTACGGTATCGGTATCCGTTGTCTTGATCCTACCTTTTTGGTCTAACCGACCCAGCGCGTCGGGGGTGCACCGAATTCCCGTGTCTGCGCAGACCGCGTTGAACGAAACGCGGAAAGAATCAAGGCCCGCCGCGATAGGATTGCACTTGATGATCTCTGACCGTGACTGGTCTGCCATGATGAATATCGTGGTGTGCTCCCGGTGGGAAGGTGGAGAGAAGTTGCGGCAGGTTGGTGGCTGGGCAGATAGAACATGTGCTCAATACTGTGGCCGGTTGGCTGAGCCCGGGGACGCCAAAAGCAGTTGATTCAAGAGATTAATCAAGTGTGGAAATAACAGTTACCAAGCCAACTAGTTATCGCTCCAAATCGGAAGTACCACCACACTGGTCAGGCCCCACTCAGGCTGCCGCGCGAGCGAGCCCCCACACTCGGCGATCAATTTACGGCGGACAGGGAAGGAATGCCGACACCGGGACAGCGCCCTGGCCTTGTTCGGACGGTCGCATCTTTTTTTCGCGCTTCACCCCATGATTTCGTCTGTCTTCCGCTAGCGTCCCCAGCACGTTTCTCGCTCCAACAACACGACAGCCGCCCCAATCCCATCCTTCCGTCAATTGCAGGCGCCGGCAGGACAACACAGCAGAAATGGCCGAGCCAGTCGCCGACATCGCGGGCGGCGCCCAGGCCGCAAAGGACCTCTTTTCCGGCGCGGTTGGCGGTATTGCCCAGGTGCTGATTGGTGAGCTCCTCCCATCTCTCCAGCCCATGCCATGCCATGCCATGCCAACCCATCCCCTCCCAACCACAACAAGCACACCCGCTAACCAAACACCCCCCTCTTTCCCTTTCCCAGGCCAACCCTTCGACATCGTCAAAGTCCGCCTCCAAACCACCACCGCCTACCCCTCCGCCCTCGCCGCCGCATCATCCATCTACAAGACCGAGGGCCCGCGGGCCTTCTACAAGGGCACGCTCACGCCGCTGCTGGGCATCGGCGCGTGCGTGTCGATCCAGTTCGGGGCCTTCCACGCGGCGCGGCGCCACCTCGAGGCGCGCAACGCGGGCCGCCCGCTCGGCTACGGCCAGTACTACGCGGCGGGGGCGTTCGCGGGCGTGGCCAACAGCATCATCTCGGGGCCGATCGAGCACGTGCGGATCCGGCTGCAGACGCAGCCGCACGGGGCGGCGGCGCGGCTGTACGACGGGCCGTGGGACTGCGTGCGCAAGCTGTGCGCGCAGGGCGGCGGCGGGGTGCGCGGCCTGTACCGCGGCGAGGCGGTGACGGTGCTGCGCGAGGCGCAGGCGTACGGGCTGTGGTTCATGTCGTTTGAGTGGATGATGAACGCGGACGCGGCGCGCAACGGGGTGCCGCGCAGCGAGATTGCGAGCTGGAAGGTGGCGGCGTATGGCGGCCTGGCCGGCGAGGCGCTGTGGCTGGGCAGCTACCCGTTCGATGTGGTCAAGAGCAAGATGCAGACGGACGGGTTTGGGCCGGCGCAGCGGTACAAGACGATGCGCGACTGCTTCGCCCAGACGTTCCGCGCCGAAGGCATGAGGGGGTTCTGGAAGGGCATCGGGCCGACGCTGTTGCGGGCGATGCCGGTGAGCGCGGGGACGTTTGCCGTCGTGGAGATGACGATGCGGGCCATCAACTGAGGCGATGACCGGTCGGTTGGTCGGTCGGTCGCTCGGTCGGTCGCGACGACTTGACACGCATGGGAAGCCATACATGACGCCGGCCGCGAGGGCGGACTGGTCGTGCCAGACCCGGCACCGGAACGAGGGGCGAAGACGATGGAAGCCCCTCAACGGGTTCCCCGGCACGCGCCTCCTCAACAGGGGCTGCGACACGGGAGGAGAAGCAGGGCCGAGTCCGGACGAGGGGACCTTCATCGGTAATGTGTCTTGTATTTAATGGACTAGGTAGCGGCCTCACTCGGCGTTCTCTACCCTGCGCTGCAATATTTGCCTGGCGTTGGCAGGGGTCAGCGAGTCGATTTCCAGCTCATCCAAGACTTTCTTTGCCTCGGCATTATCCGTGAACACCCTGTCCGTGGCATGCTTGAGCGACATGGCGCCTTCTTGCGCGCCGACGGGCAGGTTCAGCAGGCCGAGCGCATCGCTGAGGCTGCCGAGCGAGCTGGAGCCGTCGGGGATGTGGCTCTCGACGAGCGCGGCGATGGCGTGCAGGTCGCGGCGGAACTGGGCTGCGCCGGACGCCGTGAACTTGTGGCTCATCAGCACGTCGCTCCACAGTGTGCTGTGTAGTTTTTCCAAGGCCTCGCGCCATACACGGCGGAACACGGCTGTCCCGAGGGCTCGCGAGAGGAAGTCCAGGTCCCGTTTCAATATCTGGTGCTGGGTTAGAAGGCTCTTGCGCAAGGTCTGGGGGGCTAGCCTACCCTCAAGGGCTCGTCCAACTCGGCCGTGACAGCCAAATCCACTGCAGCGTCGTCCGCGATAGTGCTCCACTGGGGTCGATGGAGATAGGCCTTGAAAGCTTTCCGATGAGAAACGACGAGCGCCTCGGAAAGAAACTCCTCGGCCCGCTTCCTCCTCTGGCTGTACGCCGCAATGGTTTCGTCAAAGAGAACGCCGCCGTCGTCTTCGTTGCCGACGGCTGAGGAGGTGCGGCCCTTGACCTGGTCGTAACTCATACCGCCAGCAAGGTTGCTCTGATCCTCACGGCCCTTGGCTCTTGTCTGGAGCTGTTCCCATAGTGTGACGAAGAACTGGCGGGGTCAGAATATGAAGGGCACGAAAAAGACGGGGGGGTCCTGACCTCTTCATTGCTCCAGTCTTTCAGGGTATTGACAATATGGTCCGCGCTGCCGTAAACCTTGCATAGCGTCTCAAGCGCGCCGGTGCCTTCCAGGGCAGCCAGCTGCTCCTTGGTCACGCCAAAGGCTCGGCCGACTGTCGAAGTGATGCTCAGGTATGCCTCGAGCGTCCCCCTGAGCTGGTCGTGGTAGTCGTCCAGGATGGTCAGCTGGATGTCGATGAGGAAGCGCAGCTTGTGTGAGAACCTCCTGACCCTCTCGTACTGCGCCGTGACGGACCGAAGTAGATCGGTGACTCGGGCGGCAGCAAACGTGGGCTTCGTCTTCCCGGGACCAGCAAAGTCGTAGTCGATGGTCCTCGCATCCGGCGCCGCCATGATCGCCTGGTAGCGCTCGAGCGCAAACTTCTTTTCTGCCTCCAGCCAGACTCGGAAATGCTTGCTGAGCACCTCCGACGTCAACCCATCCCACCCTTCCTCGGTGTTGCCGCCGTCGTACGTGAAGGTGGACCTGATTCTGTCGTCAAAAGCCAGGAGTTGAACCAAGAGGCTGCTCAAGAAAGCTGTGTCGCCCGCTGTTTCGCTGATCGTAAACGTGATCTTCTCTCGCATGATGGGCAGCATCGAGGTTATGAAGGCGCAGACGGGGTCCATGTACACCATCTTGTGCGAGACAGCCGTCTCCCCAAACTTGGCAGCGAGGACGGGCCCAAAGTTGTCGCGCAAGAAGTCCTCCCACTTCTCCATCAGAGCCAGGAACCAGGGGAAGCAGTGGGCGCCCATGGCCTGCGGACTGCTCGTGGCCTTGGCGCTCATAAAGTGGAAGCGGAACTCCTTGACAAATATCTGGGCCATGACGTCCACGGGCAGGAGGGTCACGGGCCGGGGCGCGTACAGGACCTCGGGCGCCTGCAGGTCGACGAGCTTCTCGAAGCACTGCAGCCATTCCTCATCCACCGCGGACCCCGGATCGACGGCGGGCCAGCCGCGCCGGGCCAGGACCGCCTCGAGCTCGTCCCACATGGTCTTCTCCATCTCATCCCACAGCCTCTCCGCCACGGACCCGACATGGGTGACGAGATGCACGGCGGCGCCGTCGGCCTGGTGTTGCAGCTCCGTGAGGCGCAGCGACAGCTGCTTCAGCTGGGTGTAGGGCTCGAGCGCGGCCTTGGGATCCCCCGGCAGGTGGGAGCGGGCCGCCTGGCGCAGGCGCTCGACGTCCTGCAGCAGCACGAGGTAGCGGTGGGCGAGGTCGACCTTGTGCAGCTGCTTCATGGGCAGCTCGAGGCGGCGGATGGCTTCGTCGGGGGCATCGGAGGCGGCGACGATCTGGAGGCGGACGTCGATGCTCGCTTGCAGGGCCTGGAACTCGTCTAGCTGGGCGGCGAGGTCGGCATGGCGGTCGGCGGCGGACCGGCGGGCGTCGTCCAGCTCGCGCGTGGCATCGTCGAGTTGCGATTGGAGCTGGCGGCGCTGCAGCTCGACGCTGCTGAGCAGGGTGTCGAGGTGCTCAAAGTCGGTGGTCGACTGCAGCTTGTCGTCTAGGTAGTCCTCGACGCGGATGTCGGAGTCCATTGGGATTCGGTGGCAGAATGCCTGCGGTTTGGCCTAATCGAAGTCCATGGGGTGGGTGCATGGGGAAAGGGAAAGGAACTCCCAGGCTTCCAGAAGGTGCAGCGTCCGGTATCAGTGGGCTGGTAATCACACGTAAATTACAGATACGTCTCAACTTATGACGCACCGACGCACCGACGGACGACAAGTCGGGCGACACTGCCTGCCGGCAACCGACCCGGCAGACCCTTGTCGCTCACTGCGCGTGTACGGATATTATTTTCTCTTCTTTCCCTCCCGAGTTCCCGACACCTGGAGACGGCCAAATTCCGATCCACCCGCCCGAACCTGCACCGATCGACTCCACGGTCAACCAACCTTCAATGGCACTATCATGAGGCTGTTTCTGCCGAACCTCGGACCTGCCGCCTGTTCTGCCCGCGCGTCCTGCTTCGCCCCGGCCTCTCGTCCGCTCGTCGCCCCGCGCTGCTTCCGCCGCACGGCCGCAGCCTGCATCCCGCGCCGCCGGAACTTCTTCACGTCCCATGTCCTCCGGCAGCAGGATGGCCGCGAGCCGTCCCGGGGCCCCCCGGACGAAGGCGGCAAGACAAGCAGCACGGCGAGCCAGGCCGGCAACAAGAAGCGCAAGCCGCCGCTGAAGAACTCGCTCCACCGCGTGGCCATCGTCGCCCAGAAGGGCGTGCCGGGGAAGCCGCCGTCGGCCGCCGCAGCGTCCCAGCCCGGCGCCGAGGGCAGCTCAACCATCAGCGCCGTGTGCGTGGCCGAGTCGTTCGACATGGACGCGGTGGTGGGCATTCTCAAGAACCACGGCTTCTCCCTCGACCCGGACGCCACCGGCTTCGAGCTGCACGAGGTGGTGCACGCGCGGGGGCTCAACAACAGCGACATGTTCGTCTTCCCCTCGGGCACCATCGTGGCCTGGGGCCTGCCGCCGGACGTGGTCAACACGCTCGCCACCAGGCACCTGCTGCCCGCGGCCGAGTCGCCGTTCGTCGAGAACAAGGAGGAGGAAGACCTCGAGTTCCTCGTGGACCCGGAGCAGGAGCAGGCGCGGGTCAGCGGCGGCGTCGTCATCCTCGGCGCGCGGCGCGAGGTCGAGGCCGGCGACCGGCTCGACACGACGCTCGCCAAGATCGCCTTCTCGTCGGGCCTCGCGCGCAGCACCAAGCTGGCCGTGCTCGAGAGCTCGCTGACGCGCTACCTCGAGAGCACGCGCCACATCCCCGACCGGCTGTCGCAGGGCCTGCAGGCGCCGCTGTCGCGCGAGCTGATCCTGCGCAAGGCCGGCGAGCTGCTGAACCTGCGCAGCCAGCTGAACCACTACAACGACCTGACCGACGCCCTGCCGGACATCTTCTGGGACACCGAGGAGAAGCTCGAGACGTACTACGCCAAGATCGGCAAGGCCCTGGACGTCGGCGTGCGCATCAAGACGCTCAACGACAAGATGACGTATGCCCAGGAGGTGGTGGGCGTCGCCCAGGGGGTGCTGGACTTCAGCGAGAAGATGTCGAGCGAGAAGCACAGCACGCGGCTGGAGTGGATCATCATTATTCTGATTGCCATCGAGGTGGGCTTCGAGCTGCGGCGGCTGTACATGGAGCGGCACGACGTGTTCCAGGAGGAGCTGTTTGCCGAGCTGCGCGGCTTGAGGGCGGACATGGCGGCCCAGAAGCGGGAGAAGACGAACACTGCGGCGAACTGAGCGTGTGTGTGCAAATGGCCGAGACGGCGGGAAGCATGGCGCGATGATACCCAACTCACTCACACCTGTAGACATTGGTAGATCGATAGACTCGAATCAGTTCTGACCGAGCATCATCTGGCGCATTTCTCTTGCCTGCCCCTCGCTAGGATACACCACGTCACTAGGCCAAACACACGACAAGCTTGTGCATCCCGATGGTATCGCATCTCATTCTACTGTATCCGTATCATTGCTATAGCCTCGCCCCCGCCCACCCAACCAACAAACAGCCACCACTCTATCACGTCCGCCGCCATCATCTCCTCCCAGGCCCCCTAGCGAGGATACTCCCATAGAAATACAGCCACCCGGAGACACCGCACGGATGTCCCAGAACAAAGAAACAAGACGTAGGCAAACCTCGCTCGGCCAGGTCCACCCCTACCTGCGCTGTCAAAAGAAGAAGCAAGTACAAAACGTACCGGGAAAAGAAAGAGGGAAAAAAAAAAAAAAAAAGAAACCACAGCAGCAGCACTGCGGAGAACCCAACCCGCTTCTTTTTGATAATCAACCGACCAAACTCAAATCAAAGCCCCCACAAACTCCGGTCCAGTGTTGCGTCGGCCGATGCCCGCCGGCTTCCCACGGACGGCCCTGCATATCCCGTCCCGCCCACCTCCGCGCGCCATTAGATCATCCAGATAATAGGTAGTCATCCTCCGCTGTCTTGCCTTGGTACACGTCGAACCCCCCCCCCCTTATTCCTCTTCATCTCCACACCTCCCCGTCCCCGTGCATCATATCATCCCCCATATTTCAAACCTCTCCGTCCCCGCCCGGCCCGCCATCATACAGCAGCCGGTGTATGTAGCCCCTGCCCCGCAACAGGCACCGGACTCGCCGAGCTCCCATGCACCGGCACCGGCACCGGCGACACCGAGACACCACCACCACCACCGCCGCCGCCGCCGCCATTAACCGGACTCGGCCTCTTGGACCCCAGCCCCAGCCCCAGCCCCAGCCCCAGCCCCAGCCCCGGCGACAGCACACCCCCATTTTCATTTTCATTCCCACCACCGCCGCCGTGGGTCGTCGCATTCGTCGCGGCGGCAGCCTTGTGCACATCCAGCTGGCCCGCGGGCCCGGCCGCCTCGCCCTGCGTGACCTTGCCCATGTGGCCGCTGACGCGCTGCTCGGCGTCGGCGCGCGCGCGGGCCTGCTCCATGACCTGGCGCTGCTGCACCTCGGGCATGACGGTCGCGAAGCCGGTGAGGTTGGACGGCGACGCGCGGTTGTTGTGGTTGCCGTTATTGTTATTGCCGTTATTGTTCCCGCCCTGTCCGCCGGGTACGTGCTGCTGCTGCTGCTGCTGCTGCTGCATCATGCCGGGCGATCCGGGGCCGTACTGCGGGCGGGGGGTGGGGTTGGGGTTGGGGTTGGGGGGCATGCCGCCTGGGCCGGGACTCCCGTAAGGAAGGGGCCGGAAGATTTGCTGGTGTTGTTGCGGCGGGGTGGGCGATTGGCTGTAGGCGTGCGCCTGCGGGACTTGGGGGGACATGGCCCGGGGCAGCTGTGCGCCGTTTGCGTACGGTGAAAAAGGCGCCGGCGGCGGGTGTTGAGGTTGGTGCTGGAGGGGGTGATGTTGGGGGTGTTGAGGGTGTGGGGGATGCTGGTTTTGCTGGGGATGGAGCGGCTGGTGCTGTTGGTAGCCAGCCGGATACCCCTGTGGGTACCGGTGGTTGGGAGTACCAGCCTGCCCAGGGTTATAATTCATGTGTTGCGCCATCCGTGGTTGTGTGGGACTGGCGACATATTGCGGCTGCATGTTCGAGTGTCCATAAGGTCCCTGGGCCTTGGCCAGCTGCGGCGCATACATTGGCCTGAACTGGGTGGTAGGCGCTCGGGCCGAGACCTGGTGGTGCGGCTGCGGAAGGGGGACGGTTGATGGCGCCCGTGGGTACACATTTTGCTGCTGTGGTCGGACCGGCGTCTGCGGGAAGTGCTGGCCTGTCCCGACGGGACGGGCCGATGGCGTGAACTGCGGTTGATACTGGTTGGCATATGAGCCAGAGAGGCTAGGCGCCCTATGTACTTGGCGTTGGTTGGCCGCTGCCTGGGTCGCAAGTCGAGCAAGCCGCGCTGGCTCGTCCTCTTCCATGACTCCCCGATATTCGTCCGAGCGGACTTCGATTTTGGTGCTCACGGCTAGATCTGCCAGTTTATCCGCGTTGAGTCTAGCCACCGCATATGGCGGCAAGGTCTGTATGATTAGAGACAGCTGCGCTTTCAAGGTCTCGTAGGTCAGCATCTCTTCCTCGCTTGGCTGGTGCGCGAGACCGCCGTTCCGCAGCATGTCGCAGTTCACCGGATCGGCCAAATAGCGGTCTTGGCTTGTCGGCAGGGTGAGGTTTCGGTTCCGCTGATAGGATGCAAGCGTCTCAATCATGTCGGACACTTCTTCCAGCAGATCATCGACTTCCTTCTCATGGTCGGACTTCCTGCCCAGCACATGATCTAGGCCGGGGTCGACCAGAGATCCGTCCCAGTTCTCGATGGCGTCCTTGACACGCTCCTCGTCAATCTCTATAGCCACCGCCGAATCCGTGGCCACCTCATCCTCGTCTTCATCTTCGGGGGCCTCCGCCTCGACTAGCTTGGCAAAGTTTCGCCGACCAACGCGCTGCCACCAGATGCGGCTGACCTGGCCCGACGGGACGATGGCGGCCGAGTCGTCCTTGGAGGGCGCAAAACTGGAAAAGGCGCCCCGGAAGAGGGCCTCCATCTCGGACATCTCGAGTTCGACCGTGGACGGCTTGAGGCCTGCCAGGCTCTGAGCCCGCTCCCGCTGCTTGGTTTTGGCGTGGATCGTTGGCGTGGCATTGCTGTAGTCTAGCCAGTGGCCTCCCGAGATGGTCTGGGAAAAGTACGTGCCCGTCCGGTATTTTGACTTGTCGGCCAGCTCGGGGTGGTAGAAAGACAACACGTTGCTTTTCGTGGTGGTCTTGGGCGCCTTTGGGGGTTGCAGCGGGGGTAGGTTTCGGGGGGATGGGAACAGCTCTCCTAGCGTCAGGGAGCGACCACTCTTTTCACCCGACACGGATGCTTCTGCCAGCATCTTGGTGACCGTGACGCCGTTGGGCAGTGCCTTGTCCGGAAGCGACCTGGGCACGCCACCAGGGGTTGGCCCATGCTGCAGACTGGTGAAGAGCGGTCTGAGAGTCGGCGCGGCCCCGACAGTGGCCAGAACTAGACTGCCGGTGCTTGACGAAAGCACTTGCCCGTGATTCGATTCTCCGGGTGGGGGCCGGGCAACATCGGGATATGCTAGCTCTCGCCTGTAGAGCTCGAGTGCCGTGTTCTTGAAGGCGACCGTCCTGGCAACGGTATTTTCATCGCGGGACGAGCCCGCATTATCGAGATCCTTGATTTGTGCATCGGCAGCCTGGACGATGTCTGTCACGAAGTCATCTAGAACCTCGTAGGCGTTCTGCATCACCTTGTCGGTGATGGTCGCGGGGTTGCCGCTGTCTTCCGGCTCCGATTTTGCCCTCTTTGTCGACGGCTCGCCATCGGAAATACTGCCGGGGAGAGGTCGTTTAAGCACCGCGGGTTTCGTGGTGTCGTGGCTATGGGGTCGGGGGGGTTCAGCATGTGGCGGGGGGGAGATAGGCAGGGATGGTGGCAGCAATGGCGCGACAAGCAGCAGGAGGGTTGAGGGCAGGACAGCGCATACCTTTCCAAAACATGAAGGAAATCGCGGAGAAGCGATTTGCATTCTGCCGAAGTGCGCAGGCCATTGACGGAGGGCTTGGGGGGTTCGCGGGGGGTGTGGTCGGGCTCGCCATCGTCGGTTGTTTCGCGCTTCCGCTTGGTGGAGGAATTGATTGAGGCGGGCGAGTCTGGACGCGGCAATGCTGCGACGCCGTTGGCCTGTGGCGCGAGGACGGCAGGGGACGCCATGTTGGGCTGGCGGGGGTTGCGATGCGCGGGAGGGCGGGAGGTGGGAGGTGGGAGGTGGGAGGCGGGATGAATTGGCGCTGGTTGGGTTTGTCGCGATTCGCGTCACGACGGGTCCGCGGAAGGGAGGAGACGCTTGCTGCTGCTGCGTGTGCAGTGCTCAGCTGCGGGTTGTACGGGCTGCAACGCCAAAAAACTTTCGTCGGCGCCGGGTCGGCAGGCTGGGTGGGCCAGGATCATCCAAATCCGCGGCACACGATGGCGAGACAATCCCCAAGTTGAACTACGGCCGGATCCTGTTTGGCATGCGGCATCTGATGGGCATTTCCTCAGTGCAACAGGCCTCTATGCGTGCAGAAGGAAGTCGGAGGGCCGTCCTTTCCAGTGTTGGTTGCAAAATCTTGCCGTGCGGTTGCTGACTTAGCAGCACCCGACGCACTGCTCGCCCGATGTTTTGCCGGACGCGATCCCGTTCGCGCTCCCGGACCGTCGCCGCCTCCGTAACGACTGTAAACGGCGCTGGCGACGGGGGCCGGAAGGCGTCGCCCATTCTACTTCGTTCACACCCATCGATTCCTCCGGACTATATAGTAGCTTAGTAGCTACCATAAGGCGCCACCCTACTCTGGGAAAACGTTCTTGGGTATAGTCTTAGCTAATCAAACCGATCTTCGAAATAAAGGGCGATTTTCACAGTACAGGACGGTCACTAGGGCCATTTCTATAAGACCGTGCACCTATCAATCGGTTAGCCCACTAATCGGTTAGTTACCCCGCCTCTACCTGCATACCCAACCCTACCTAACAAAACATCACTTCTTTACCAATACTGGCCCAAATGCAACTATTCTGATCTCTCCGTAATACTTAGATACAGCTCTTTTTACCACAATGCCTAGATATACTAAGGATAATCTACAGGCTGCAATATCTATAGTAGAAGCTAGGCTAGCTATCCGCCGGGCAGCTATATAGTTCTCTATCCCTTTTTCCACTTTATAAGGCCGCATCAAGTTAGGGCACCGGCCTAAAGGCGAATTCGAAGCTCTTACCCTCTAGAAGTTAAGCCCTAGTTAAGAACAATAGTTAGCTAACTAGGTTATTACGCAAGAGGTCTTAGGAGTCCCTATCTCCTATATATAAATGCGGCTCTTTGTAGATCGACTACTTCTTACATCTGGATCGCCTAGCTAGGTAGGGAAACACTAGCTTTCGAAGTTCCTACGTCGATACCTAGCTATTAAGACTAAAAGGGCTAAGCGAATCGACGTTAAACGACTTAAGGGAGCTTCTACCGAGAATATTATACAATAGTAGCACCGGCTACTTAACCTAACAATCAAGGATATCCTACCTAATAACTATATTAATATAGATAAGAATAGGATTATAGAAGGTATAGGTATTAATAGGCTATACCTTAGGAGTTCTAATACTAAGTTTACCCTTATAAAACACCTAGAATTATATATCTAGACTACTATTATTAAAGCGGTTATAGCTACAGGAAGACTTCTACTACTATATATTATTTTCAAGGGGAACGACCTTTAACAATAGTAGTTCCTAGAGAATCGAACGTTCTTAGAGTATCTAGGCAATTAGAAGTTTATAACAAGCGAGAACAGATAAACTAGCAACGACCTTACCTTATACTAGTTGCTTAAGATCTATATTCCTTTCCCCCCCTATAGCAAGAAGCGGTTATTAATCGTTAACGGCTATAGTAGCTATACTACTAACGAGTTTATATAGCATTGCTTCGTTAATAATATCTACATTGTCTATTTACCTCCCTACGCCTCCTACGTCCTCTAACTATTAGATCTTTCCTTTTTCAGCCCCCTAAAAACAGCCTACTAGAAGGCCTTAGCAGACCTTATTCTACTCTATAGCCTAGTTCCATTTACTAAGCGGGACTTCTTAATAGTATATAACTAAGCTAGGACTATCGCTAGAACTAGTCGGGTTATATAGGTAGGCTAGTTAACTACTAGTCTATAGCTAATCAATATAGCTAAGCCCCTAAGCAATAGCTTAGTTTTAAAGGCTAACCAGGAGGCTAAAAAACGGCTTGTAAGCTAACCTACGTAGCTAGATCCTACGATTTAACAACCTCTATTATCCAGGACTGATTTTGGAACATCTAGACTCCCTAACGAAGCCAGGAGGTCCATAGACTTCTAGGGAGGCAAGTCGGGGATTTATAGCAACTTTACCGCGCTAACCCTGTTACCTAGGTAACCTTTTCGAAGATTACGAAGAGCTTGGATATTAAAACACTCGAAATCGTTCAATATAAGCAAAAGATCCAAGCGCTAGAAGCTAAGGTTAAAAGGTTATAGCCTATTAGAAGGAGGAAGGTCCAGATAGATCCTAACGACCGTTTTACAAGCATTGAGCAGGTTATCAAGACGAAGGAAGCAGTTAGGAAGATAATAATAGCCCTATAGGTTGCGAATACCCTTAATTTTAACAACATGCTAGTAGAATGGTCTATTTTTGACCTAGTGGTTAATGATAGGGGTTTGGAAGGTTTACTTATATATTATTTATTGGTACTCCGATATGCCTTACGGCGCGCCGGTCCTGCTACTGGTTTATATATAAAGGAAACCGTACCCCCTGAACAGGGGGCCGGGTGAAAACCCCTGCTTACGCTTCTGCTTTAGCGCTTTGAATCTATCGAACTACGTGTAAAAGGTAGCCCCTATCTCCCTTAGCGGCTCGATTCGGCACTTCCCGCACCCTCTCCGCTGCTCTTAGCCGCTTTTGCGGCTATCGTAGCTTCTAGTTGTAGCCTACGAGCTACGCTATACTCCGTTAGGCACCCCGAATCTATCAACCAGCTAATAACTACCTTTGCTAAGCTCTTATACGGCTATATAGCTCGTT
>MU853428.1:301476-316266 GCA_033297235.1 Trichocladium antarcticum
CCACGCTCCTCTAGCTACAGGGTGCTCAGCCAACCACATAGCATAGTATATAACATAGCATATGACACAGGCTATGCCTGTGACACTACCCTCCCTCTCTAAACAAGCCCCCCTATATAAAAATAGCCCCTATTTTGGATACTTGTATCTAGAGCTATCCTAACCGCTTACTTAATCTTGGATGCTCGTATCTAGAGCTATCCTAACCGTTCAATTCTAGATGCTTGTATCTAGAGCTATCTTAAACGCTCCTAAAACACCCGATTTTAGATGCTTGTATCTAGAGCCTATCCTATTCTACACGCTCGACTTTTAGAAGCTTATATCTAGAGCCTATCCTATTCTATACGCTCGATTTTAGATACTTGTATCTATAGCCTGTTCCTTTTGCTTAGCGCCTTACCTCCTACCGCTACGCCCTCCTTCTTCGCGTCTATAATAGCGGCCCTAGGAGCTCGGGGTATACGTTATAGAACTCCTAGATAGCGTTATTATAGCTACGTAGATCCGTTATAGGTTACTAAGTTAGGTTATTGTAACCTTCCTACTTAACTTAGTACTACTAGCGGCCGTTCGCCACCTTGCTAAACCCTACGATCTTCTCGAACCTCCACTCTACTACGTCTTCGCCCTCGTTAGTCTATATAACTACACGCCTATAGTTAGCGCTTACGTTGTCGTCGACCCTCTCTTAGCCGGCTAGCCCCTACCCTAGGTAGCGCCTTACTCTCGAGACGTAGAACGTAGGGAAGATCGTTATATTCGCCGGGAGCTTTAGAGTCACCGCGTATAACAAGGCCTTCGTAACCTCGAACGGGCCCTCCTACCGTAGCGTAAGCTTCGCGGTTAGCCTACTAGTCTTGTAGTTCTATATATCGAGCATCGCTATATCGCTAACGCGGTACTATAGCGCGTCCTCCCTATAGCGGTTCGCGTTCTGCTTATAGTAGTCCTATAACTGCTTTGCTAGCGCTATAACCTTCCCGAGGATCGCCCTAAAGCGGTCTATAAGCTCTAATACCTAGAAAAACTCCCGCTTCTACTACTCTAAGATATTCGGTAGGTATAGCTTCGACGGCTCTACGCCTATCCTTAGGTTAAAGCTATAATTCGCGAAGAACAGTAATACGCCCGTCGTCTTAGAGACTATATTATTCCCTATAAACTCCGCTAGGGGGAGCTAGTTAACCTAGTTATCCTACGCCTAGTTAATATATAGCTATAGGTACTACTCTAGTTCCGCGTTAATCCGCTCTGTCTAGCCGTTTATCTAGGGGTAGAACGCCGACGAGGGTCTTAGGGTAATCGCAAGGCGCGCCGATAGTACCTTCTAGAACCCTAAAACGAACTACGTACCTCTGTCCGATACAATCGTCTCTAGTACGCTATAGAGCGAGTATACGTGCTTAATAAACCAGTTAGCTAGCTCGTTAGCCTCTAGTGTTACTGTCGTAATAAAGTAGCGTATCTTCGTAAGCCGGTTAACTACTACTACTATATACCTAAACTCCTACCCCCTCTAGTTATATAGCGGGAGTAGCGTAATATAGTCTACCAATATATCTTACTACGGCGCTAATAGTAGTAGAAGCGGCTTAAGGAACCCTATAGGCTTTAAGTAGGGGTTCTTCGTCTTAAAGTATAGAATATAGGCTTTAACGAACGTCCTTACTAACACGCTTATCCCTAGCTACTAGTAGACCCTGTTCATTAGGTCGAGCGTCTTCGTCCTCCCTAGGTACCTACTAGGCCCTAACGTATATATCTAGTAGATAAGCTACAAATAGAGCTCTATATTGCCCGGGTCGATTATTAGCCTACTATAGTAGAACGCCCTGCCCGAGACTAACTTGTACTTAGCGAACGGTACTCTTAGCTCCCACTTGATCTTACTTAGCTAGGTACGTACCTCCTAGTCGCTAAGCGCCTCTACTACGTCTGCTATAAATAGCGAGCTCGCGTAGCTCTCTATAATAAGGTCGTTAGTATAGCGCGAAA
Organism: Trichocladium antarcticum; assembly: GCA_033297235.1. Taxonomy (NCBI): domain Eukaryota; kingdom Fungi; phylum Ascomycota; class Sordariomycetes; order Sordariales; family Chaetomiaceae; genus Trichocladium; species Trichocladium antarcticum. Next base: position 303,475 of record MU853428.1, read on the forward strand.
CGTCGAGGCTAAAGAGCTCTAGTGTCTCGCCTAGTAGCTTAGAGTTGTACTTACTACTAAAGGTCTCTAGGTCGAACTTACTTAGGTCGATCAGGGGGCGCCGCCTATTCTATAGCCTATTATCTTTAACGTCCTTCGGTATAAACTCTAGCTTCCTGCTTAGCGCGTTAGGGCGGCCGTTTGCTATACCTAGGCGGTAGATAATCTAGAAGTTAAAACGCAATAAGAACTCCAACTAGCGTATATAGCGTGGCGACAGCTGCTTCGTTATACCGAAGGTCTATAGGTTCTTATAGTCTATAATAATATCGAACCTCTTAGCCGCGCCTTCGAGCTTAGGGCGCTATTCTTCGAGCGCCTTAACAATCGCAAGGAGCTCCTTATTATAGATGTTATAGTTACACTCGGCCGTAGTATACTTCGCTAAGAAATAAGCAACTAGATATAACTTGCTATTATCCCCTTCCTATAGTAGCGCTCTACCTGCTAACTAGTCTAACGTATCAACCTCTACTATAGCGCGCTTCTCCTAGTTATATATCTATAGTACTAGTACTATAATAAAGTATACCTTTAGGCGCTAGAAAGCCGTTTCGTACTACTTGGACTACTTCTAGTCTACTATCTTCTTTATAAGCTCGTATAGTAGCTATATATAGCTTAAAAAACCTTATATAAATCGGCGGTAGAAGTTTATAAATCCTAAGAACCGCTAGAGGTACCTCCTTATCTCTAGAGCCTCCTAATTATATACCGCTTCGACCTTGTCTAGGTCTATCTCGATGCCCCCAGGCGTAATAATAAGCCCTAGGTACTTCGTTCGCTTCGTATAGAATTCGCACTTGTCGATATCTACCTATAGACCTACGTCGATTATACGCTTTAGCACCTCCCTAACCTACTTAATATACTCCTCGAGCATACCTAAGTAAACTAGGATATTGTCTAGGTACGCTATTATATAGTTATCTAGAGCGTCGTAGAGGATATCGTTAACGTAATGCTAGAAGGTAGCGGGCGCGCCCTATAGGCCGAACGGCGTAACTAGCGTCTTATATAGGCCGAATCTCGTAATAAACGCTATAAGCTATTCGTAGCCCGGCGCTATACGCACTTAGTTAAACGCTATAATTACGTTAAGCTTCGTAAAGATCTTCGCCTTATAGATAGAGTCTAGGGTCTCCTAGATTAGTAGGATAGGGTACCGGCTCTTTAGCGTCGTGTTATTAATACCGTAGTAGTTAATGTAGATTCTAATACCTCCGCCTAGCTTCTACGCTATTAGGATAGGCAATAAGGCGCTCGATCGTAAGGGCCGGATAAACCCCTTCGCAAGGTTATTGTCGAGCTAGCGCTTTAGTATACGTAGCTCTATTAGCGATATCGGGCGATTCCTTAAATATAGGACTATACTCCCTAGGAGTAGCTCGATCCTATAGTTATATATATAGTAGGGAGGTAAGATATTAGCGTCCTATAGGATAAAAGTAGCTACTAAGTCTTAGTATTCCTTTAGTAGGCGCGCCTTAATCTCGTCTAAGGTAGGCGCTAGTCTATCCGCTTTGTCGAAGAACTTCTTAGAATCCTCCTCCGTAATCTTATTAAGCTTCTTATCCCCTTTGGCAAGCGCGTCAATAAAGCTATAGAACCTCGCTAGGAGTATTGACTTCGCGTACTCTAGTATACTCTCTCGACTTAGTAGGTCTTTAAAGAACTACTTAGGTAGAACTAGTATATAGTCTCTCTTCTTAGCTTCTACTACTTTCTCTAGTTTACCTATCGTAGTCCGTATAACTATTATACCCTTCTATTAGTATACCGCTAGGAAGCTCGCTCCGTTTAGGATCTTCGCATCGTCCTAGCGGATCTTCCCCCGCGCTTAACTAAGCGGGGGTAGGGCAGAGGGGGGGGACTAGGGTCTAGGGGGTAGTCTCCTAGCGCCTGCTACTACCTCTACTAGCCTTAATAACGTAGAGGGCGGCGCTTCGACCGGAACGCCCATCGCTCCTAGCGGTACGAGCGTCCCCCGCAGGTCGGCCTATACGTCTCCCTAGGACGCGGATCTCTACCGTCTATAGGCCCGTCTCCGCCTATTAGACCGCCTAGCCCTCTTGTAGTTAGATAGCTTGCTCGTAGCAATAGCAACCTCGTTATTGTTACTAGAGGTACTAGAGTCGTCGTCTTTAGGTACGTCCTCTACTATTATATAGTACCGCCCGCTACTCTCTAGGGGTAGGGGTGCCGCCTCTAGCTAGCCTACCTACTAAGCGACCTAGCTTCTAATATACTCTAGAAGGCACCTCCTACGGTAGTACTCTGTAAATTCAAGCTATAGGGTCTCCTAGTCGATCTGTAGGTTATACTTCCGTAGCTATAGGAGGCCTAAGATCACTAGTATCTCTTTTACAAGCGTTGTAACGAAGCACACTAGGGTCTCCTAGTAGTCGCTAACGACTAGCGTAAGCGCCGCTAAGTGTCACGACCCATCCAGCCCTGTCTCTGCAGTCCGCTCTGATTGGCTGCTTCGTACCCACTCAGCGCCCCGTTTCTCATTTCCTATTATATATATAGCTATGTTCTCACACATTCTCTTTCCTCTGTCTCTTCTTTCGATACATAACAATCAATGCAACGTATCTCTCCTATATACTCTTCCAGTGCCACTGTAAGCCCACGCAAGAGTTATAAGCCCGGTGCTCGTTTCCCTTCGTATAGCAGCTAAACCCGTTACAGCTTGGAAGCATTGTCATTCTACAATCCTTATAACTCGTTTCACCATTCTTACAAGTCCCGCTGCCTCGTTCTTCACAATCGCTATCGCTAAAGCCCTTATACGGCTTCCCTCGTTTTCCGCTTGAACCGCTCTTACATAGCCGTTCCGCAAAGTCCTTTAAAGTCGCCCCGCCCGCGTACAAGTCAAGCCGCTCTTCAGCGCCACTCTCTGCCCGTTCCGCCGTACCGCCGTACCTTCTAGATCTCCGTCTACCTCTATCTATCGTTCTTCTACAATAGAGACTTCTACTACTATAGACACAATCGGGAATATCACCATCCTAACGGACATCCTGCTCAAGGGTCCTACGGATTGGCCGATCTAGAAGCGTTACATCGAAAGCGCCGCTATTACCCTCTACGTTTATAATATCGTTCGTTTCGATCAGAACGATGTTACTAAGAAGGCGATGCTTGGTGGTTTTTAGCCGCCCTCTACTATAGAGGCTGTTGCTACGCTAATAGTACAAGACTAAGCGGAATAGCTTACCGAGGTAACCGCCTAGAACGAGAAGCTAGTTGCTACTCGCGGTCTAGAGCCTGTCCCTCCTTAACGCCCGAGTCTAGAGAGGATCCTTGTCTAGCACTAAGCCAACTAGACTAGGTACGCCGCTTAGCAACTTACTCTAGGTATAAGCGTTAACAAGAAGAACCTAGATACGCTACGTAAAGTCATTATCGCTACTGTCGATCGCGAGCGTTACAACGCTACTAACGAGACTAACCTTACAGCGTAGCAACTCGGTGTACGTACGCTCCTCTATACTCTAGAACGCTAAGTCGGAATCTCGGATAATATAATTGCGAACATAACCCGCTAACGGTATCTCGCTTGTCTTAAAGAGGCTAAGCAATCTAATATAGACCTACGGACCTAGATCGCCAACTACCGCCAGGCTTACTAACGCGCTAAGGTAGCCGGTCTCGAGTACATTCGTAGTACTCTGCCCGTTCTGGACTTCCTTCGCGTAATTAAGGATCGTCTTATCCCGGAATAGGGCCGCTGCGAATACAACGCTACAATTATCAATAACCACGTTGGAAAACCCCTTAAGAGCCTTAAGGACCTGATCTAAGCTACCGAGACCGTCGTTAGTTACAGCAAGCCGGACTTTAACGGTAGCTTCGTTACTACTAAATCCACTAGTTCTAGCAAACGCTACGATTAGGGTAAGGGAGGTGAAAAATCTTCGTCTACTAAGCCTAAGCACCCCTGCCTATATATAATCTCCAATCACGTTTAGAAGCTAATCGACTATAACACGCTTAAATCTACGTTAACTAGGTTTAAACATCCGAAAGGCCCGGTTAGTCCCGAGTTCGTTTTATAGATCTACGAACGGTTCGCCGAGAAAAAGTAGGACAACCTCCGCGCCTAGCTCAAAAAGGAAGGTTAGGCAATCAAACCCTAGCCCGTATCCCTGTCTAGCTCTACTTTGTCTGCTAAACCGGGCTTTCCTAGCGTAGTAATAGCCGCGATCATTGATCCTACGGAACTCTCGGCCCTCGGCAAAGAAACTGGCCTTAGCAATAGCTTCGGCATCTTCGTAACCGTCGATTCTAGCAAATATATCCTATCGGATAGCATCCTAGTTAACAACTATAGAGCAACCTACCTTATTAACGACCCTACACTCTTAGAAGAAGGGTCCCTTATCAAGGTAAGGAAGGATAACTATGTTAAGGCTAGCACTACCCGTTTCCCTATCTCTAGAAGGGGCAAATAGCGCATCAAAGGAGCACTCAACAGCGTTAACGGCCTACGATCTGAGGATCTGGTTCTTAATAACGTCGTAGTTATTAAGGGATTCTACTCTAACATTATCTTAGAGGCGGCCCTCTATAAGGCTAACATCTAGTACTATAGTTTGGACTATATACTGCGTTTCGGTTCGATAGAGAGTAACATTGTTATCGCGTCTCTCCTTTATAGGTACAAGCTAGTGTTTTTGGAATATAAGCCTCTCTCTACCTACCTACCGTATCCTTATAATTGTAACTCTTCCTTTGCCGTTTCTTACAATAAAGAACGAGCTCTCGCTAAGATCTACAAGGATCCTCCTACTATACCTTCGGAGCAGTCCCTTGCTATAATCTACAACATCTAACCTAGCCGTCTAGACGACTTCGCTGTTAGTTCCGCTACGCTTGTAATGTTAGCTGCGATAAGCGACACTATAAAACAAGTTCGTTAAGGACTAGGATCGAGGTACCCTCTCCTACCCCGCGAGGATTCCGAACACCTTTGGTATATCTGCGCTGGTTATCTTAGCTAGGATGCGCTTAAGGCTCTCGTCTAGAGAGGCTAGAACGTTCGAATTAACGGAACTAAACGTATTGACTACAAGGCTTGCTCTATTGTATATTAGGGAAAAGTCGTCTCCCGTAGGCCTCCTATAACCAAGTTAGTGCGGCCGTTCTAGCGAGTATTTTAGGACCTTTTCTATTACACGCGTAGGTATAATAGATCCATTTACTCTCTGATTCTTAAAGACGAGTTCTCTAGCAAACCCTTTGTCTTCCGCCTTAAAGACAAGACCTAGGACCTCCTTCTCCCGATTCTTTAATGCTTCGAGGCCTAGGTGCGACGCTAATTTGGCGTAGCGATCTGCAAGTTTAAGCACGATAACGAAGGCTCCTTTGTTAAAACTAGGGATCGTGGCTGTACCTGGTACTAGAAATGGTGCGTAGAACTAGGTATCGAGCTTGAACTCCCTCCGTCTAATATATACGAACCGACTAGCGCTATCGAACGCGCTAGTCAAGAAGTTATTACCCGTTCTATTAAGATAATAGCTAGAGCCGGTCTCCCGGGTAACCTCTAGCTAGAAGGAGAGGAGGTATCTACGTAGCTTATCGGTATAAGCCCAAGTCAAACGTATCCTTTAATAAAGTCACTAAACGACGTCCTCCTTACTTAGTTCTAAACCTACTTCCGGTTCTTTTAGCCAGACGCGATCGTCTCCCTTATAGCGGATCTACGGCCTAACTAGAGCAGCATCTATATATACGGTTGCTACGTATATCCTTTATACAAAGAGAGAGAGAGGGATAAGCAGAAACGTATATACAAGTCGAAGCCTAGAGCGTATATTAGTTACCTTATTAGTTACAAGGCATTAAACATCTACCGAATCTAGGTTCCGGCACTCCGCAAAGTCGTTACAACTTGTAACGTTACCTTCAACGAGAACTAGTTCTTCGAGAAGGGCGAAGGGAGGTTCGATCTATAGACTATCGCTAAGAAGCGGAATCTAGTAGACTCCCTGGAGCTTTAGCTGCACTTGCCCGCTATAGGCGTAGTACTAAGCGGCGTTAAGGACGGCGAGATGGACAATCTAGAAGCGACGACTCCTATGTCTATATCCCCTAAGTATTCTAAAGACAAGCTTAGGGGTGTAGAAACTCCGAATCCCGGTTAGGACTTAGGGGTAACTACATCTAGAACGGTAGCCTAGCGTAACACAAGCAAGCTACCTTTAGTTTCTAGAGACTACGCGTATAGAGGACTCCTAATACTAGATTAGTCATTTCAAAGTTCAGCCTCTACCCCTACCGGGCCTACGAGCCTAGATGACAATAGGGATTACATATATACTTCTGGAGACGGCCTCAGAAGTATATAAAGCATTGCCTCTAATATAAGCACTGTTTTCGAGGACTTGGTCGATCACTATCCCAAGCACTCTATATACTTAGACAACCTACTTCCCGAGAATCATAGCCTAGAATCTTCAAACCCTAGCTACTACTCCTCTAGCTCGGATAACTCAGACGACACTAACAAACCTAAGTCCCCTGCCCGCGAACGTGCAAAACGCAAGTACACTAAGCGGGTGTTCGCCCTGGTATCTTGTACGAGCCGGCGGCTTAGGGGAATGGACCTAGAAGACCCTACTAACGACGGTCCTTCTATATCTGCCGCTAGGATTGTTGGATTTACTTTGGAAATATATACTCTAGACCGTATCTACGTCCCTAAACTTAGAATGTAGCAAGCGTTTTACGAAACGTACATACTATACTATAAGGAGGTACTCGATAAGGGAGATTAGGTATACTATACTCTATATATAGTTATCGCCGCCGCGATTATACCCTAGTATACGGCTAGACTTAACGCTGCCCTAGCCCCTCCCTGCGTTCACTAAGATACCCTTCTTAAAGCTCCGAAGTCTTAGAAGCAACTTACTAAGCATCTAATAGACAAAGAGTTTGTTAGAGCTACTAAATCGGAGATTTGGAATCTCGTGAATCGTAAAACCTGGAGATATATTACTTGGTCCTCTATATCTAAACTCTCTAAGGAGAAGCCCCTGCCCCTAAAGTAGGTATTTGCCTATAAATAGGACAAGGATAGATTCTTAGAGAAATACAAGGCGCGTATCTATATAAGAGGTGATCTTTAGAGCGCTAATTCGTTACAAAACATATACGCTGTAACACTTGTATCCCGTTCCTTCCGGGCTATAATAGCTATCGCCGCCGACGCGGATATAGAAGTTAAGCAGTTTGACGTCGCCTAGGTATTCCTAAACGCTAAAATGGACAAAGGAATCGTCTGTAAGCTCCCTTAGGGGTTTAGGGAGGATTATTACCTCCCGGCTAGCTTCAAGTAAGGCGATACCTTTGTTGAACTTGAACGAGCGTTATATAGCTTGCGCGAATCCCCCCTTCTATAGTACGAAGAGTTCTCCTCTTCGCTCCGCGAACTTAGTCTAATAGCATTAGGTAAGGAACTATGCTTGTTTTACAACTAACACCGCCGCGTAGTGGTTCTGTTTTACATAGACGACTACCTTATATTCTACTATAAGGACTACGCTAATGAGGCAAACTGGATTATAGATGCTCTAGCTGTAAAGTACAAAGTGTATAGTTAAGGCAACGTCTCGTAGTTCCTTGGTATCTACGTCTTGAGAAACCGCGAGGATCGTATAGTCTATCTGGTCTACGATTAGTATATCGAGCGGATCGCTAAGCGCTTTAATCTTAACAAGGAGACTTGCTTCCTATATATCCCCCTGGAACATAACCTTTACCTATTCGAGGGTCTTACTCTATTTAAGGATATTAAGCGGTTCTAGGAACTCGTCGGCTCTATTCTATATATAGCTATTATAATCCGCCCTGATATAGCCTTCGCTACATTGTAGCTCTTTTAGTTCTTGAAGAATCCTAGCTCTATATACATCGAGGCTGCGGAATACGTTATCGTTTACCTCTTTGGTACCTGGTTTTTAGCTATTTAGTATAGCATTGCCTTTAGGATGTATATCCTGCTTATTGCTGGCGACGCCTCGTTCGTAGATATCGAGAAGACGCGCCGCTTATCCTAAGGGTATATTATAATACTATACGGTAGGGTTATTAACTAGAAAGCCTGCTACTAAAAGACCGTTACGACTTCTTCGATAGAAGCCGAGTTGCTTACTGTTTCTCTTACTACGCGTGAGACCATGGCGTTAAAGCGCTTCTTCGCTAACATTCGGTTCGATCTTGGCGAACTATACTGTATCTTCTATAACAATCAGCAAACTATCCGCCTTGTTACAGGAGACAACTAGCGCGTAGTTACTAAGCTTCGCTATATAGATATCTATAATATATAGGTACGTTAGGAGTATACTAACGGGTTATTCAAGGTTAAGTACCTGCCTACGGCCGATATGCTAGTAGACGGTCTTACAAAACGGCTACTACGCTAGAAGTTCGAGCACTTCCGCGCTATGTTAAACCTCTAAGACGCTCGCTATATTATTGAATAGAGCAAAACGGATCTTTGCAATTAAGCTAGGTATCTAACACTAGGTATCCGGCCTAAAATACACTAGGTATTATCTAGCCTGAAAGAGCAAAACAGTATATAAGAAAATCACCAAATGCAAAAACAACGTGGCTATATATATATATACTCCCGGGCTTACTAGCCCGACTTCCTCCTCTTTAACTCTGTACAATAGGCATCTATTGTAGCTAATATATAGTACAAACTACTAATTACGGCCATCGATAACCTTAAAGCTGACGACGCCCCTGCGTTATCCGACTCCCGAGCCTCCTTCGCTAATCTGGCCAATTCGGTAGCTAGAACGGCCGAAACGCTACTAGTAACTAGCCTAACTAGAGCGGGAGCCTCTCCCTAGTTGGCAACCTCGTAGGAGCCAACTACTACTAACCTATCGTTAGAGCTAGCCGCCTTGGCGGCAACCGCCTTAGCGGCAGCCGCCTTAGCGGTAGCCGCAACGGTACGCCTCTCCTCGGCTCTGGCCCTTAATACGGCAACCGCCTTAGTAGCTACCTTGGCCCGAGACTTGGCAATTGCCTTAGCCTGGACCTTAGTAGCCGCATCTGCCGCCGCCTTCTCCTTCTTCTCCTCCCGTTCTATTAAGTGCTTCGCCGTAAGGCGAACCCTCTGTAGTTACTATGCTATTATTAGTACGTAGCGGTTAATAGGAACGGAAGGGACTTACGCTAGCTGTAGCCTCGCCACCCTACTTCGTAGAGAGGAACTCTATGGCCGTCTCGACTATAGGTTCTGGCAACTTCTTGTACGGATGTCCGGTACGCGAGCACCGAACGTAGGCCTTGTCCTTGTCCTTAGTATCTGGGCGAACCAAGCAAGCGCTACTTAACGACCTATATAGGGCCGAACGTAGGTAACGGCGGCAAACTATAGCGCGGGACGTAAAGGTAGCGACATCCTCGTCGCTGTTATAACTAGGTATCCAAAAGTTAGTACGTTAATTAACAAAAACGCTTTAATTAATAGAAACGCGATTGATATACCCGGGCGTAGCGGGAACTATGTCCCTCTTTCTTTTGTTCGGGGTCTTCGAAACCCTAGCCTCGCTCTCTTTAACGGGAGCGGCATCGTCGTCGCTAACGGCGACGACCTCTTCTTCTTCCTCTTCTTCGCGCGCTGCGCGTAGATTCGCGAGCCTGGTTGCGCGGGCTTTCTCCAATGACGCTACGCGGGCGACGGAGGCAGCTGTGCCCCGAGTATTCGGAGCTATTGTTGTTTTTGTTATTGTTATGGTTGTGGTTGGAGGGGTCGGCGGCGCGATTGATTTTTGTTATTGTAGGACGGTTCGGATTTAACTTCGTAAAAATAGGCGACTAAAGATCGTATGCAACCGACCGATGCGACCGCGTTCTAATTGGCCAGGATCTACATTAGTATATCTTCGATTATACAAACGCGACGCCAGGTTATATATTAACGATAAGGATTTTCGTTTTTGGCTATCAACCCTACTCTAGCAATTCGAGCCTTCGACCTCCTATTTTTAGCATCTCGCCGCCAGCCAGCCAGCCAGCTGGGTGTTCTCTTTTAGCTGCTTCGTAGCTAGGGGGTGTGTCACGACCTATCTAGCCCTATCTCTGCAGTCCGCTCTGATTGGCTGCTTCGCACCCACTTAGCGCCCCGTTTCTCATTTCCTGTTATATATATAGCTGTGTTCTTACACATTCTCTTTCCTCTGTCTCTTCTTTCGATACATGACAATCAATGCAACGCATCTCTCCCACATGCTCTTCTAGTGCCACTGTAAGCCCACGCAAGACTAAGTGCTCGATCTAGCGTAAGAACCCTCTATTGGCTAGAAATAGCAGCTACTATACCGCTAGCCTCTCTAGTAGCAGTCTATTCGCAACTGCAAAGCTAAAATCCACAAACGCTAAACCTATACAACCTAAGTCTATAAGTACTATGCACTCTACATTGCGCCTACTAACCGCTAGGTATAATAACAAGAGAATAGATTTAGCGCTACTACCTACTATACTAATAACTAAACCATCTCCCTACCCCTCTTGCAGCTAGCGGTACCCCTCCTATAAGCGACAGTTTATAGGAGCTCCTTGTTGCGCTGTCCCGCTTATATAGGTTGCCCCTAGCCTTCGCAGGGCAAGGATGTCTTTTGCTCGACGTGACAGTTATGAGCCCGGTAGCGCAGTGGTTTGCACTCGCATACTACAATTCCCTGCGATTTACAGTCACATTGCGCGAAGGTCTAGAGTTCGAATCGTATCTAGACCGAGTTCTTTTCTACGCCGCCCCTGCCTTATAGGACCTACTCCTAGGTTGCGGTAGCCGCCCCTGCCTCATAGGACCTACTCCTAGGTTGCGGTACACTAAAGAAAAGACTGGGAAAACATGGATCATTTAGGGCATACCTATTATAGGGATAGCCCGCTCCCTATCGATCAATCTCTCTTCGCGATCTAGGGGGTATATTGCGCTGTCCCGCTTATATAGGTTGCCCCTAGCCTTCGTAGGGCAAGGATGTCTTTTGCTCGACGTGACACTCCTCGTTTCCCTAGTTATTATATAAGAAGCCGAAGCTAGGGGGTTACTCTACTATAGACTAGTAAGCGCTATACTCCTCCTACTTGTCTACCTCTCTAACGACAAAACCACTCTAGTTAGGGGTATCCGCAAAGCGTATAGCGAGCCCGCCTTAACCCCTCTAGTAGGCCCTAGCGTAGCCGCTTACGCCGCCGCGAGCCGGAAGGCCCCTAGAGGGAGCTTGCCCGAAGCCTAGGAACCCGCCTTAGCTATAGCCTTGTTACGTAGGCTACTACTATCCCTAGGTAGGCTACTACTATCCTTACGCGTTACTACCGAAACTAGGTCCTCTACCGAAACTAGATCCTCTACTACCTTAGGCGCCCCCGCGCTACAACTACCTAGCGCCGCAGGCGTTACCGCGGTCCCCTCGGCCTCCGCGGCCTACTTGGCACGCCCTTGCGATATAGTCGGCCCCGCCGTACTTGTAGCATAAGCTACTCGCTCTACGCCGTTCCTTCTCCTAGGGGGTAAGCGCCGCGAGCGTTACCGCGTTGATCTCTATCGCGTCAGGGTATCTACCTCCGCTATTGTTGTTACTACCGCCCCTAGTTCCGCCGCTCCTAGTTCCGCCATGTAGCTTCCGCCTAAAGTCCTCTCCCTCTAGGTTAGTTACAAGCTAGCTAGCTAGCGTAGCCTAGAGCTTAAAGTTATTAGCTAGCGGGAGCACCGCCTACGTAACTATAGCGCTTGAAAGGTAGGGGGAGATCTTAAGCCGGAGTATCCGGACCCTTGTTACGTTATTGACGCTAGCGGTGTCGGCTAGGGTAGTAAATTCGGTAAGGAAGTCGTTAAACGCTATAAACTCGTTCTTCTACGCTAGTAGTTCTAGCTTATTACTCGCTATAGCAACTACGTTATACGTTATATACTAGGTATAGAGGGTCTTTAGGAGGTTGGACCTAGTCTTCTATAGCTATACTACCGCGCTATATAGGTTCTCCTTAACCTACTTGAGCTTCGCTACGACTACCCGGTGCGCGCTACTACCTAGTATAGCCTTTGTATATAGGATCTTAGTATACTCGTCTAGGAACTTCCGCGGGCGTATTCGCTAGTAGCTACATACCTTGTCCTCCTAGTCTTCGAAGAGCAGGGTACGCTTAATAGTATCCTTCTCCTCTCTAGTAAACGGATTAGGGTAAGGGAGGGAGATTAATACGCTATAGCCGCTACCGGTGCTACTACTACGAGCCTAGTCTAGGGCTATCGCTATTAGCGTTCTCTAGTTCGCAAGTAGCAACCTATACTCTTCGAGCTCCTTCTTAAGCGCTACACTAGCTACAATAGACGCCTCGAACCTCCCGACAGACTTATCGAGCTTCCTCTTTAGCTCGCTAACTATTGTATTTATAGCTATAGCGAACCCCGAGAGATTGTACCTTCTATCGTCGTCTATCGATACTATAAAAGCAGGTATAGTATTACAGACCTTGTTCTACTATTGTTCTCTCAGCGCTATACGTAGCGCTACGAGTCTCGGCGGTAGCAATACCGCAAGGTTAGCGCCGCTTATTATCTTCGCGCTTATCTTCGTAGGAGCGTTGTCCGGTTTGTTAGAATACTATAGTCCTGTTCGTCGGATTGCTATTATACGTAGGATGCTCGTCCTAATAGTTAACTCGTACTACGTAGGTAGTTAAGAAATGAAAACAAAGCCTAGTATATCG
>MU853428.1:316276-341609 GCA_033297235.1 Trichocladium antarcticum
CAACCTACTATAACGGTCGTATATAACAAGGTTGTATAACAGTGCAACCTTCGTAGGAGCTCGCGAGGGCTAAAGGCTCTACGCGGCGAGCTCCACCTAGTATAGAGCTACGCTCCTCTAGCTACAGGGTGCTTAGCCAACCACATAGTATGGCACATGACATGGCACATGACACAGGCTGTGCCTGTGACAATCTTCTATAGAGTTAAGCCCTATATTTTGATCAATCTACTATACTTTAATCTACTATATCTTTAATTTTCAATCTACTAGATCTTTAATTTTCTATCCTCTATAAGATCTTCAATCTACTATATCTTCAATTTTCAATCCACTATACTTCAATCTACTACATCTTCAATTTTCAATCTACTATACTTTAATCCACTATACTTTAATCCTGTCATAGGCACAGCCTATGTTATATACTATATCATATGCTATACTATATAGTTAGCTAGGCACCCTGTAGCTAGAGGAGCGTAGCTCTATACTAGGTGGAGCTCGCTACGTAGAGCCTTTAGCCCATACGAGCTCCTACGAAGGTTGCACTATTATACAACCTTGTTATATCCAACCGTTATAGTAGGTTGTACCTTTAACTTACGCGCGTAGCTAAGTCGTCTGCTCTAGAATAGAGAGCGTACTAGACTAACTAGAACGCTTCTTTTCCTAATATACTAGGCTTTGTTTTCATTTCTTAACTACCTATATAGTATAAGTTAACTACTAGGATAAGTATCCTATATACAATAGTAGTACGTTAAATAGGACTATAAGACTCTAACGAATAGGACTATAGTATTCTAACGAACTAGATAACGCTCCTACAAAGATAAGCGCGAAGATAATAAGCGGCGCCGACCTTATAGCGTCGCTACCTAATACCCGAATAAGGGTATGATGTGGTGCAGCTAGCTGGCAAGGCATGGTACAGCTAGCAGGGCATGGCAGGGCATAGCAATTAAATAACATCATTGCGATAGCAACTGATGGTATAGCAATCTGCACATGCTACTATGTGACTAGATTTCTGTATAACTAGATAAGAAGATAAGGTAGGTGGACCATATTGCTTTAGGACTAGCTCCAAAGCTTATACGGATCTACAGGGCATGCTAGCCCGCCAGAGGGTAGTAAAACCACCACTCTTTGGCTAGGCTTCGCCCTCCTACTCTTAGTTTCCTTGGACCTTTACTACGATACTATTTTACCTACCTGATTTGACAATACCATAGTGATTGCATTGAATTAGCGGGTTCCTATATCAAATAGTAGCTACGACTTTAAAGTCGTGATCTATCGCTTCTCCTAAAAAACCCCCCCATTTCGCTAACTTCTAGCGAGCTCAAGGGACCTTCGGTCGACAAGCAAGCTAGTCGGAAGCGAGCCGCCTCCCTCTATCGCTAACCTAAGGCGATATAACTTCGTTAACGCTATTACAATCTTAAGGGGCCTTCGGCCGACAAGACTATATAGTAGAGGCGAGCCATTTAGCTATCGCTAACGATCGGTACTAATCAAGGGGCCTTTAGCCGACGATCTTTTACCTATCTAAAGCGATATATCTTCGCTAATAACAGGCGAGTTTAAGGGACCTTCGGTCGACGAGCTTACCCGTTCTTAGCAAGCTAATCAATCAATCGCCTATACTTTATATAGTTAAGGGACCTTCGGTTAACGACTACGCTAACTAGAAAGCGACTCTCTATTACTACCTACGACTTGTATATAAGAAAACAACTAGTATATCTTAATCTAGCTTACCGGATTACGTCGATTCTAACGGAGACGACGAACATTAATACCTATATTAGGACCTATTGCTAGAGCACCTAGGCGAAGCGCCTATATACCCGGCGTTAGTAAAAGATATAAGCAAGCCCTTAGTAAGTAATAGATCCGAAGGTTTTATATAAATCTATAACCCTAACTTTATCCTCCCCTCTACTAAGCCTATTAAGGAAATATCCTATACGACCGGAGTTAGAATACAATAGTTACGAAAAGATAGAAGACTAATCTTAGGTAAGGACAACCCTCTACTTTGCTTAAGCCCCTACCCCCCCCCTATCGAGAACCTTAGTATTATACTAGATAAGGAACTTAGAGTACTAGACAAAATTAGGTACGATATAGAAGGCGTATCCTTCCTCTTGAGAAACTATACGAAGGTTTAGAACGCCTAGCCTAGCGCGTTAATAATAACGAAGACAAGCTATAGGTATCGCTTAACCTAGTACAAGACCGTTTCTAGGAAACTAACGCTTAGGTTGTAAGAATCGACAGTAAGGTTAGCAAGTATAACTAACTGCTACTCGAGCTATAAATTACTAAGGAAGAGAGTAGATATAGCGCCGAGATAGTAAAGAAAGAGCTTTATACTATAATAAACAATATATAGACCTAGGTTAAGAAGGAAGGCTAGATAATACAACTGAACGTATAGTAGCAAGTCTTAGACTAAAAGCAGACTATAGAAGCCGAAATCTCGCGAGTTAATAATAAGATCCGAAAGACCTAGGCTAAGCTTACCGAAGTTAAAGCACTAATTACTAGGAAGAATCAATCCTATAAAGATAAGTAGTATTAACAAGTATACTCTCGAGTAAGAGCTAGCTTAGGGGATAATACCCTAGCTCTACGTTAAGGCCGAAAGGTATTATCTAACCCGTTATCTTCGCTATCTCCATTGCTATTACCTTCGCCCCTCCTATTACTACGACCGCGACGTAACTAGCAGCGCTAAGAGCGTAAGGGTATATAAGATATAATAACTACTTCTACCTCCTAACTAGAGTAGCTTCGTATTAAACGTAACGACGTCGGTCAATTCGACCTATATAGGGAAGATAAGCGTAAGATCGGCGTCGTTATAGATAGTAAGAATCTCTTCTTTACTAACGTTTACGCATTTTGCGACTATATTTCTATATTCTTAGAAGATAACGCTATATAAGCAGACGTAGAAAAGTAACTACTTTCGATGTTCTAAACCCTTCTTAGCGGTTCCGCTATCCTATAGTAAACGAGTGAAGTTACTGCCTTACGCTACTAGTCTCTCTATAAGCAAGGCTTATAGGCGACTCTTATAGCTCTATATAAGCGCCTCGATACCGATTAGACTATCGCTACTGTAAGATTTACTAAAGGAAGACTTACTCTAAAGGATATAGTAGAAGACGAAGCTATAGTCACAAAGTTCATTTAGCGTATACTCCGCTACTACCGTACAATAGGTATTATCCTACTAGATAACTCTAACTAGAAAGGAGCGATAGGCTAGATCTAGTAGAAGTTCGATATTAAGATCAAGCAATACTTACGCCCCCTATAACTTACCCCCTCTCTAGAAGGTTATATAACTTACGTCGAAGAGACCTAAGTAGTGCTAATAGCCGCTGCTTATAACTACTATAGTAAACCTAAGAAATCTTCCGCTAAGCTAGCTAGTAAGTTAGAAGATCGCGCAACGACAGATAGTAAGTTATCTTATAATATATTATCTTACTCTAACTATAGATCTCGAGACTTTAATTATAACTATAACTATAACCGAGACTAAGACTATAACCGCGATTGTAACTAAGACCGAAACTATAACCACGACCGTAACCAAGACTGTATCCGCTATTAAGACTAAGACGTAAACCGCCTGTAAGACAATACGTGCAACTATAATAACAAGCTACGCGACCGAGACTCCGCCTACCGAGACTGCGATCGCAATCGCGATAGGAACTATAGGCGTGACGACCAATATCGTAGGAAAGAGCAAGTACACTAGGTAGACGGCTACATTAGCCTAGAAGAATAGAGCGCTGAAGATAGCGGCTCTAGTAGCGACTAAGATACGGACAAGTCGGAGGTTACTAACGTTACCTTAACAATAGAAGAAGTAGTGTTTAACGTAGACCTAACCTACTATAAGTGTTACGAAGAACTCGAGACCTTAGCTAGCTGTAAGCGGTACATTAAGGTCTATACTAAATAGACTATTCTCTAGTATTAGAAGTAGTATAGGCGTAACTAGGTAATTCCACGCTATACCTATATATACTACTTAAGCGTTTTCGAAATAAGGAACAAGCTCTTTAAGTATCTAAAGACCTATAAGGACGTAGCTACTAGTACTATTTGTAGCCCGGCCGACCTTGCTACTACCTACTTAGTAGAAGAAGACATTCCTGCTAAAAACAAGCCGAAAAGGCAAGAAGACGACCTTATTACTACGTTCTATATATTACTAGTATTAGCCTTCTAAATCGAAGAAGCCCCTGACTTACCTATAATAGAGGGGGAACCCGGCTAGCTAAGTCTGGTTTTTTTATACTTACAGGTTGCCGTACGCGCGAAGCTAGACTCCCTATAGGTCGAGATAGGCATCGATTCCGGCGCTAGTAGAACTATTATTAGCTGTAAATTCTTAGATACTCTCGAGTATACCCTCGAAAACAGGATAGCTAAGATCAGCAGTATCGGCAACGCTAAAGCTAGCTACTAGGCTACCTTTAACTTCTACCTCCCTAGTACTAGGAACGACTATAAGACTTTAACTAAGTTCAAGTTCTTAGCTTAGGTACTTAACTCTCTAACCCTAAACCTCTTACTTAGTAACGACTTCCTAGATACCTTTAAAGGAAATATCGACTATAAGTAAAGGAAGCTAACCTTATAAAGTACCGGTTTAACGATACTATTCGAGATTAAACGGCGCCGGCTCCTATATATACGAAAAGTCAAGACTACCTATAAGATTACGCTGCTCCTAGAACAAGAAGCGTTTATACTAGTAGAATATAAACCTCTACCTAACGGAAGGGACTTCGCTTTTAACTTAATATACCTAGCTGCTTTTAACGCTAGTATTACCGCTAAGACCCTAAAAGTAGTAATAGTTAAGAACCTAACGTAGGGTATAATGACTATTAACAAGCGCTACCCTATTAGTAGAATTAGCGAATTAGAAGGGGAAGGCTTCTTCGTAACTACCCTAGCGAAGGTATTTAAGGCGCTAACGATCGGTACGGCACTGGCGGCGATGGCAAGGCCTGCTATCGCGCATGACATTGACCTAGTCGCTATAGTAACTACCGCTCTAGATATAGCTCTTAGTAGTAAGTTCCTATTAACGAACATTACGCGTTTAGTGGTTATAGGGGATGTTAGCACCTTCTTTACCTACGCCTAGCAAGGTAGTAAGTCGGACGCCCTCTAACCTAACACTTCGTAGGTAGTAGAAGCAAGCGCTACCCTAGTAACCGACTAAGTCTACGCTATAATCTAGAGCTCTATTAGACCTGGTTCTAGAGCGCCTGTTCAAGAAGACTTCTAGGTTATTCTAGAGAAGCCGCGTATCCTAGAAAAGCACTCTACGCTCGGGCTATATATAGCGCCTAATATACTAGAGATCGTTACTGAATATAGTATACGTATATATATAGCAGACTATAAGCTAGCTTGTAAGTTTGCTAACCTCTGCGAGAAAGACTACCTGCTACTCTAGACCGACGAAGGTCTTATTAACATTCCTTCTAATTAACTTATAAAAGTACTACTTGTAGAAGGATAGTAGAACTAACTAAAGAAAACCCGATCTTACCTACTTAGCTACCGCGACTATAAAGTACTAGATAAAGTCTTTAACGAATTACACTAACAAAATAAGATAAGGTACTTAACCGAACCTACGCTATTTGTATATCCTATATTCGTAGTCTAGTGAACCGTTAAAGGCAAGTAGAAGGGTAGAGTTATTATCGATCTAAGAGGTCTAAACAAGGTAGTAGTCCCTAATAACTACCCTCTGCTACTTTAATCAAAGATTATTAATTTACTTTGTAGCAAGAAAGTTATTATAGTAATCGACGCAACCTTGTTCTTCTACTAATTCGGCGTATACCCCCCTTATCGCAATCGATTCACCCTTATTAGCCCGCGCGGTCTAGAGGAGCCTAGCGTTACCCTAATAGGTTACTACAACTCCCTAGTATATATATAGAGGTCGGGCGAGCAGATCGACCGAGCTGGCGGTCCGACTGGTCGTGGCCCAGGTCCAGGAGGCATGGCGCTAAGGCGCCTCGGCATCCCTCCTGCAACTGGATATCGCCGGAGCCTTCGACACAGTCAACCACGTCAGACTACTAGCCACGCTCCGGGAGCTCGGCTACCCAAAGTGGATAGTACTCTAGGTACGGGAATGGCTAACGGACAGGGTTGCGATCCTCTACTTCGACGGGAAGGCAATAGACAATATCCTAGTTACAGCGGGGGTGCCCCAGGGGTCCCCCCTATCGCCCGTCCTGTTTATCTTATACATTGCATTACTATATAAGGACCTAAGGAGAGAGCACCTACACCTTAGCATAGCGGGCTTCGCCGACGATACGAACCTACTAGTGTTTGGAAAGTCGGCCGAGGTGAACATCCGCTAGCTTGAACGAGCGTAGGGAACCTGCTTGAAGTAGGCGGGAACGTAGGGAATAGCGTTCGTAGCGTAGAAGTACGAACTAATCCACTTTAACAAGAACCGAAGGTAGTAGCTAGACCTAGCTAAGCTCGCCCTCCCGGATAGAGGTAGGTATATAGATATTAAACCAGTTAAGTCCGCTAGGTTCCTCGGGGTCTAGCTAGACTAGAAGCTCTTATAGCAAGCGCACTATAGCGCGGTTAAGAAGAAGCTCGCCACCTAGGAGTTCGCGCTAACGAGGATCGCGGCGAAGACGTAGGGCCCGAGCCTTACGAAGGCCCAGGAGGTATATACAAAGTATATAAGGAGCGTAGTAGCATACGGAGCGGCGAGCTACTACGTCCTAACTACGGTCGGTAAGGGGAGCGAGCTAAAGGGGATAGCCAAGAAGCTAGCGAAGGACTAGAGTAGGGGCCTCCGCGTAGTAGCGGGAGGCTATAGAACTACGCCAATTAGGTACCTAGAGATAGAGGCCTAGGTCCTACCGGTAGACCTCTACCTAAACAAGTAGCTAGCTAACTTCGAAGCTAGGATATACGAACTACTCCTCTAGTTAGGGGAGGGACTAGGGCGCCCCCTGGTTGTAGCAGCGAGCTTAATCTAGGAAGCGTATACTAAGCTATTTAGGAGGTTCTAGAAAAGGAGCGGGAGGATATAAGGGAGGAAGCCCAGGCTAGGCCTATAGGGGCTAATAGCGGTCGAGAGAGTAGTAGCTATAGTAAACGAGTAGGCTAAGCAAAAGTAGAAGATAGGGAAGCTAAAGAACAAGACCCTCGATACGGATAGAGTAGTGGAACTCGCCTAGTAGGAGCGCGAGATAGTAGCCCAGGAGAGGCGCGCCGCGCTTGTAACGAGAGCAAGAAGACCTATATACCGCTCGGCAGACAAGGACCCCCTAATACAACTATTTATAGACCTTGCCCTTAAGAGATACGAGGGTCTAAGTAAG
Organism: Trichocladium antarcticum; assembly: GCA_033297235.1. Lineage (NCBI taxonomy): Eukaryota > Fungi > Ascomycota > Sordariomycetes > Sordariales > Chaetomiaceae > Trichocladium > Trichocladium antarcticum. The sequence continues at coordinate 323,695 of MU853428.1, forward strand.
GCTTAGAGCTCCCTGCTCGCCTAGGCGCGTAGCGGGGACATTGGCCTCCGGGAGTACCTGAACAGGGTAAACGTCCTAGAGATCACTACGCCGTACTACAAGTACGGCGAGGGCAAAGAAACGATCGAACACCTAGTAGTATAGTACAAAGATCTACCGAAGTATAGAACCTAGGAGGAGTTACAAATACAGTTACGACAGGATCTATAGCTTGTCTTGCGACGAGCTATATAGCCGTATAAGAGCTTAGTAAAGGTGGTCATTAGCTGGTTGATAGATTTGGGGCGCCTGACGGAGTATAGTGTAGCTTGTAGGCTGCAACTAGAAGCTACAATAGCCGCGAAAGCGGCTAAGAGTAGCGGAGAGGGTACGGGAAGTGCCGAATCGAGCCGCTAAGGAGACAGGGGCTACCTTTAACACGTAGTATAATGGATTCAAAGCGCTAAAGCAGAAGCGTAGGCAGGGGTTTTTACCCGGCCCCCTGTTCAGGGGGTACGGTTTCCTTTGTATATAAACCAGTAGCAGGACCGGCGCGCCGTAAGGCATATCGGAGTACGAATAAATAAATATATATATAGAGGTTTATAGATCGACTTCTAAGCAAGTACTCCAACTACTATCGGGCGTTTATTAACGACATCGTTATCTACTTAGACTCTATAAAGGAGCACTTTAACTACTTACGTATAATCTTCGATCTATTTACAAGGAAGAATATCGCTATCTCCCCTACTAAGTTATATATCGCTTACCTGAACGTGGAATTACTTGGCTTTCGCGTCAATAGCCTAGGCCTTATAACAACCTTCTACTATATAGAAGCGTTCTATAACCTTGCCTTCCTGTCCTTGCTTAAGGCGCTAGAGCAATATATAGGCGTATCGAGCTTTTTACGCTATCTGATTCCCTACTTCGCCTCGCTTGCTAAACCCCTTTAAGAACGTAAAACCGCTCTTTTCGCGTTAGGTAGAAAAACCAGCAAGGTCGTGATTAGAAATATAGCAAAAAGGAACAGCTATACCTCTTAAACCTTCTTCAAACCAACTCTAGCTAAATTACTCTCGTTTCGAGCAATCTAGGAGGTAATTTACAAGGAGAACCCTACTATCTTATACTACTTTGATCTAGACAAGAAGCTCTTCTTACAAGTTAATAGCTATCTAGAGCGCGGATTTGGCACTATACTATTCTACGTTAAAGATAGATATACCTAGAAAGAGGGTATAATCATTCCCTCTAATATAGTCTTACTAATTATAGTCTTAAGCTACTACCTAACAGGCGTAGAGATACGATATAGGCTATTAGAGCAAGAAGTCGCCTGCCTAGTCTAGAGCGTACGTAAACTACGTATAATAATTCACTTAGCAAGGCTCCTAGTTATAGTTCTAACCGACTACTCTTTAACTAAGGGAATCGTCGAAGCAACAACACTAGACACGTCGTTAACTAACCGCGCTAATCGGCAACTAATTAACGTATTAGTCTACCTTATATAGTATAACCTCTAAGTCTACTATCTTCTAGGCCGATTGAACTTTGTACCTAACGCGCTAAGCTACCTGCGAGCTATATAGGACCTAGCACCTAGTAAGAAGAGGGAAGATAGGGAGGTAGTTCTCGATAATATCTAGTTCGCATTCGCAGAAGTATAGATAGACCTAGAGCTAAAGGTAAGATTTACAATAGTATACTAAGAAGACACTAAGTTCGCTAGTATTATTAAAGACCTATTAGAAGCTACTAAGGGTAGCGGAATTCTTTCTCGCTATAGCCTACTATTCGTTATAATCAACAGCCTGCTATATAACGTTCGCCCTAATAGTTTACGTTCGCTATATATCCTATATAGAATAGTTAGGGAAATACTAGCTTTAGTATATAACAAGAAGCACTATTTTAGCAAGGAGGCCTAGGTCCCACCGGTGGTGTAACGGTTGTATACAACAAGGTTGCACAACAGTGCAACCTTCGTAGGAGCTCGCAAGGGCTGAAGGCTCTGCGTAGCGAGCTCTACCTAGTGTGGAGCCACGCTCCTCTAGCTACAGGGTGCTCAGCCAACCACATAGTATGGCACATGACATAGCACATGATATAGGCTGTGCCTATGACACTACCCTCCCTCTCCAAACAAGCCCCCCTATACAAAAATAGCCCCTATTTTGGATACTCGCATCCAGAGCCATCCTAACCGCTCACTCAATCTTGGATACTCGCATCTAGAGCTATCCTAACCGTTCAATTCTGGATACTCGCCTCTAGAGCCATCTCAAACGCTCCTAAAACACCCGATTTTAGATGCTCGCATCCAGAGCCCATCCTATTCCACATGCTCGATTTTAGATGCTCGTATCTATAGCCCGTTCCTTTTGCTCAGCGCCTTGCCTCCTGCCGCTGCGCCCTCCTTCTTCGCGTTTACAATAGCGGCCCTAGGAGCTCGGGGTACGCGTCGTAGAACTCCCAGATAGCGTCATTACAGCCCCGCAGATCCATTGTAGGTTACTAAGTCAGGTTGTTGTAACCTTCCTACTTGACTTAGTACTACTAGCGGCCGTTCGCCGCCTTGCCGAACCCTACGATCTTCTCGAACCTCCACTCTACTATGTCTTCGCCCTTGTTAGTCCGCGTAACCATGCGCCCGCGGTTAGCGCTTACGTCGTCGTCGACCCTCTCTTGGCCAGCTAGCCCCTACCCTAGGTAGCGCCTTACTCTCAAGACGTAGAACGTAGGGAAGATCGTCATATTCGCCGGGAGCTTTAGAGTTACTGCGTATAACGAGGCCTTCGTAACCTCGAACGGGCCCTCCTACCGCGGCGCGAGCTTCGCGGTCGGCCTACCAGTCTTATAGTTCTATATGTCGAGCATCGCTATATCGCTAACGCGGTACTACGGCGCGTCCTCCCTATAGCGGTTCGCGTTCTGCTTATAGCGGTCCTGTAACTACTTTGCTAGCGCCGTAACCTTCCTAAGGATCGCCCCGAAGCGGTCCGCAAGCTCCAATGCCTAGAAAAACTCCCGCTTCTACTACTCTAAGATGTTCGGTAGGTATAGCTTCGACGGCTCTACGCCTATCCTTAGGTTAAAGCTATAATTCGCGAAGAACGGTGATACGCCCGTTGTCTCGGAGACTATATTGTTCCCTATAAACTCCGCCAGGGGGAGCCAGTTAACCTAGTTATCCTACGCCTAGTTAATATATAGCCGTAGGTACTACTCTAGTTCCGCGTTAATCCGCTCCGTCTGGCCGTTTGTCTAGGGGTAGAACGCTAACAAGGGTCTTAGGGTAATCGCAAGGCGCGCTAATAGCGCCCTCTAGAACCCTAAAACGAACTACGTGCCTCTATCCGATACGATCGTCTCTAGTACGCCGTAGAGCGAGTATATACGCTTAATAAACCAGTTAGCCAGCTCGTCGGCCTCTAGTGTCGCCGTCGTAATAAAGTGGCGCATCTTTGTAAGCCGGTTAACCACCACTGCTACGTACCTAAACTCCTACCCCCTCTAGTTATATAGCGGGAGCGGCGTAATATAGTCTACCGATATATCTCGCTACGGCGCTAACGGCAGCAGGAGCGGCTTAAGGAACCCTACGGGCTTCGAGCGGGGGTTCTTCGTCTTAAAGCATAGAATATAGGCTTTAACGAACGTCCTTACTAACACGCTTATCCCTAGCTACTAGTAGACCCTGTTCATTAGGTCAAGCGTCTTCGTCCTCCCCGGGTACCTGCTAGGCCCTAACGCGTATATCCGGTAGATAAGCTGCAAATGGAGCTCCGTATCGCCCGGGTCGATCATCAGCCTACCGCGGTAGAACGCCCTACCTAAGACTAACTTGCACTTGGCGAACGGTACTCTTAGCTCCCGCTTGATCTTGCTTAGCTAGGCGCGTGCCTCCTAGTTGCTAAGCGCCTCTACTACGTCTACTATAAATAGCGAGCTCGCGTAGCTCTCCGCAATAAGGTCGTTAGTATAGCGCGAAACGTCGAGGCTAAAGAGCTCCAGTATCTCGCCTAGTAGCTTAGAGTCGTACTTGCTACTAAAGGTCTCTAGGTCGAACTTGCTCGAGTCGATTAGGGGGCGCCGCCTGTTCCGTAGCCTATTATCTTTAACGTCCTTTAGCATAAACTCTAGCTTCCTGCTCAGCGCGTCGGGGCGGCCGTTTACTATACCTAGGCAGTAGATAATCTGGAAGTCGAAACGTAACAAGAACTCCGACTAGCGTATATAGCGTAGCGACAGCTACTTCGTTATACCGAAGGTCTGTAGGTTCTTATAGTCCGTGATGATATCGAACCTCTCGGCCGCGCCTTCGAGCTCGGGGCGCTATTCTTCAAGCGCCTTAACGATCGCAAGGAGCTCCTTGTTGTAGATATTATAGTTGCACTCAGCTACGGTATACTTCGCTAAGAAATAAGCAACTAGATATAACTCGCCGTTATCCCCTTCCTATAGTAGCGCTCTACCCGCCGACTAGTCTAACGTATCAACTTCCACCATAGCGCGCTTCTCCTAGTTATATATCCACAGTGCCGGTGCCGTAACAAAGCACACCTTTAGGCGCTAGAAAGCCGCTTCGCACTGCTCGGACCACTCCTAGTCTACTGTCTTCTTCGTAAGCTCGTACAGCGGCCGTACGTAGCTCGAAAAACCTCGTATAAATCGGCGGTAGAAGTTCGCGAACCCTAAGAACCGCTAGAGGTGCCTCCTTATCTCCGGAGCCTCCTAATTACGCACCGCTTCGACCTTATCTAGGTCTATCTCGATACCCCCGGGCGTAATAATAAGCCCTAGGTACTTCGTCCGCTTTATATAGAATTCGCACTTGTCGATATCTACCTACAGACCTACGTCGATCATACGCTTTAGCACCTCCCTAACCTGCTTGATATACTCCTCGAGCGTGCCCGAGTAGACTAGGATATCGTCTAGGTACGCCGTTACGTAGTCATCTAGAGCGTTATAGAGGATGTCGTTAACGTAATGCTAGAAGGTAGCAGGCGCGCCCTACAGGCCGAACAGCGTAACTAGCGTTTCGTACAGGCCGAATCTCGTAATGAACGCTATAAGCTACTCGTAGCCTGGCGCTACGCGCACTTGGTTAAACGCTACAATTACGTCGAGCTTCGTAAAGATCTTCGCCTTGTAGATAAAGTCTAGGGTCTCCTAGATTAGCAGGATAGGGTACCGGCTCTTTAGCGTCGCGTTGTTAATGCTACGGTAGTTAATGTAGATTCTAATACCTCCGCCTGGCTTCTACGCCATTAGGATAGGCAACGAGGCGCTCGATTGCAAGGGCCGGATAAACCCCTTCACGAGGTTGTCGTCAAGCTAGCGCTTTAGTACACGCAGCTCTATCGGCGACATCGGGCGATTCCTCAAATACGGGACTACGCTCCCCAGGAGCAGCTTGATCCTATAGTTATATACACGGTAGAGGGGCAAGATATTAGCGTCTTATAGGACAAAAGCGGCTACTAAGTCTCGGTATTCCTTTAGTAGGCACGCCTTAATCTCGTCCAGGGTAGGCGCTAGTCTATCCGCTTTATCGAAGAACTTCTTAGAATCCTCCTCTATAATCTTATTAAGCTTCTTATCCCCTTTGGCGAGCGCGTCGATAAAGCTATAGAACCTCGCTAGGAGCATTAACTTCGCGTACTCCGGTGCACTCTCTTGACTCAGCAGGTCCTTAAAGAACTACTCGGGTAGAACTAGTATACGGTCTCTCTTCTCAGCTTCTACCGCTCTCTCTAGTTCACCCATCGTAGTCCGTATAACCACTACGCCTTTCTATCGGTATACCGCCAGGAAGCTCGCTCCATTCAGGATCTTCGCGTCGTCCTAGCGGATCTTCCCCCGCGCTTAACTAAGCAGGGGCAAGGCGGCAGGGGGGGGGGACCAGGGTCTAGAGGATGGTCTCCTGGCGCCCGCCACTGCCTCTACCGGCCTTAGTGATATAGGGGGCGGCGCTTCGACCGGAACGCCCATCGCTCCCAGCGGTACGAGCGTCCCCCGCGGGTCGGCCTATACGTCTCCCTAGGACGCGGATCTCTACTGTCTACGGGCCTGTCTCCGCCTATCGGACCGCCTGGCCCTCTTATAGTCGGACAGCTTGCTCGTGGCGATAGCGACCTCGTTGTCGTCACTAGAGGTACTAGAGTCGTCGTCTTCGGGTACGTCCTCTACCGTTACGTAGTACCGCCCGCTACTCTCTAGGGGTAGGGGTACCGCCTCTAGCTAGCCTACCTACCAAGCGACCTGGCTTCCGATATACTCTGGAAGGCACCTCCTACGGCAGTGCTCTATAAATTCGAGCTACAGGGTCTCCTAGTCGATCCGCAGGTTGTACTTCCGTAGCTATAGGAGGCCTAAGATTACTGGGGTCTCTTTTACGAGCGTCGTAACGAAGCACACCAGGGTCTCCCAGTGGTCGCCAACGACTAGCGTAAGCGCCGCTAAGTGCTCGATCCAGCGTAAGAACCCTCTATCGGCCAGAAATAGCAGCCGCCGTGCCGCCAGCCTCTCTAGTGGCAGTCCATTCGCAACTGTAAAGCCAAAATCCACAAACGCTAAACCTGTACAACCTAAGTCCACAAGTGCCATACACTCTACATTACGCCTACTAACCGCTAGGTACAATAACAAGAGAATAGATTTAGCGCTACTACCTACTATACTAATAACTAAACTATCTCCCTATCCCTCCTACGGCTAGCGGTACCCCTCCCGTGAGCGATAGTTCATAGGAGCTCCTCGTTTCCCTAGTCGTTATACGAGAAGCCGAAGCTAGGGGGTTGCTCTACTATAGACTAGTAAGCGCCGTACTCCTCCTGCTCGTCCACCTCTCTAACGACAAAACCGCTCTGGTCGGGGGTGTCCGCAAAGCGTATAGCGAGCCCGCCTCGACCCCTCTAGTAGGCCCTAGCGCGGCCGCTTGCGCCGCCGCGAGCCGGAAGGCCCCTAGAGGGAGCTTGCCCGAAGCCTAGGAACCCGCCTTGGCCGTAGCCTTGTTACGCGGGCTACTGCTATCCCTAGGTAGGCTACTGCTATCCTTGCGCGTTACTACCGAAACCTCCACCGAAACCAGATCCTCTACCGCCTTAGGCGCCCCCACGCTACAACTACCCGGCGCCACAGGCGTTACCGCGGTCCCCTCAGCCTCCGCGGCCTACTCGGTACGCCCTCGCGATATAGTCGGCCCCGCCGCACTTGTAGCACAAGCCACTCGCTCTACGCCGTTCCTTCTCCTAGGGGGTAAGCGCCGCAAGCGTCACCGCGTCGATCTCTATCGCGTTAGGGTATCTGCCTCCGCCGTTGTTGTTGCTACCGCCCCTGGTTCCGCCGCTCCCGGTTCCGCCGCGTAGCTTCCGCCTAAAGTCCTCTCCCTCTAGGTTAGTCGCGAGCTAGCCGGCTAGCGTAGCCTAGAGCTCAAAGTTATTAGCTAGCGGGAGCACTACCTATATAACTATAGCGCTCGAAAGGCAGGGGGAGATCTTGAGCCGGAGCATCCGGACCCTCGTTACGTTGTTAACGCCAGCGGTGTCGGCCAGGGTAGTAAATTCGGTAAGGAAGTCGTTAAACGCTACGAACTCGTTCTTCTACACTAGCAGTTCTAGCTTATTGCTCGCTATAGCAACTACGTCGTACGTCGTATACTAGGTACGGAGGGTCTTCAGGAGGTCGGACCTAGTCTTCTACGGCTACACTACCGCGCTATATAGGTTCTCCTTAACCTACTCGAGCTTCGCCGCGACTGCCCGGCGCGCGCTACCGCCTAGCATAGCCTTCGCGTATAGGATCTTAGTATACTCGTCTAGGAACTCCCGCGGGCGTATTCGCTAACGGCTACGTACCTTGTCCTCCTAGTCTTCGAAGAGCAGGGTGCGCTTAACGGTATCCTTCTCTTCTCTAGTAAACGGATTGGGGTAGGGGAGGGAGATCGACACGCTATAGCCGCTACTAGCGCTACTACCGCGAGCCTGGTCCAGGGCCATCGCTATTAGCGTCCTCTGGTTCGCGAGCAGCAACTTATACTCCTCGAGCTCCTTCTCGAGCGCCGTACTAGCTACGATAGACGCCTCGAACCTCCTAACAGACTCATCGAGCTTTCTCTTCAGCTCGCCGACTATTGCATTTATAGCTATAGCGAACCCCAAGAGGTCGTACCCTCTATCGTCGTCGATCGATACTATAAAAGCGGGTATAGTGTTAGAGACCTCGTTCTACTATTGTTCTCTCAGCGCTGCGCGCAGCGCTACGAGTCTCGGCGGTAGCGATGCCGCAAGGTCGGGGCCGCTTATCATCTTCGCGCTTATCTTCGTAGGAGCGTTGTCCGGTTTGTCGGAATACTATAGTCCTGTTCGTCGGAGTCTTATAGTCCTGTTCGGCGGACTGCTATTGTACGTAAGATGCTCGTCCTAGTGGTTAACTCGCACTACGTAGGTGGTTAAGAAATGAAAACAAAGCCTAGTACGTCGGGAAAAGAAGCGTTCTAGTCGGTCTAGTGCGCTCTCTGTTCTAGAGCAGACGACTTAGCTACGCGCGCGAGTTGAAGGTACAACCTACTATAACGGTCGTATATAACAAGGTTGCACAACAGTGCAACCTTCGTGGGAGCTCGCAAGGGCTGAAGGCTCTGCGCGGCGAGCTCCACCTAGTGTGGAGCCACGCTCCTCTAGCTACAGGGTGCTCAGCCAACCACATGGCATGGCACATAACATGGCACATGACACAGGCTGTGCCTGTGACAGGTGGACCTCTACCTAAACAAGCAGCTAGCCGACTTCGAAGCCAGGATACACGAACCACTCCTCTAGTCAGGGGAGGGACTAGGGCGCCCCCTAGTCGCAGTAGCAAGCTTGATCTAGGAGGTATATACCAAGCTATTTAGGAGGTTCTAGAAGAGGAGCGAGAGGACGTAAGGGAGGAAGCCTAGGCTAGGCCTATAGGGGCTAATAGCGGTCAAGAGAGCAGTAGCTATAGTAAACGAGTAGGCTAAGTAAAAGTAGAAGATAGGGAAGCTAAAGAATAAAACCCTTAACACGGATAGAGTAGTGGAACTCGCCTGGTAGGAGCGCGAGATAGCGGCCCGGGAGGGGCGCGCCGCGCTTGTAACGAGAGTAAGAAGACCTACGTACCGCTCGGCAGACAAGGACCCCCCGATATAACTATTTACAGACCTTGCCCTTAAGAGATACAAGGGTCTAAGTAAGGCTTAGAGCTCCCTGCTCGCCTAGGCACGTAGTAGGGACATTGGCCTCTAGGAGTACCTAAATAGGGTAAACGTCCTAGAGATTACTAAGCTATACTATAAGTATAGCAAGGGCAAAGAAACGATCGAATACCTAGTAGTATAGTATAAAGATCTACTAAAGTATAGAACCTAGGAAGAGTTATAAATATAGTTATAATAGGATCTGTAGCTTATCTTACAACGAGCGGCATAGCTATATAAGAGCTTAGCAAAGGTAGTTATTAGCTAGTTGATAGATTCGGGGCGCCTAACGGAGTATAGCGTAGCTTATAGGCTATAACTAGAAGCTACAAAGGCTATAAAAGCGGCTAAGAGTAGCGGAGAGGGTATAGGAAGTACCGAATCGAGCCGCTAAGGGAGATAGGGGCTATCTTTTAAACGTAGTTTAATAGATTCAAAGCGCTAAAGCAGAAGCGTAGACAGGGGTTTTCACCCGGCCCCCTATTCAGGGGGTACGGTTTCCTTTGTATATAAACTAGTAGCAGGACCGGCGCGCCGTAAGGTATATCGGAGTACGAATAAATAAATAAATAATATTTTAGCAAGGAGAGGATGCTCTACGATACTTGAGGCCTTTCGATCCCTGGAAAAACGCACTAAGTTAAGAAGTACGTTAACTACTACCTAGTCTACCGCCTAAACGCGACTGACCGACAAGCGCCTATCGGGGACTACTAGCTAATTCGCCTAGCGAATACGCTACTAATAAGAGTAATTGCTATTAACTTTATCGTAGGTTTACCTACTATTGAATTAATTAACTCCCTATAGTAGCTAAAGGCTACGCTAAGTTCAACTCGCTCTTAACGATATCCTATAAGTTATCCAAGCGAACTCTTCTTATTCCTAGATATAGTATATATATAGTAGAGGAATAGGGCTAGATAATAATAAAACAACTGTTACTTTCGGATTAGGGTATCCTATCTAGTATAATCTTAGACTATAATCGCAAATTTATATCTAAACTCTAGAAGGGTATATAGAACGCCCTAGGAACGAAGCTATTAATAACTATAGTATACTACCCCTAGGTAGATAGTCTTACCGAACGAAAGAACTAGACCGTTAAAATCGTAATATAATTCTATATCTTCGAGAACCCTAATAGCAACTAGCTAACTATAATACCCTTGCTATAGTAACATCTTAATAGCGCTCTGTCGGCGCTAATCAAGTTATCCCTATACGAGCAACTATTTAGCTTCAAACCTACCGGACCGCTCGATGCTCTATAACCCGAAGCCGGTAACGCTACTAACCTTCCTGTAATCCGCGAGTACATTCGGCGCGACGCCTAATTAGTAATAGACTTCGCTATAGCCTAAGTAAAGCGACGGTATAACGGCAAACATTGCGCTATCGAGTTTAAAGTAGGAGATAAGGTTTACCTACGCCTCTATTGCGGATACTACTTACCTAGTAACCCCCTATATAAGTTTTTACAATAGCGCGCTAGCCTATTTGAAGTGATTAAACGCATTAGCCGACTCGCTTATAAGCTTGACTTTCTACCTAATATAGGGATCTATCTAGTAATTTCTATAGCTTATCTATTACCTAAGCCTCCTAGCCTAGATCCTTTTAATCGCGAAATCCTAGCCCTAGGGCCGATTAAAGATAGCTAATCCAATAGCAGGCTCGAATCTAGCGATAAGTACAAAGTCGAGACTCTTCTAGATTATAAGCAAGTTAATAGCGCCTTTAAATACTTAATTAAGTAGAAGGGATATAGTCACGAGACTAACGTCTAGATAACCGCCTACAACCTACGCTATTAAACGTAGTTAATTAATAAGTACTAGGATTGTAAGGGAGGAAGAGAGGGCGCAACCGCTAGACGACGCGGTCGCCCCCCTAAGAAGCGCGCTATATAATCTGTTATATAACTAATGACTACGTAGAGGATAGAGCAGTAAGGGCACTGCTGTTTTCCTTTTCGTGCCCGGCATTTGATACCCGAATAAGGGTATAATATAGTATAGCTAGCTAGCAAGGTATAGTATAGCTAGCAGGGCATGGCAGGGCATAGCAATTGAATAACATTATTACAATGGCAACTAATGGTATAGTAATCTACGTATGCTACTATGTAACTAGATTTCTATATGACTAGATAAGAAGATAAGGTGGGTGGACCGTATTGCTTTAGGACTAGCTCCAAAGCTTATACGGATCCATAGGGCATGCTAGCCCGCTAGAGGGTAGTAAAACCACTACTCTTTGGCTAGGCTTCGCCCTCCCACTCTTAGCTTCCTTGGACCTTTACTACGATACTATTTTACCTACCTGATTTGACAACACCATAGTGATTGCATTGAATCAGCGGGTTCCCGTATCACTACCGCTAAGACCTATAGCGCTATACGTAGTACTAAGCGAACAATAGTATAATAGGGTTTCAAATACTATACCTGCCTTTATAGCGTCGATCGACGACGATAGAAGGTATAACCTCTTAGGATTCGCTATAGCTATAAATACAATAGTTAGTAAGCTAAAGACGAAGCTCGATAAGTTAGTTAGGAGGCTTAAAGGGTCTATTGTAGCTAGTATAGTACTTAAGAAGGAGCTTAAAGGGTATAAGTTACTACTTACGAACTAGAGAATGCTAATAGCAATAGCCCTAGACTAGGCTTGCGGTAGTAGCGCTAGTAGCGGCTTTAGCGTATCGATCTCCCTCCCTTACCTCGATCCGTTTACTAGAGAAAAGAAGGATACTATTAAGCGTACCCTGCTCTTCGAAGACTAGGTGTCACGACCTAGCTAGCCCTGTCTCTGCAGTCCGCTCTGATTGGCTGCTTCGTACCCACTTAGCGCCCCGTTTCTCATTTCCTGTCATATATATAGCTATATTCTTATACACTCTCTTTCCTCTGTCTCTTCCTTCGATATATAACAATCAATGCAACGTATCTCTCCTATATACTCTTCTAGTGCCACTATAAGCCTACGTAAGAGTTATAAGCCCGGTGCTCGTTTCCCTTTATATAGTAGCTAAACCCGTTATAGCTTAGAAGTATTATTATTCTACAATCCTTATAACTCGTTTTACTATTCTTACAAGTCCCGCCGCCTCGTTCTTTATAATCGCTATCGCCAAAGCCCTTATACGGCTTCCCTCGTTTTCCGCTTAAACCGCTCTTATATAGCCGTTCCGCGAAGTCCTTTAAAGTCGCCCCGCCCGCGTATAAGTCAAGCCGCTCTTTAGCGCTACTCTCTACCTGTTCCGCTATACTACTATACCTTCTAGATCTCCGTCTACCTCTATCTATCGTTCATCTACAATAGAGACTTCTACTACTATAGATATAATTAGGAACATTACTATCCTAACGGACATCCTACTTAAGGGTCCTATAGATTAGCTAATCTAGAAGCGTTATATTAAAAGCGCTGCTATTACCCTCTACGTTTATAATATCGTTCGTTTCGATTAGAACGATGTTACTAAGGAGGCAATGCTTAGTAGTTTTTAGCCGCCCTCTACTACAGAGGCTATTACTACGCTAATAGTACGAGACTAAGTGGAATAGCTCGCTAAGGTAACTGCCTAGAACAAGAAGCTAGTTGCTACTTACAGTCTAGAGCCTGTCCCTCCTTAACGCCCAAGTCTAGAGAGGATCCTTGTCTAGCACTAAGCTAACTAGACTAGGTATACCGCTTAGTAACTTACTCTAGGTATAAGCGTTAATAAGAAGAACCTAGATATACTATGTAAAGTTATTATCGCTACTGTTAATCGCAAGCGTTACAACGCTACTAACAAGACTAACCTTATAGCGTAGTAACTCGGCGTACGCGCGCTCCTCCGTACTCTAGAACGCTAAGTCGGAATCTTAGATAATATAATTACTAATATAACCCGCTAATAGTATCTCGCTTGTCTTAAAGAGGCTAAGCAATCTAATATAGACCTACGGACCTAGATCGCTAACTACCGCTAGGCTTACTAACGCGCTAAGGTAGCCGGTCTCGAGTGTATTTATAGTACTCTACCTGTTCTAGACTTCCTTCGTGTAATTAAGGATTGTCTTATCCTAGAATAGGGCCGCTACGAATATAACGTAGTAATTATCGATAACCGCGTCGGAAAACCCCTTAAAAGCCTTAAGGACCTGATCTAAGCCGCTAAGACCGTTGTTAGCTATAGCAAGCCGGACTTTAATAGTAGCTTCGCTACTACTAAATCTACTAGTTCTAGCAAACGCTACAATTAGGGCAAGGGAGGTAAAAAATCTTCGTCTACTAAGCCTAAGCACCCCTACCTATATATAATCTCCAATTATATTTAGAAGCTAATTAACTATAATATACTTAAATCTACGTTAACTAGGTTTAAATATCCGAAAGGCCCGGTTAGTCCTAAGTTCGTTTCGTAGATCTACGAACGGTTCGCCGAGAAAAAGTAGAACAACCTCCGCTGTCACGACCCATCCAGCCCTGTCTCTACAGTCCGCTCTGATTGGCTGCTTCGCACCCACTTAGCGCCCCGTTTCTCATTTCCTATTATATATATAGCTATGTTCTTACATACTCTCTTTCCTCTATCTCTTCCTTCGATACATAATAATCAATGCAACGTATCTCTCCTATATGCTCTTCTAGTGCTACTATAAGCCTACGTAAGAGTTATAAGCCCGGTGCTCGTTTCCCTTCGTATAGCAGCTAAACCCGTTATAGCTTAGAAGCATTGTTATTCTACAATCCTTATAACTCGTTTTACTATTCTTACAAGTCCCGCCGCCTTGTTCTTTACAATCGCTATTACTAAAGCCCTTATATAGCTTCCCTTGTTTTCCGCTTGAACCGCTCTTATATAGCCGTTCTACAAAGTCCTTCAAAGTCGCCCCGCCCGCGTATAAGTCAAGCCGCTCTTTAGCGCTACTCTCTCTGCCCGTTCCGCCGTACCGCCGTACCTTCTAGATCTCCGTCTGCCTCTATCTGTCGTTCTTCCACAATGGAGACTTCTACTACTATAGATATAATCGGGAACATTACTATCCTAACGGACATCCTGCTTAAGGGTCCTACGGATTGGCCAATCTAGAAGCGTTATATCGAAAGCGCCGCTATTACCCTCTACGTTTATAATATCGTTCGTTTCGATCAGAACGATGTTACTAAGGAGGCGATACTTGGTAGTTTTTAGCCGCCCTCTACTACAGAGGCTATTGCTACGCTAATAGCATAAGACTAAGCGGAATAGCTCGCCGAGGTAACCGCCTAGAACGAGAAGCTAGTTGCTACTTACGGTCTAGAGCCTATCCCTTCTTAACGCCCGAGTCTAGAGAGGATCCTTATCTAGCACTAAGCTAACTAGACTAGGTACGCCGCTTAGCAACTTACTCTAGGTATAAGCGTTAACAAGAAGAACCTAGATACGCTATGTAAAGTCATTATCGCTACTATCGATCGCGAGCGTTATAACGCTACTAACAAGACTAACCTTGCGGCGTAGCAACTCGGCGTACGCGCGCTCCTCCGTACTCTAGAACGCCAAGTTAGAATCTCGGATAATATAATTGCTAATATAACCCGCTAATAGTATCTCGCTTGTCTTAAAGAGGCTAAGCAATCTAATATAGACCCGCGGACCTGGATCGCTAACTACCGCTAGGCTTACTAACGTACTAAGGTAGCTGGTCTCAAGTGCATTCGTAGTACTCTGCCCGTTCTGGACTTCCTTCGCGTAATCAAGGATCGTCTTATCCTAGAATAGGGCCGCTGCGAATACGACGCTGCAATTATCGATAACTACGTTAGAAAACCCCTTAAGAGCCTCGAGGACCTGATCTAAGCCGCCGAGACCGTTGTCGGCTATAGTAAGCCGGACTTTAACAGTAGCTTCGCTACTACTAAATCTACTAGTTCTAGCAAACGCTACGATTAGGGTAAGGGAGGTGAAAAATCTTCGTCTACTAAGCCTAAGCACCCCTACCTATATATAATCTCTAATTACGTTTAGAAGCCAATCGACTATAATATACTTAAATCTACGTTAACTAGGTTCAAACATCCGAAAGGCCTAGTTAGTCCCGAGTTCGTTTCGCAGATCCACGAACAGTTCGCCGAGAAAAAGTAGGACAACCTCTACGCCTAGCTTAAAAAGGAAGGTTAGGCAATCAAACCCTAGCCTATATCCCCGTCTAGCTCTACTTCGTCTGCTAAACCAGGCTTTCCTAGCGCAGTAATAGCCGCGATCATTGATCCTACGGAACTCTCGGCCCTCAGTAAAGAAACCAGCCTCGGTAATAGCTTCGGCATCTTTGTAACCGTCGATTCTAGTAAATATATCCTATCGGACAGTATCCTAGTTAATAACTATAGAGTAACCTACCTTATTAACGACCCTACACTCTTAGAAGAAGGGTCCTTCGTTAAGGCGAGGAAGGATAACTATATTAAGGCTAGTACTACCTGTTTCCCTATCTTTAGAAGGGGCAAATAGCGTATTAAGGGAGCACTTAACGGCGTTAACAGCCTACAATCTAAGGATCTAGTTCTTAACAACGTCGTAGTCATTAAGGGATTCTACTCCAACATTATCTTAGAGGCAGCCCTCTATAAGGCTAACATCTAGTACTATAGTTTGGACTATATACTACGTTTCGGTTCGATAGAGAGCAACATTGTTATCGCGTCTCTCCTTCGTAGGTACAAGCTAGTGTTTTTAGAATACAAGCCTCTCTCTACCTACCTACCGTATCCTTATAATTGTAACTCTTCCCTTGCCGTTTCTTACAATAAAGAACAAGCTCTTACTAAGATCTACAAGGATCCTCCTACTATACCTTTAGAGCAGTCCCTTGCTATAATCTATAACATCTAACCTAGCCGTCTGGACGACTTCGCTGTTAGTTCCGCTACGCTTGTAATATTAGCTACAATAAGCGACACTATAAAACAAGTTCGTTAAGGACTAGGATCAAGGTACCCTCTCCTACCCCGCGAGGATTCCAAACACCTTTAGCACATCCGCGCTAGTCATCTTAGCTAGGATACGCTCAAGGCTCTCGTCTAGAGAGGCTAGAACGTTCGAATCAACGGAACCAAACGTATTAACTACAAGGCTTGCTCTGTTATATACTAGGGAAAAGTCGTCTCCCACAGGCCTCCTATAACCAAGTTAGTACGGCCGTTCTAGCGAGTATTTTAGGACCTTTTCTATTATACACGTAGGTATAATAGATCCATTTACTCTCTGATTCTTAAAGACGAGTTCTCTAGTAAACCCTTTATCTTCTGCCTTAAAGACAAGACCTAGGACCTCCTTCTCCTGATTCTTCAATGCTTCGAGGCCTAGGTACGACGCTAATTTAGCGTAGCGATCTACAAGTTTAAGCATAACAACGAAGGCTCCCTTGTTAAAACTAGGGATCGTAGCTATACCCGGTACTAGAAATGGTACGTAGAACTAGGTATCGAGCTTAAACTCCCTCCGTCTAACATATACGAACTAACTAGCGCTATCGAACGCGCTAGTCAAGAAGTTATTACCTACTCTATTAAGATAATAGCTAGAGCCGGTCTCCCGGGTAACCTCTAGCCAGAAGGAGAGGAGGCATCTGCGTGGCTTATTAGTATAAGCCCGAGTCAAACGTATCCTTCGATAAAGTCACTAAACAACGTCCTCCTTACTTGGTTCTAAACCTACTTCCGGTTCTTTTAGCTAGACGCGATCGTCTCCCTTATAGCGGATCTATAGCCTAACTAGAGCGGCATCTACGTATATAGTTACTGTGTATATCCTCTATACAAAGAGAGAGAGAGGGATAAGCAGAAACGTGTATATAAGTCGAAGCCTAGAGCGTATATCGGTTACCTTATTGGTTACAAGGTATTAAACATCTACCGAATCTAGGTTCCGGTACTCTGTAAAGTCGTTATAACTCGTAACGTTACCTTCAATAAGAACTAGTTCTTCGAGAAGGGCGAAGGGAGGTTCGATCTATAGACTATCGCTAAGAAGCGGAATCTAGTAGACTCCCTAGAGCTTCAGCTACACTTGCCTGCTATAGGCGTAGTACTAGGCGGCGTTAAGGACGGCGAGATGGACAATCTAGAAGCGACGACTCCCGCGTCTATATCCCCCGAGCATTCTAAAGATAAGCTTAGGGGTATAGAAACTCCGAATCCTAGTTAGGACTTGGGGGTAACTACATCTAGAACGGTAGCCTAGCGTAATACAAGTAAGCTACCTTTAGTTTCTAGAGACTACGCGTATAGAGGACTCCCGATACTAGATTAGTCATTTTAAAGTTCAGCCTCTACCCCTACCGGGCTTACGAGCCTAGATAACGATAGGGATTATATATATACTTCTAGAGACAGCCTTAGAAGTGTATAAAGCATTGCCTCTAATATAAGCACTGTTTTCGAGGACTTGGTCAATTACTATCCTAAGCACTCTATATATTCGGACAACCTACTTCCTGAGAATTATAGCCTAGAATCTTCAAACCCTAGCTACTACTCCTCTAGCTCGGATAACTTAGACGATACTAATAAACCTAAGTCCCCTGCCCGCGAACGTACAAAACGCAAGTACACTAAGCAGGTGTTCGCCCTAGTATCTTATACAAGCTAGCGGCTTAGGGGAATAGACCTAGAAGACCTTACTAACGATAGTCCTTCTATATCTGCCGCTAGGATTGTTGGATTT
>MU853428.1:341619-358958 GCA_033297235.1 Trichocladium antarcticum
TTAGCTACAATAAGCGACACTATAAAACAAGTTCGTTAAGGACTAGGATCAAGGTACCCTCTCCTACCCCGCGAGGATTCCAAACACCTTTAGCACATCCGCGCTAGTCATCTTAGCTAGGATACGCTCAAGGCTCTCGTCTAGAGAGGCTAGAACGTTCGAATCAACGGAACCAAACGTATTAACTACAAGGCTTGCTCTGTTATATACTAGGGAAAAGTCGTCTCCCACAGGCCTCCTATAACCAAGTTAGTACGGCCGTTCTAGCGAGTATTTTAGGACCTTTTCTATTATACACGTAGGTATAATAGATCCATTTACTCTCTGATTCTTAAAGACGAGTTCTCTAGTAAACCCTTTATCTTCTGCCTTAAAGACAAGACCTAGGACCTCCTTCTCCTGATTCTTCAATGCTTCGAGGCCTAGGTACGACGCTAATTTAGCGTAGCGATCTACAAGTTTAAGCATAACAACGAAGGCTCCCTTGTTAAAACTAGGGATCGTAGCTATACCCGGTACTAGAAATGGTACGTAGAACTAGGTATCGAGCTTAAACTCCCTCCGTCTAACATATACGAACTAACTAGCGCTATCGAACGCGCTAGTCAAGAAGTTATTACCTACTCTATTAAGATAATAGCTAGAGCCGGTCTCCCGGGTAACCTCTAGCCAGAAGGAGAGGAGGCATCTGCGTGGCTTATTAGTATAAGCCCGAGTCAAACGTATCCTTCGATAAAGTCACTAAACAACGTCCTCCTTACTTGGTTCTAAACCTACTTCCGGTTCTTTTAGCTAGACGCGATCGTCTCCCTTATAGCGGATCTATAGCCTAACTAGAGCGGCATCTACGTATATAGTTACTGTGTATATCCTCTATACAAAGAGAGAGAGAGGGATAAGCAGAAACGTGTATATAAGTCGAAGCCTAGAGCGTATATCGGTTACCTTATTGGTTACAAGGTATTAAACATCTACCGAATCTAGGTTCCGGTACTCTGTAAAGTCGTTATAACTCGTAACGTTACCTTCAATAAGAACTAGTTCTTCGAGAAGGGCGAAGGGAGGTTCGATCTATAGACTATCGCTAAGAAGCGGAATCTAGTAGACTCCCTAGAGCTTCAGCTACACTTGCCTGCTATAGGCGTAGTACTAGGCGGCGTTAAGGACGGCGAGATGGACAATCTAGAAGCGACGACTCCCGCGTCTATATCCCCCGAGCATTCTAAAGATAAGCTTAGGGGTATAGAAACTCCGAATCCTAGTTAGGACTTGGGGGTAACTACATCTAGAACGGTAGCCTAGCGTAATACAAGTAAGCTACCTTTAGTTTCTAGAGACTACGCGTATAGAGGACTCCCGATACTAGATTAGTCATTTTAAAGTTCAGCCTCTACCCCTACCGGGCTTACGAGCCTAGATAACGATAGGGATTATATATATACTTCTAGAGACAGCCTTAGAAGTGTATAAAGCATTGCCTCTAATATAAGCACTGTTTTCGAGGACTTGGTCAATTACTATCCTAAGCACTCTATATATTCGGACAACCTACTTCCTGAGAATTATAGCCTAGAATCTTCAAACCCTAGCTACTACTCCTCTAGCTCGGATAACTTAGACGATACTAATAAACCTAAGTCCCCTGCCCGCGAACGTACAAAACGCAAGTACACTAAGCAGGTGTTCGCCCTAGTATCTTATACAAGCTAGCGGCTTAGGGGAATAGACCTAGAAGACCTTACTAACGATAGTCCTTCTATATCTGCCGCTAGGATTGTTGGATTTACTTTGGAAATGTACACTCCAGACTATATCTACGTCCCTGAACTTAGAATGTAGCAAGCGTTTTACAAAACGTATATACTATACTATAAGGAGGTACTCGATAAGGGAGATCGGGCATACTATACTCTATATATAGTTATCGCCGCCGCGATTATACCCTAGCACGTAGCTAGACTTAACGCTACCCTGGCCCCTCCCTACGTTTACTAAGACACCCTTCTTAAAGCTCCGAAGTCTTAGAAGCAACTTACTAAGTATCTAATAGGCAAAGAGTTCGTTAGAGCTGCCGAATCGGAGATTCGGAATCTTATAAATCGCAAAACCTAGAGATATATCACTTGGTCCTTTATATCCAAACTCTCTAAGGAGAAGCCCCTACCCCTAAAGTAGGTGTTTGCCTATAAATAGGACAAGGATAGATTCTTAGAGAAATGCAAGGCGCGTATCTACGTAAGAGGTGATCTTTAGAGCGCTAATTCGTTGTAAAATATATACGCTGTAACACTTATATCCTGTTCCTTCCAGGCTATAATAGCTATCGCCGCTAACGTAGATATAGAAGTTAAGCAGTTTGACGTTACCTAGGTATTCCTAAACGCTAAAATGGACAAAGGAATTGTCTATAAGCTCCCTTAGGGGTTTAGGGAGGATTATTACCTCCTGGCTAGCTTTAAGCAAGGCGATACCTTCGTCGAACTTGAACGAGCGTTATATAGCTTACGCGAATCCCCCTTTCTATAGTACGAAGAGTTCTCCTCTTCGCTCTACGAACTTAGTCTAATAGCATCGGGTAAGGAACTATGCTTGTTTTATAACCAACACCGCTACGTAGTGGTTCTGTTTTACGTAGACGACTACCTTATATTCTACTATAAGGACTATACTAATAAGGCAAACCGGATCATAGATACGCTAGCTACAAAGTACAAAGTACATAGTTAAGGCGACGTCTTGTAGTTCCTTGGTATCTACGTCTTAAGAAACCGCAAGGATTGTATAGTCTATCTAGTCTACGATTAGTATATCGAGCGGATCGCTAAGCGCTTTAATCTTAATAAGGAGACTTGCTTCCTATATATCCCCCTAGAACATAACCTTTACCTATTTAAAGGTCTTGCTCCGTTCAAGGATATTAAGCGGTTCTAGGAACTTGTTAGCTCTATTCTATATATAGCTATTATAATCCGCCCCGATGTAGCCTTCGCTATATTGTAGCTCTCTTAGTTCTTGAAGAATCCTAGCCCTATATACATCGAGGCTACGGAACACGTTATCGTTTACCTCTTTGGTACCTAGTTTTTGGCTATTTAGTATAGTATTGCCTTTGGGATATATATCCTGCTTATTGCCAGCGACGCCTCGTTCGTAGATATCGAGAAGACGCGCCGCTTATCCTAAGGGTATATTATAATACTATACGGTAGGGTTATCAATTAGAAAGCCTACCGCTAAAAGACCGTTATAACTTCTTCGATAGAAGCCGAGTTACTTACTGTCTCTTTTACTACGCGTAAGACTATAGCGTTGAAACGCTTCTTCGCTAACATTCGGTTCGATCTTAGCGAGCTATACTGTATCTTCTATAACAATTAGCAAACTATCCACCTTGTTACGGGAGATAACTAGCGCGTAGTTACTAAGCTTCGCCATATAGACATCTATAATATATAGGTACGTCAGGAGTATACTAACGGGTTATTTAAGGTTAAGTACCTGCCTACGGCCGATATACTAGCAGACGGTCTTATAAAACGGCTGCTACGCTAGAAGTTCGAGCACTTCCGCGCTATATTAAACCTCTAAGACACTCGCTATATTATTAAACAGAGTAAAACGGATCTTTGCAATTAAGCTAGGTATCTGATACTAGGTATCTGGCCTAAAATACACTAGGTATTATCCGGCCCGAAAGAGCAAAATAGTATATAAGAAAATCACCAAATACAAAAACAACGCGGCTATATATACATATACTCCCGGGCTTACTGGCCCGACTTCCTCCTCTTTAACTCCGTGCAATAGGTATCTATCGCGGCTAATGCGTGGTACAAACTACTAATCACGGCTATCGATAACCTTAAAGCTAACGACGCCCCTACGTTATCTAACTCCCGAGCCTCCTTTGCTAATCTAGCCAACTCGGTAGCCGGAACGGCCGAAACGCTACTAGTAACTAGCCTAACTGGAGTAGGAGCCTCTCCCTGGTTAGTAACCTCGCGGGAGCCAACTACTACTAACCTATCGTCAGAGCCAGCCGCCTTGGCGGCAACCGCCTTAGCGGTAGCCGCTTTAGTAGTAGCCGCAACGGTACGCCTCTCCTTAGCTCTAGCCCTTAATACGGCAACCGCCTTAGTAGCTACCTTAGCCCGAGACTTAGCAATCGCCTTGGCCCGGACCTTAGTAGCTACATCCGCCGCTGCCTTCTCCTTCTTCTCCTCCTATTCTATTAAGTGCTTCGCTATAAGGCGAACCCGTTATAATTACTATACTATCGTTAGTACGTAGCGATTAATAGGAATAGAGAAGGAACTTACGCTAGCTATAGCCTCGCTACCCTACTTCGTAGAGAGGAACTCTATAGCCGTTTCGACTATAAGTTCTAGCAACTTCTTATATAGATATCTAATGCGCGAGCACTAAACGTAGGCTATATCCTTATCCTTAGTATCTAGGCGAGCTAAGCAAGCGCTACTTAACGACCTATATAGGGCCGAACGTAGGTAACGGCGGCAAACTATAGCGTAGGATATAAAGGTAGCAACATCCTCGTCGCTGTTATAACTAGGTATCTAAAAGTTAGCGCGTCAATTAACAAAAACGCTTCAATCAATAGAAACGCGATTGATATACCCGGGCGTAGCGGGAACTATATCCCTCTTTCTTTTGTTCGGGGTCTTCGAACTGTCGCTAGTCCGAGCCCTAGCCTCGCTCTCTTTAACGGGAGCAGCATCGTCGTTGCCAACGGCAACAACCTCTTCTTCTTCCTCTTCTTCGTACGCCGCGCGTAGATTCGCGAGCCTAGTTACGCAGGCTTTCTCCAATAACGCTACGCGGGCGACGGAGGCAGCTATACCCCGAGTATTCGGAGCTATTGTTGTTTTTGTTATTGTTATAGTTGTGGTTAGAGGGGTTGGCGGCGCGATTGATTTTTATTGTTGTAGGACGGTTCGGATTTAACTTCGCAAAATAGGCGACTAAAGATCGTATACGACCGACCGATACGACCGCGTTCTAATTAGCTAGGATCTACATTGGCACATCTTCGATTACACAAACGCGACGCCAGGTCACATGTTAACGATAAGGATTTTCGTTTTTAGCTATTAAACCCTACTCTAGCAATTCGAGCCTTCGACCTCCTATTTTCAGCATCCCGCTAGCTAGCTAGCCAGCTAGGTGTTCTCTTTCAGCTGCTTCGTAGCTGGGGGGTGTGTTACGACCTATCTAGCCCTGTCTCTACAGTCCGCTCTGATTGGCTGCTTCGTACCTACTTAGCGCCCCGTTTCTCATTTCCTGTTATATATATAGCTATGTTCTTACACACTCTCTTTCCTCTGTCTCTTCCTTCGATATATGACAATCAATGCAACGCATCTCTCCTACATGCTCTTCCAGTGCCACTGTAAGCCCACGCAAGATCCGCGCCTAGCTTAAAAAGGAAGGTTAGGTAATCAAACCCTAGCCTATATCCCTATCTAGCTCTACTTCGTCTACTAAACTAGGCTTTCCTAGCGCAGTAATAGCTGCAATTATTAATCCTATAGAACTCTCGGCCCTTAGTAAAGAAACCGGCCTTAGTAATAGCTTTAGTATCTTCGTAACCGTTAATTCCAGTAAATATATCCTATTAGATAGTATCCTAGTTAATAACTATAGAGCAACCTACCTTATTAACGACCCTATACTCTTAGAAGAAGGGTCCCTTGTTAAGGTAAGGAAGAATAACTATATTAAAGCTAGTACTACCCGTTTCCCTATCTCTAGAAGGGGTAAATAGCGTATTAAGGGAGTACTTAACGGCGTTAACGGCCTACAATCTAAGGATCTAGTTCTTAATAACGTTGTAGTTATTAAAGGATTCTACTCTAACATTATCTTAGAGGCGGCCCTCTATAAGGCTAACATCTAGTACTATAGTTTAGACTATATACTACGTTTTAGTTCGATAGAGAGTAACATTGTTATCGCGTCTCTCCTTCGTAAGTACAAGCTAGTGTTTTTAGAATATAAGCCTCTCTTTACCTACCTACTATATCTTTATAATTGTAACTCTTCCCTTACTGTTTCTTACAATAAAGAACAAGCTCTCGCTAAGATCTACAAGGATCCTCCTACTATACCTTTAGAGCAGTCCCTTGCTATAATCTACAATATCTAACCTAGCCGTCTAGACGACTTCGCTATTAGTTCCGCTACGCTTGTAATATTAGCTATAATAAGCGATACTATAAAACAAGTTCGTTAAGGACTAGGATCGAGGCACCCTCTCCTACCTTACGAGGATTCTAAATACCTTTAGTACATCCGCGCCGGTTATCTTAGCTAGGATACGCTTAAGGCTCTTGTCTAGAGAGGCTAGAACGTTCGAATCAACGGAACCAAACGTATTAACTATAAGGCTTACTCTATTATATACTAGGGAAAAGTCGTCTCCTATAGGCCTCCTACAACTAAGTTAGTACGGCCGTTCTAGCGAGTATTTTAGGACCTTTTCTATTATATATATAGGTATAATAGATCTATTTACTCTCTAATTCTTAAAGACAAGTTCTCTAGCAAACCCTTTATCTTCCGCCTTAAAGACAAGACCTAGGACCTCCTTCTTCCGATTCTTCAATACTTTAAGGCCTAGGTGCAACGCTAATTTAGCGTAGCGATCTACAAGTTTAAGCATAATAACGAAGGCTCCCTTGTCAAAACTAGGGATTGTAGCTGTACCTAGTATTAGAAATAGTACGTAGAACTAGGTATCGAGCTTAAACTCCCTCTATCTAATATATACGAACTAACTAGCGCTATCGAACGCGCTAGTTAAGAAGTTATCACCCGCTCTATTAAAATAATAGCTAGAGCCGGTCTCCTAGGTAACCTCTAGCTAGAAGGAGAGGAGGCATCTATATAGCTTATCGGTATAAGCCTAAGTTAAACGTATCCTTCGATAAAGTCACTAAACAATATCCTCCTTACTTAGTTCTAAACCTACTTCTAGTTCTTTTAGCTAGACGCAATCATCTCCATTATAGCGGATCTACAGCCTAACTAGAGCGGTATCTACATATATAGTTACTATATATATCCTCTATATAAAGAGAGAGAGAGGGATAAGTAGAAACGTATATATAAGTCGAAGCCTAGAGCGTATATTGGTTACCTTGTTAGTTTTAAAGTATTAAACATCTACCGAATCTAGGTTCCAGTACTCTACAAAGTCGTTATAACTTATAACGTTACCTTCAATAAGAACTAGTTCTTTAAGAAAGGCGAAGGGAGGTTCGATCTATAGACTATCGCTAAGAAGCGGAATCTAGTAGACTCCCTAGAGCTTTAGCTATACTTACCCGCTATAGGCGTAGTACTAAGCAGCGTTAAGAACAGTAAGATAGACAATCTAGAAGCGACAACTCCCGCGTCTATATCCTCTAAGTATTCTAAAGATAAGCTTAGGGGTATAGAAACTCCAAATCCTAGTTAGAACTTAGGGGTAACTATATCTAGAACGGTAGCCTAGTGTAATACAAGCAAGCTACCTTTAGTTTCTAGAGACTATACGTATAGAGGACTCCTAATACTAGATTAGTGATTTCAAAGTTCAGCCTCTACCCCTACCGGGCCTACAAGCCCAGATAACAATAGGGATTATATATACACTTCTAGAGATAGCTTTAGAAGTATATAAAGCATTACCTCTAATATAAGTACTATTTTCAAGGACTTGGTCGATCACTATCCTAAGCACTCTATATACTTAGATAACCTACTTCCTAAGAATTATAGCCTAGAATCTTTAAACCCTAGCTACTACTCCTCTAGCTCGGATAACTTAGACGATACTAACTAACCCAAGTCCCCTGCCTACGAATATACAAAACGCAAGTACACTAAGCGAGTGTTCGCCCTAGTATCTTGTATAAGCTAGTAGCTTAGGGGAATAGACTTAGAAGACCCTACTAACGACGGTCCTTCTATATCTACCGCTAGGATTATTAGATTTACTTTAGAAATATATACTCTAGACTATATCTACGTCCCTGAACTTAGAATGTAGCAAGCGTTTTACAAAACGTATATACTATACTATAAGAAGGTACTCGATAAGGGAGATCAGGTATACTATACTCTATATATAGTTATCGCTGCTATAATCATACCCTAGTACGTAGCTAGACTTAATACTGCCCTAGCCCCTCCCTACGTTTACCGAGATACCCTTCTTAAAGCTCCGAAGTCTTAGAAGCAACTTACTAAGCATCTAATAGGCAAAGAGTTCATTAGAGCTACCGAATTAGAGATTTGGAATCTCGTAAATCGTAAAACCTAGAGATATATTACTTGGTCCTCTATATCTAAACTCTCTAAGGAGAAGCCCCTACCCCTAAAGTAGGTATTCGCCTATAAATAGGACAAGGACGGATTCTTAGAGAAATACAAGGCGCGTATCTACGTAAAAGGTAATCTTTAGAGCGCTGATTTGTTATAAGATATATACGCTGTAACACTTATATCCTGTTCCTTCTAGGCTATAATAGCCATCGCCGCTAACGTAGATATAGAAGTTAAGCAGTTTAACGTCGCCTAGGCATTCCTAAACGCTAAAATAGATAAAGGAATCGTCTATAAGCTCCTTTAGGGGTTTAGGGAGGATTATTACCTCCTAGCTAGCTTCAAGCAAGGTAATACCTTCGTTAAACTTGAACGAGCGTTATATAGCTTACGCGAATCCCCCCTTCTATAGTACGAAGAGTTCTCCTCTTTACTCCGCGAACTTAGTCTAATAGCATCGGGTAAGGAACTATACTTGTTTTATAACTAATACTACTATATAGTAGTTCTATTTTATATAGATAACTACCTTATATTCTACTACAAGGACTACGCTAATAAGGCAAACCGGATTATAGATATACTAGCTACAAAGTACAAAGTGTATAGTTAAGGCAACGTCTTGTAGTTCCTTAGTATCTACGTCTTAAGAAACCGCAAGGATCGTATAGTCTATCTAGTCTATAATTAGTATATCAAGCGGATCGCTAAGCGCTTTAATCTTAATAAGGAGACTTGCTTCCTATATATCCCCCTAGAACATAACCTTTACCTATTCGAGGGTCTTGCTCCGTTCAAGGACATTAAACAGTTCTAGGAACTCGTTGGCTCTATTCTATATATAGCTATTATAATCCGCCCTAATATAGCCTTTGCTATATTGTAGCTCTCTTAGTTCTTAAAGAATCCTAGCCCTATATATATTAAGGCTACGGAACATATTATCGTTAACCTCTTTAGTACCTAGTTTTTAGCCATTTAGTATAGCATCGCCTTTAGGATATATATCCTACTTATTGCTAGCGACACCTTGTTCGTAGATATTAAGAAGACGCGCCGCTTATCCTAGGGGTATATTATAATACTATATAGTAGGGTTATTAACTAGAAAGCCTGCCGCTAAAAGACCGTTATAACTTCTTCAATAGAAGCCAAGTTACTTACTATTTCTCTTACTACGCGTGAGACTATAGCGTTAAAGCGCTTCTTCGCTAACATTCGGTTCGATCTTAGCGAACTATATTGTATCTTCTATAACAATTAGCAAACCATCCGCCTCGTTACAGGAGACAACTAGCACGTAGTTACTAAGCTTCGCTATATAGACATCTATAATATATAGGTACGTTAGGAGTATACTAACAGGTCATTCAAGGTTAAGTACCTACCTATAGCCAATATACCGGCAGACAGTCTTATAAAACGGCTACCGCGCTAGAAGTTCGAGCACTTCCGCGCTATATTAAACCTCTAAGACGCTCGCTATATTATTAAACAGAGCAAAACGGATCTTTGCAATTAAGCTAGGTATCTAACACTAGGCAACCGGCCCAAAACATACTAGGTATTATCCGGCCTAAAAGAGCAAAACAGTATATAAGAAAATCACTAAATGCAAAAACAACGCGGCTATATACACATATACTCCCGGGCTTACTAGCCCGACTTCCTTCTCTTTAACTCCGTACAATAGGCATCTATCGCGGCCAATACGTAGTTCAAACCACCAATCACAGCTATCGATAACCTCAAAGCTAACGACGCCCCTACGTTATCTAACTCCTAAGCCTCCTTCGCTAATCTAGCTAACTCGGTAGCCGGAACGGCCGAAACGCTACTAGCAACTATCCTAACTAGAGCAGGAGCCTCTCCCTAGTTAGCAACCTCGTAGGAACTAACTACTACTAACCTATTATCCAAGGCAGCCGCATCGGCGGTAGCTATAGTAGCGGCACGCCTCTCCTTAGCCTTAGCCCTTAATATAGTAACCGCCTTAGTAGCTACCTTAGCCTAAGACTTAGTAATCGCCTCGGCCTAGACCTTAGTAGCTATATCTACCGCTACCTTCTCCTTCTTCTCCTCCTATTCTATCAAGTACTTCGCCGTAAGGCGAACCCTCTATAGTTACTATACTATTATTAGTACGTAGCGGTTAATAGGAACGGAAGGGACTTATACTAGCCGTCGCCTTACTACCCTACTTCGTAGAAAGGAACTCTATAGCCGTCTTAACTATAAGTTCTAGCAACTTCTTATATAGATATCTAGTATATAAGCACTAAACATAGGCTTTATCCTTGTCCTTAGTATCTAGGCGAGCTAAATATACGCCGCTTAACGACCTATATAGGGCTAAACGTAAGTAACGATAGCAAACTATAGCGCGGGATACAAAGGTAGCGACATCCTCGTCGCTATTATAACTAGGTATCTAAAAGTTAGCGCGTTAATTAACAAAAACGCTTCAATCAATAGAAACGTAATTAATATACCTAGGCGTAGCAGGAACTATATCCCTCTTTCTTTTATTAAGGGTCTTCGAAACCCTAGCCTTGCTCTTATTAATAGGAGCGGCATCGTCGGCGCCTATAGCAATAACCTCTTCTTCCTTTTCTTCTTCTTCTTCGCGCGCTACGTGTAGATTCGCAAGCCTAGTCGCGCGGGCTTTCTCTAATAACGCTACGCGGGCAACGGAGGCAGCTATACCCTAAGTATTTAGAGCTATTGTTATTTTTGTTATTATTATAGTTATAGTTAGAGGGGTTAGCGGCGCGATTGATTTTTATTATTATAGGATAGTTCGGATTTAACTTTGTAAAATAGGCGACTAAAGATCGTATATAACTAACTAATATAACCGCGTTCTAATTAGCTAGGATCTATATTAGTATATCTTCGATTATACAAACGTAACGCTAGGTCTATATCAACAATAAGGATTTTCGTTTTTAGCTATTAACCCTACTCTAACAATTCGAGCCTTCGACCTCCTATTTTCAGCATCTTACCGCCAGCTAGCTAGCTAGGTGTTCTCTTTCAGCTGCTTCGCAGCTAGGGGGTATGTCACGACCTAGCCAGCCCTATCTCTGCAGTCCGCTCTGATTGGCTGCTTCGCACCTACTCAGCGCCTCGTTTCTCATTTCCTATCATATATATAGCTATATTCTCACATACTCTCTTTCCTCTGTCTCTTCCTTCGATATATAACAATCAATACAACGCATCTCTCCTACATGCTCTTCCAGTGCCACTGTAAGCCCACGCAAGACTAGGAGGATAAAGTACATAGCCGCTAGCGAATATACCTATAGGAGTTCCTAGATAAGTATACTAAGATCCTATATACAAAGGCTATATTAGGTAGTAGCGCGCGCTAGGTAGTTGTAGCAAAGCTCGAGTAGGTTAAGGAAAACCTATATAGTATAGTAGTATAGCTATAGAAGACTAGGTCCAACCTCCTAAAGACCCTCTATACCTAGTATATAACGTATAACGTAGTTATAGTAGTAAGTAATAAGCTAGAACTACTAGTATAGAAGAACGAGTTTATAGCGTTTAATAACTTCCTTACTAAATTTACTACCCTAGCTAATACCGCTAGCGTCAATAACGTAACGAGAGTCTAGATACTCTAGCTCAAGATCTCCCCCTGCCTTTTAAGCGCTATAGTTATATAGGCAGTGTCACGACCTAGCCAGCCCTGTCTCTGCAGTCCGCTCTGATTGGCTGCTTCGTACCCACTTAGCGCCCTGTTTCTCATTTCCTATTATATATATAGCTATGTTCTTACACACTGTCTTTCCTCTGTCTCTTCCTTCAATATATAATAATCAATACAACGTATCTCTCCTATATGCTCTTCTAGTGCTACTATAAGCCTATATAAGAGTTATAAGCCCGGTGCTCGTTTCCCTTTATATAGTAGCTAAACCCGTTATAGCTTAGAAGTATTATTATTCTATAATCTTTATAACTCGTTTTACTATTCTTACAAGTCCCGCCGCTTTGTTCTTTATAATCGCTATCGCTAAAGCCCTTATATAGCTTCCTTCGTTTTCCGCTTGAACCGCTCTTATATAGCCGTTCCGCGAAGTCCTTTAAAGTCGCCTAGCCCGTATATAAGTTAACCCGCTCTTTAGCGCCACTCTCTCTACCTATTTAGCTATACCTTCTAGATCTCCGTCTACCTCTATCTGTTATTCTTCTATAATAGAGACTTCTACTACTATAGATACAATCGGGAATATTACTATCCTAACGGATATCCTGCTTAAGGGTCCTACGGATTAGCCGATCTAGAAGCGTTATATCGAAAGCGCCGCTATTACCCTCTACGTTTATAATATCGTTCGTTTCGATTAGAACGATATTACTAAGGAGGCGATACTTAGTAGTTTTTAGCCGCCCTTTACTATAGAGGCTATTACT
This sequence comes from Trichocladium antarcticum, assembly GCA_033297235.1. Classification (NCBI taxonomy): domain Eukaryota; kingdom Fungi; phylum Ascomycota; class Sordariomycetes; order Sordariales; family Chaetomiaceae; genus Trichocladium; species Trichocladium antarcticum. The sequence goes on from MU853428.1 coordinate 354,373, forward strand.
ACGCTAATAGCACGAGACTAAGCGGAATAGCTCGCCGAGGTAACCGCCTAGAACGAGAAGCTAGTTACTACTTATAGTCTAGAGCCTATCCTTCCTTAACGCCTAAGTCTAGAGAGGATCCTTGTCTAGCACTAAGCTAACTAGACTAGGTACGCTACTTAGTAACTTACTCTAGGTATAAGCGTTAACAAGAAGAACCTAGATACGCTATATAAAGTTATTATCGCTACTGTCGATCGCGAGTGTTATAACGCTACTAACGAGACTAACCTTATAGCGTAGTAACTTAGCGTACGCGCGCTCCTCCGTACTCTCGAACGCTAAGTTGGAATCTCGGATAATATAATTGCGAATATAACCCGCTAACGGTATCTCGCTTGTCTTAAAGAGGCTAAGCAATCTAATATAGACCCGCGGACCTAGATCGCTAACTACCGCTAGGCTTACTAACGTACTAAGGTAGCCGGTCTCGAGTATATTTATAGTACTCTACCTATTCTAGACTTCCTTTGTATAATTAAGGATCGTCTTATCCTAGAATAGGGCCGCTACGAATATAACGTAGCAATTATCGATAACTACGTTAGAAAACCCCTTAAGAGCCTTAAGGACCTAATCTAAGCCGCTAAGACCGTTATTAGCTATAGTAAGCCGGACTTTAATAGTAGCTTCGCTACTACTAAATCTACTAGTTCTAGCAAACGCTGCAATTAGGGTAAGGGAGGTGAAAAACCTTCGTCTACTAAGCCTAAGTACCCTTACCTATATATAATCTCTAATTACGTTTAGAAGCTAATCGACTATAATACGCTTAAATCTACGTTAACTAGGTTTAAATATCCGAAAGGCCCGGTTAGTCCCGAGTTCGTTTTATAGATCTATAAACGGTTCGCCGAGAAAAAGTAGGACAACCTCCGCGCCTAGCTTAAAAAGGAAGGTTAGGCTATTAAACCCTAGCCTATATTACTGTCTAGCTCTACTTCGTCTACTAAACCGGGCTTCCCTAGTATAGTAATAGCTGTAATTATTGATCCTACGGAACTCTCGGCCCTTAGTAAAGAAACCAGCCTCGGTAATAGCTTCAGTATCTTCATAACCGTCAATTCCAGCAAATATATCCTATTAGATAGTATCCTAGTTAATAACTATAGAGCAACCTACCTTATTAACGACCCTATACTCTTAGAAGAAGGGTCCTTTATTAAAGCGAGGAAGGATAACTATATTAAGGCTAGCACTACCTGTTTCCCTATCTTTAGAAGGGGCAAATAGCGTATTAAGGGAGCACTTAACGGCGTTAACGGCCTACGATCTAAGGATCTAGTTCTTAATAACGTTGTAGTTATTAAAGGATTCTACTCTAATATTATCTTAGAGGCGGCCCTCTATAAGGCTAATATCTAGTACTATAGTTTGGACTATATACTACGTTTCAGTTCGATAGAGAGTAACATTGTTATTACGTCTCTCCTTTGTAGGTATAAGCTAGTGTTTTTAGAATATAAGCCTCTCTTTACCTACCTACTATATCCTTATAATTATAACTCTTCCCTTGCCGTTTCTTACAATAAAGAACGAGCTCTCGCTAAGATTTACAAGGATCCTCCTACTATACCTTTGGAGCAGTCCCTTGCTATAATCTATAATATCTAACCTAGCTATCTAGATAACTTCGCTATTAGTTCCGCTACGCTTATAATGTTAGCTATAATAAGCGATACTATAAAACAAGTTCGTTAAGGACTAGGATCGAGGTACCCTCTCTTACCCTATAAGGATTCCAAATACCTTTGGTATATCTACGCTAGTTACCTTAGCTAGGATACGCTTAAGGCTCTCGTCTAGAGAGGCTAGAACGTTGGAATTAACGGAACTAAATGTATTAACTACGAGGCTTGCTCTATTATATACTAGGGAACTGAAGGGCCCAGACGGCGGCCCAGATCTAACGACGCACCAGAACAAGGCGGAGGCGCTTGCGAAGAAGTTCTTCCTAAGCCCGGGGGCGGACCTTAGCGATATCCAGGACCCGGACCTTAAGGAGGAGTGGGAACAGGGGTTCGAGGTCCAGGAGCTCGTGAGCTTCCTAGCGATAGAAGCGGCATAGGACAAAGCGAGCCCGTAGAAGGCCCCAGGGGAGGACATGCTCCCGATGGGATTCCTGAAGGCGTGCGGCCGACCGCTAAGCCAGATCCTCGCGGCCCTGACCACGAGGTGCCTGCAGCTAGTATGGTTCCTAGCTGCGTTTAAGAGAGCTAAGACGGTGGTCCTGCGGAAGCTAGGAAAGACACCCGACATATACCGTACCCTAGGAGGTTACCGCCCTATTGCGCTGCTCCTGACCGTAGGGAAGGTGATCGAGGTAGTAGTGGCGAGAAGGATTATAGCGGCGGCGGAGGTCTACGGGCTACTCCCTACCGAGCAGATGGGCAACCGGGCAAGCAGATCGACCGAGCTAGCGGTCCGACTGGTCGTGGCCTAGGTCTAGGAGGTATAGCGCTAAGGTGCCTTGGTATCCCTCCTGTAACTAGATATCGCCGGAGCCTTCGATATAGTCAACTACGTTAGACTACTAGCCACGCTCCGGGAGCTCGGCTACCTAAAGTGGATAGTACTCTAGGTGCGGGAATGGCTAACGGATAGGGTCGCGATCCTCTACTTCGACGGGAAGGCAATAGACGACATCCTAGTTACGGCGGGGGTACCCTAGGGGTCCCCTCTATCGCCCGTCCTGTTTATCTTATATATTGTATTACTATATAAGGACCTAAGGAGAGAGTACCTACACCTTAGTATAGCGGGCTTCGCCGATAACACGAACCTACTAGTGTTCGGAAAGTCGGCTAAGGTGAACATCCGCTAGCTCGAGCGAGCGTAAGGAACCTGCTTAAAGTAGGCGGGAACGTAGGGAATAGCGTTTGTAGCGTAGAAGTATAAACTAATCCACTTTAACAAGAACCGAAGGTAGTAGCTAGACCTAGCTAAGCTCGCCCTCCCGGATAGAGGTAGGTATATAGATATTAAACCAGTTAAGTCCGCCAGGTTCCTTAGGGTCTAGCTAGACTGGAAGCTCTTATAGCAAGCGTACCGCGGCGCGGTTAAGAAGAAGCTCGCTACCTAGGAGTTCGCGCTAACGAGGATTGCGGCGAAGACGTAGGGCCCGAGCCTTACGAAGGCCCAGGAGGTATATACAAAGTGTATAAGGAGCGTAGTAGTATATAGAGTGGCGAGCTACTACGTCCTAACTACGGTCGGTAAGGGGAGCGAGCTAAAGGGGATAGCTAAGAAGCTAGTAAAGGACTAGAGTAGGGGCCTCCGTGTAGTAGCGGGAGGCTATAGAACTACGCTAATTAGGTACTTAGAGACGGAGGCCTAGGTCCTACCAGTAGACCTTTACCTAAACAAGCGGCTAGCCGACTTCGAAGCTAGGATATACGAACCACTCCTTTAGTTAGGGGAGGGACTAGGGCGCCCCCTAGTTGTAGCAGCGAGCTTGATCTAGGAGGCGTATACTAAGCTATTTAGGAGGTTCTAGAAGAGGAGCGGGAGGACGCGAGGGAGGAAGCCTAGGCTAGGCCTATAGGGGCTAATAGCGGTCGAGAGAGTAGTAGCTATAGTAAACGAGTAGGCTAAGTAAAAGTAGAAGATAGGGAAGCTAAAGAACAAGACCCTCGATACGGATAGAGTAGTGGAACTCGCCTAGCAGGAGCGCGAGATAGCGGCCCGGGAGAGGCGCGCCGCGCTTGTAACGAGAGCAAGAAGACCTATATACCGCTCGGCAGACAAGGACCCCCCGATATAACTATTTATAGACCTTGCCCTTAAGAGATACGAGGGTCTAAGCAAGGCCTAGAGCTCCCTGCTCGCCTAGGCGCGTAGCGGGGATATCGGCCTCCGGGAGTACCTGAATAGGGTAAACGTCCTAGAGATTACTACGCTGTACTATAAGTGCGGCGAGGGCAAAGAAACGATCGAACACCTAGTAGTATAGTGCAAAGATCTACCGAAGTATAGAACCTAGGAGGAGTTACAAATACGGTTACGACGGGATCTACAGCTCGTCTTACGACAAGCTATATAGCCGTACAAGAGCTTGGTAAAGGTAGTTATTAGCTGGTTAATAGATTCGGGGCGCCTGACGGAGTATAGCGTGGCTCGTAGGCTGCAACTAGAAGCTGCGATAGCCGCGAAAGCGGCTAAGAGCAGCGGAGAGGGGGCGGGAAGTGCCGAATCGAGCCGCTAAGGAGACAGGGGCTACCTTTAATACGTAGCATAATGGATTCAAAGCGCTGAAGCAGAAGCATAGGCAGGGGTTTTTACCCGGCCCCCTGTTCAGGGGGTACGGTTTCCTTTGTATATAAACCAGTAGCAGGACCGGCGCGCCGTAAGGCATATCGGAGTACGAATAAATAAATATATACTAGGGAAAAGTCGTCTCCTATAGGCCTCCTATACCTAAGTTAGTACGGCCGTTCTAGCGAGTATTTTAGGACCTTTTCTATTATATACGTAGGTATAATAGATCTATTTACTCTCTAATTCTTAAAGACGAGTTCTCTAGCAAACCCTTTATCTTCCGCCTTAAA
>MU853428.1:363902-402084 GCA_033297235.1 Trichocladium antarcticum
GTTTATTAAGCGCGTATACTCGCTCTATAGCGTACTAGAGACGATTATATCGGATAGAGGTATATAGTTCGTTTTAGGGTTCTAGAGGGCGCTGTTAGTACGCCTTGCGATTACCCTAAGACCCTTATTAGCGTTCTACCCCTAGATAAATAGCTAGATAGAGCGGATTAATGTAGAACTAAAGTAGTACCTATAGCTATATATTAACTAGGTATAGGATAACTAGGTTAACTAGCTCCCTCTAGTGGAGTTTATAGGGAACAATATAGTCTTTAAGACAATAGGTATATTATCGTTCCTCGTGAATTATAGCTTTAACCTAAGGATAGGTATAGAGCTATCGAAGCTATATCTACTAAATATCTTAGAGTAGTAGAAGCGGGAGTTTTTCTAGGTATTAGAGCTTAACGACGGCTTTAGGGTAATCCTTAGGAAGGTTATAGCGCTAGCAAAGTAGTTACAGGACCGCTATAAGCAGAACGCGAACCGCTATAGGAAAGACACGCTATGGTACCGCGTTAGCGATATAGCGATACTCGATATATAGAACTATAAGACTAGTAGGCTAACTACGAAGCTTACGCTATAGTAGGAGGGCCCGTTCGAGGTTATAAAGGCCTTGTTATATATAGTAACTCTAAAGCTCCTAGCGAATATAACGATCTTCCCTACTTTCTACGTCTCGAGAGTAAGGCGCTACCTAGGGCAGGGGCTAGCTAGCTAGGAGAGGGTTAACGATAACGTAAGCGCTAACTATAGGCGTATAGTTACACGGACTAAAAAGGGCGAAGATATAGTAGAATAGAGGTTCAAGAGGATCGTAGGGTTTAGCAAGGTAGCAAACAGCCGATAGTAGTACTAAGTCAAGTAGGAAGGTTATAACAACCCGACTTAGCAACCCGCAACGGATCTACGCAGCTATAATAACGCTATCTAGGAGTTCTACGATACGTACCCTAAGCTTCCGGGCCCGCTATTATAGACGTAGAGAAGGAAGGCGCAGCGCTAGGAGGCAAAGCGCTAAGATAACTAGGGATGTAGAGATAACTCCGAATACAAGCATCCGTAATAAGGGGCTATTTTCGTATAGGGGGCTTGTTTGGATAGGGAGGGTAGTATTACAGGCATAGCCTATATTATATGCTATGTCAGGTGCTATACTATGTGGTTGGCTAAGCACCCTGTAGCTAGAGGAGCGTGGCTCTACACTAGGTAGAGCTCGCCGCGCAGAGCCTTTAGCCCTCGCGAGCTCCTACGAAGGTTGCACTGTTGTGCAACCTTGTTGTATACGACCGTTACACGGTACAAGCGTCCCCTATAGGTTAGCCTACGCGCCCCCTTAGGACGTAGATCTCTACTATCTATAGGTCCGTCTCTACCTATTAGACCGCCTAGCTCTTTTATAGTTAAAGAGCTTGCTTATAGTAATAGCGACCTTATTGCTATTGCTAGAGGTACTATAGTCGTTGTCTTTAGGTATATCCTCTACTATTATATAGTACTACTTGCTATTCCCTAGGGGTAGGGGTACCTCTAGCTAGCGTACCTACTAAGCAACCTAGCTCCTATTATAATCTAGTAGGTACCTCCTATAGTAGTACTTTGTAAATTTAAGCTATAGGGTCTCCTAGTTAATCCATAGGTTATACTTCTATAGCTATAGGAGGCCTATGATTAGTAGAGTCTCCTTCGTAAGCGTCGTAACAAAGTACGCTAGGGTCTCCTAGTAGTTGCTAATAACTAGCGTAAGCGCTGCTAAATACTCGATCTACCGTAAGAACCCTCTATTAGCTAGAAATAGCAGCCGCTATACCGCTAGCCTCTCTAGTAGGAGTCTATTTGTAACTATAAAGCTAAAATCCACAAACGCTAAACCTATATAACCTAAGTCTATAAGTACTATATACTTTATATTGTACCTACTAACTGCTAGGTATAATAATAAGAGAATAGATTTAGCGCTATTACCTACTATACTAATAATTAAACTATCTCCCTATCCTTCCTATAGCTAGCGGTACCCCTCCTATAAGCGATAGTTTATAGGAGCTCCTTGTTCCCCTAGTTATTATATAAGAAGCTAAAGCTAAGGGGTTGCTCTATAGCCTAGTAAGCGCTATACTCCTCCTACTTATCTACCTCTCTAACGATAAAACTACTCTAGTTAGGGGTGTCTGTAAAACATATAGCGAGCCTACCTCGACCCCTTTAGTAGGCCCTAGCGTAGCCGCTTACGCCGCCGCGAGCTAGGAGGCCCCTAGAAGGGGCTTAACTAAAGTCCTAGAACCTACCGCGGCTATAGCCCTATTATACAGGCTACTACTATCCCTAGGTAGGCTACTACTATCCTTGTACGTTGCTACCGAAACTAGATCCTCTACTGCCTTAGGCGCCCTCGCGCTATAACTACCTAGCGCTATAGGCGTTACTATAGTCCCTTTAGCCTCTATAGCCTACTTGGTACACCCTTGTAATATAGTCGGCCCCGCTATACTTATAGTATAAGCTACTCGCCCTACGCTGTTCCTTCTCCTAGGGGGTAAGCGCTATAAGCGTTACTACGTCGATCTCTATCGCGTCGAGGTATCTACCTCTGCCGTTGTTATTACTACCGCCCCTAGTTCCTCCGCTCCTAGTTCCGCTATATAGCTTCTGCCTAAAGTCCTCTCCCTCTAGGTTAGTCGCGAGCTAGCTAGCTAGTATAGCCTAGAGCTTAAAGTTATTAGCTAGTAGGAGCACTGCCTCTTACGTGGGCTTACAGTAGCACTGGAAGAGCATGTAGGAGAGATGCGTTGCATTAATTGTTATATATCGAAGGAAGAGACAGAGGAAAGAGAGTATGTAAGAATATAGCTATATATATAATAGGAAATGAGAAACGGGGCGCTAAGTAGGTGCGAAGCAGCCAATTAGAGCGGACTATAGAGATAGGGCTAGCTAGGTTGTAATATACCCCCTAGCTACGAAGTAGCTAAAAGAGAACACCTAGCTAGCTAGCGGTAGCAAGATACTAAAAATAGAAGGTCGAAGGCTCGAATTGCTAGAGTAAGGTTAATAACATATAACCTAGCGTCGCCTTGTGTAAAATCGAAGATATACTAATATAGATCCTGGCTAATCAGAACGCGGTTATATTGGTTAGTCGTATACGATCTTTAGTTGCCTATTTTACAAAGTTAAATCCGAACTGTCCTATAATAACACAAAAACAAACAATCCGCTACTAACCCCTCTAACTATAACTATAATAACAATAAAAACAACAATAGCTCCAAGCACTTAGGGCGCTACTGCTTCTATCGCCTATATAGCGTTATTAGAGAAAGCCTACGCGGCTAGACGCGAGAATCTACGCGCGGCGCGCGAAGAAGAGGAAGAAGAAGAGGTTATCGCCGTTAGCGCCGACGATGCCGCTCCCGTTAAAGAGAGCGAGGCTAGGGTTTTAAAGACCCCGAACAAAAGAAAGAGGGATATAGTTCCTACTACGCCTAGGTATATTAATCGCGTTACTATTAATTAAAGCGTTTTTGTTAATTAACGTACTAACTTTTAGATACCTAGTTATAATAGTAACGAGGATGTCGCTACCTTTACGTCCTGCGCTATAGTTTGCTACTATTACCTACGTTCGGCCCTATATAGGTTATTAAGTAGCGCTTGCTTAGTTCGCCTAGATACTAAGGATAAGGACAAAGCCTACGTTCGGTACTTACGTACCGGATATCTATATAAGAAGTTGCTAGAACTTATAGTTAGACGGCTATAGAGTTCCTCTCTACAAAGTAGGGTAGCGAGGCTATAGCTAGTGTAAGTTCCTTCTCTGTTCCTATTAATCGCTACGTACTAATGATAGTATAGTAATTGCAACGGGTTCGCCTTATAGCGAAGCACTTAATAGAACAGGAGGAGAAGAAGGAGAAGGCGGTGGCGGATATAGCTACTAAGGTCCGGGCCAAGGCAATTGCTAAGTCTTAGGCTAAAGTAGCTACTAAGGCGGTTACTATATTAAGGGCTAAGGCTAAGGAGAGGCGTACCGCTACTATAGTTACCGCCGATACGGCTACCTTAGATAATAGGTTAGTAGTAGTTAGCTCCTACGAGGTTACTAACTAGGGAGAGGCTCCCGCTCTAGTTAGGCTAGTTACTAGTAGCGTTTCGGCCGTTCTAGCTACCGAGTTAGCTAGATTAGCAAAGGAGGCTCGGGAGTCGGATAACGTAGGGGCGTCGTTAGCTTTAAGGTTATCGATAGCTGTAATTAGTGGTTTATACTACGTATTAGCCGCAATAGATACCTATTGTATAGAGTTAAAGAGGAGGAAGTCAGGCCATTAAGCCCGGGAGTATATATATATATAGCCGCGTTTACATTTAGTGATTTTCTTATATACTATTTTGCTCTTTTAGGCTAGATACCTAGTGTTAGATACCCTCTTAATTACAAAGATCCGTTTTGCTCTATTTAATAATGTAGCGAGCGTCTTAGAGGTTTAATATAGTATAGAAGTGCTTGAACTTCTAGCGTAGTAGCCGTTTTGTAAGACCGTCTACTAGTATGTCGGCCGTAGGTAGGTACTTAACCTTAAATAACCCGTTAGTATACTCCTAACGTACCTATATATTATAGATGTCTATATAGCGAAGCTTAGTAACTATATACTAGTTATCTCCTGTAACAAGGCGGATAGTTTGCTAATTATTATAGAAGATATAGTATAGCTCGCTAAGATCGAACCGAATGTTAGCGAAGAAGCGCTTTAACGCTATAGTCTCACGCGTAGTAAGAGAAATAGTAAGTAACTTAGCTTCTATCGAAGAAGTTATAACGGTCTTTTAGCGGTAGGCTTTCTAGTTAATAACCCTACCGTATAGCATTATAATATACCCCTAGGATAAGCGGCGCGTCTTCTTAATATCTACGAACAAGGCGTCGCTAGTAATAAGCAGGATATATATCCTAAAGGCGATACTATACTAAATAGCTAAAAACCAGGTACTAAAGAGGTAAACGATAACGTATTCTATAGCCTCGATATAAGTAGGGCTAGGATTCTTTAAGAACTAAAAGAGCTATAATATAGCGAAGGCTATATCGGGGCGGATTATAATAGCCGTATATAGAATAGAGCCGACGAGTTCCTAGAACCGCTTAATATCCTTGAACGGAGCAAGACCCTCGAATAGGTAAAGGTTATATTCTAGGGGGATATAGGGGAAGCGAGTCTCCTTATTAAGGTTAAATCGCTTAGCGATCCGTTCGATATACTAATTATAGACTAGATAGACTATATAGTCCTTGTAGTTTCTTAAAACGTAGATGCTAAGGAACTATAAGACGTTGCTTTAACTATATACTTTGTACTTTATAGCTAGCGTATCTATAATCTAGTTTGCTTTATTAGTATAGTCCTTATAGTAGAATATAAGGTAGTTGTCTATATAAAACAGAACTACTACGCGGCAGTATTAGTTATAAAATAAGTATAGTTCCTTACCTAATACTATTAGACTAAGTTCGCGGAGTAAAGAAGAGAACTCTTTATACTATAGAAAGGGGGATTCGTATAAGCTATATAACGCTTGTTTAAGTTTAACGAAGGTATCGCCTTGCTTAAAGCTAGCTAGGAGGTAATAATCCTCCCTAAATCCCTAAAGGAGCTTATAGACGATTCCTTTGTCTATTTTAGCGTTTAGGAATACCTAGGCGACGTTAAACTACTTAACTTCTATATCCGCGTTAGCGGCGATAGCTATTATAGCCTAGAAGGAACAGGATATAAGTGTTATAGCGTATATATTTTATAACGAATTAGCGCTCTAAAGATTACCTCTTATATAGATACGCGCCTTATATTTCTCTAAGAATCCGTCCTTGTCCTATTTATAGGCAAATACCTACTTTAGGGGTAGGGGCTTCTCCTTAGAGAGTTTAGATATAGAGGACTAAGTAATATATCTCTAGGTTTTACAATTTATAAGATTCCGAATCTCTAATTTAGTAGCTCTAACGAACTCTTTGTCTATTAGATACTTAGTAAGTTGCTTCTATAACTTTAGAGCTTTAAGAGGGGTATCTTAGTAAACGTAGGGAGGGGCTAGGGTAGCGTTAAGTCTAGCTATATACTAGGGTATAATTGTAGCGGCAATAACTATATATAGAGTATAGTATACCCGATCTCCCTTATCGAGTACCTCCTTATAATATAGTATATACGTTTCGTAAAACGCTTGCTATATTCTAAGTTTAGGGATATAGATATAGTCTAGAGTATATATTTCTAAAGTGAATCTAACAATCCTAGCGGCGGATATAGAAGGACTGTCGTTAGTAGGGTCTTCTAGGTCTATTCCTCTAAGCCGCTAGCTTATATAAGATACTAGGGCGAATACCTGCTTAGTATACTTACGTTTTGTACATTTGCGGGCAGGGGACTTAGGTTAGTTAGTATTGTCTGAGTTATCTAAGCTAAAGGAGTAGCTAGGGTTTGAAGATTCTAGGCTATAATTCTTAGGAAGTAGGTTATCTAAGTATATATTATTTATTCGTACACCGATATGCCTTACGGCGCGCCGGTCCTTCTACTGGTTTGTTTAGTACAGGAAACCGTACCCTCGCTAGGCCGGATGAAAACCTCCACTCTTCGATTTAATCTCCCCGCTTCTGTTTCCTTTATACTACGTAATGCCCTAGCCTTCTCTAACCCCACCTGCCCCCTTTGTTAGATATAATTAGTTCTAGGGTAGCTAACAATCTCCTCCTTCTTCCGCTCTTTGTTCAAGTCCAGTTTCTTCTAGGGGGGGCCCCTAGTAGTATTTTGTTAGGCAGTTTAGCTTCTACCCTAGGTAGTTTACCGGTCCCTAGCTACTATAGCTAGATTGTTTTTATCCTATAGCGAGTAATATAGGGTTCTTGCCGATCGGTATATGACGTAGGGGCCTAGATCCTAGTCTCCGAGACGACGGCTATTCCTTGGGTTTTCCTTCTTTGGTTAGTGTAACTCTCGTTGGAATTTACAGGGGACCAATCCTGAAAAACCGAAAAGAGGGTGAGGGAGGCCGGATTCGAACCGACAGCCTTGCGGCTTCTAGGTGCAACACACTCCAATTACACCACTCCCCCTTATCTAAGTATATAGAGTGCTTAGGATAGTAATTAACTAAGTCCTTGAAAATAGTGCTTATATTAGAGGCAATGCTTTATATACTTCTAAAGCTGTCTCTAGAAGTATATATATAATCCCTATTATTATCTAGGCTTATAGGCCTAGTAGGGGTAGAGGCTGAACTTTAAAATGACTAATCTAGTGTTAGGAGTCCTCTATATATATAGTCTCCAGAAACTAAAGGTAGCTTGCTTGTATTACGCTAGGCTACTATTCTAGATATAGTTACCCCTAAGTCCTAACTAGGATTTAGAGTTTCTATACCCCTAAGCTTGTCTTTAGAATACTTAGGGGATATAGACGTAGGAGTTATTGCTTCTAGATTGTCTATCTTACTATCCTTAACGCTACTTAGTACTACGCCTATAGCGGGCAAGTGTAGCTAAAGCTCTAGGGAGTCTATTAGATTCTACTTCTTAGTAATAGTCTATAGATCGAACCTCCCTTCGCCTTTTTTAAAGAACTAGTTCTTATTAAAGGTAACGTTATATATTATAACGACTTTATAGAGTACTAGAACCTAGATTTAGTAGATGTTTAATACCTTGAAACTAATAAAGTAACCGATATACGCTCTAGGCTTCGACTTGTATATACGTTTCTGCTTATCCCTCTCCCTCTCTTTATATAGAGGATATATATAGTAACTATATACGTAGATACCGCTCTAGTTAGGCTATAGATCCGCTATAAGGGAGACAATTATATCTAGCTAAAAGAACCGGAAGTAGGTTTAGAACTAAGTAAAGAGGACGTTGTTTAGTAACTTTATCGAAGGATACGTTTAACTTAGGCTTATACCGATAAGCTACGTAGATACCTCCTCTCCTTCTAGCTAGAGGTTACTTAGGAGACTAGCTCTAGCTATTATCTTAATAGAGCAGGTAATAACTTCTTGACTAGCGCGTTCGATAGCGCTAGTTAGTTCGTATATATTAGATAGAGGGAGTTTAAGCTTAATACCTAGTTCTACGTACTATTTCTAGTACTAGGTATAGCTACAATCTCTAGTTTTAATAAAGGAGCCTTTATTATTGTACTTAAACTTGTAGATCGCTACGCTAAATTAACGTTATACCTAGGCCTTAAAGTATTAAAGAATCGGGAGAAGGAGGTCCTAGGTCTTATCTTTAAGGTAGAAGATAAAGGGTTTGCTAGAGAACTTGTCTTTAAGAATTAGAGAGTAAATAGATCTATTATATCTACGCGTATAATAGAAAAGGTCCTAAAATACTCGCTAGAACGGCTATACTAACTTAGTTATAGGAGGCCTATAGAAGACGACTTTTCCCTAGTGTACAATAGAGTAAGCCTTATAGTTAATACGTTTAGTTCCGTTAATTCGAACGTTCTAGCCTCTCTAGACAAGAGCCTTAAGCATATCCTAGCTAAGATAACTAGCGTAGATATACTAAAGGTGTTTAGAATCCTTATAGGGTAAGAGAGGGTGCCTTAATCCTAGTCCTTAACGAACTTATTTTATAGTATCGCTTATTATAGCTAATATTATAAGCGTAGTAGAACTAATAGCAAAGTCGTCTAGACAGCTAGGTTAGATATTGTAGATTATAGCAAGGGACTACTCTGAAGGTATAGTAGGAGGATCCTTATAGATCTTAGCGAGAGCTTATTCTTTATTATAAGAAACAGTAAGGGAAGAGTTATAATTATAAAGATATAGTAGGTAGGTAGAGAGAGGCTTATATTCTAAAAACACTAGCTTATACCTATAAAGGAGAGATATAATAATAATATTACTCTCTATCGAACCGAAACGTAGTATATAGTCTAAACTATAGTACTAGATATTAGCCTTATAGAGGGCTGCTTCTAAGATAATGTTAGAGTAGAATCCTCTAATAACTATAACGTTATTAAGAACTAGATCCTTAGATCGTAGGCTGTTAACGCTATTAAGTACTCCCTTAATACGCTATTTGCCCTTTCTAGAGATAGGGAAACAGGTAGTACTAGCCTTAATATAGTTATCCTTCCTCGCCTTAACGAAGGACCCTTCTTCTAAGAGTATAGGGTCGTTAATAAGGTAGGTTACTCTATAGTTATTAACTAGGATACTATCTAATAGGATATATTTGCTAGAATCGATAGTTACAAAGATACCGAAGCTATTACTAAGGCCGGTTTCTTTACTAAGGGCCGAGAGTTCCGTAGGATTAATAATTATAGCTATTACTACGCTAGGAAAGCCCGGTTTAGTAGATAAAGTAGAGCTAGACAGAGATATAGGCTAGGGTTTAATTACCTAACCTTCCTTTTTAAGCTAGGCGTAAAGGTTATCCTACTTTTTCTTAGCGAACTACTTATAGATCTACGAAACGAACTTAGGACTAACCGGGCCTTTTAGATGTTTAAACCTAATTAATATAGATTTAAGCGTATTATAGTCAATTAGCTTCTAGACGTAATTAGAAATTATATATAGCCAGGGGTACTTAGGCTTAATAGACGAAGATTTTTCACCTCCTTTACCTCGATTATAGCGTTTACTAGAACTAGTAGATTTAGTAGTAGCGAAGCTACTATTAAAGTCTAGCTTACTATAGCTAACGACGGTCTTAGCGGCTTAAATAAGGTCCTTAAGGCTTTTAAAAGGTTTACTAATGTAGTTACTAATAATTATAGCGTTATATTCGTAGCGGCCCTATTCTAGGATAAGACGATCCTTAATTATACAAAGGAAGTCTAGAACAGGTAGAGTACTACGAATATACTTAAGACCTACTACCTTAGCGTGTTAGTAAGCCTAGCGGTAGTTAGCGATCTAGGTCCGTAGGGCTATATTAGATTACTTAGCCACTTTAAGATAAGCAAGATACCGTTAGCGGGTTATATTCGTAATTATATTATCCGAGATTCTAACTTAGCGTTCTAGAGTATAGAGGAGCGTACGTACGCTAAGTTACTACACTATAAGGTTAGTCTTGTTAGTAGCGTTATAACGCTTACAATCGATAGTAGCGATAATAACTTTACGTAATATATCTAGGTTCTTCTTATTAACGCTTATACCTAAAGTAAGTTACTAAGCGGCGTACCTAGTCTAGTTAGCTTAGTACTAGATAAGGATCCTCTTTAGACTTAGGTATTAAAGAGGGACAGGCTCTAGACTATAAGTAGTAACTAGCTTCTTGTTCTAGGCGATTACCTTAGTAAGCTATTCCGCTTAGTCTTATACTATTAGTATAGCAATAGCCTCTATAGTAAAGGGCGGCTAAAAACCACTAAGTATCGCCTCCTTAGTAACATCGTTCTGATCGAAACGAACGATATTATAAACGTAGAGGGTAATAGCGGCGCTTTCGATATAACGCTTCTAGATTAGCTAATCCGTAGGACCCTTAAGTAGGATATCCATTAGGATAGTAATGTTCCTAATAGTGTCTATAGTAGTAGAAGTCTCTATTATAGAAGAACGATAGATAGAGGTAGACGGAGATCTAGAAGGTATAGCGGTATAGCGGGACAGGTAGAGAGTAGCGCTAAAGAGCGGCTTAACTTGTATATAGGTAGGGTAACTTTAAAGGACTTTGTAGAATAGCTATATAAGAGCGGTTTAAGTAGAAAACAAGGGAAGCTATATAAGGGCTTTAGCAATAGCGATTATAAAGAACAAGCCGGCAGGACTTATAAGAATAGTAAAACAAGTTATAAGGATTATAAAATAACAATACTTCTAAGCTATAACAGGTTTAGCTACTATATAAAGGGAAACGAGTACCGGGCTTATAACTCTTACGTAGGCTTATAGTAGCACTAGAAGAGTATATAGGAGGGATACGTTGTATTAATTATTATATATCGAAGGAAGAGACAGAGGAAAGAGAGTGTATAAGAACATAGCTATATATATAACAGGAAATGAGAAACAGGGCGCTAAGTGGATGCGAAGCAGCCAATTAGAGCGGACTGCAGAGACAGGGCTGGATAGGTCGTGACATAATCTACATCAAGCCTTGTCATACCCTAAACTAAAAAAGTGACACCTTGTCTCTACGGCCCATGTAGCTTTGGTTTCTCTTGGAGGCTCATAGCGCAATTGGTAGGGGCAAAGTGAGGCTTAATATTGATGATGGAGAGGGGAAAAGAGAGGCCAGAGATGGCTATACGCTAGCTATAGAGTGCCTAAGGTAGTAGAGGGCTTGACCCTACTGTAGGTCGGACCTACAGGTGCTAAGACAGCCCCCCAAGCGCACTACTACCAACTGTGAAAAAACAGGTTGATCCCCTAATCCGGTAGTTGTGATATATGACGTGGCGTTGAGAAAAGAAAATCCGTGATCCTCTAGTGCTAGAAAACCTGTGATCCTCTAGTGCTATCGTCCTTCCTTTAGAGAGCCAGCCACTTGCTGGCTTAAGCCGTTGTTGTTGTAGGCGAGTAGAGGCCTAGCTGCTTGACGAACTGTATATGCTTGGCCTGGTTTAGAGCCTTCGTTAAGCCGTCTGTAACTATATCGTTCGTACCGATATATTGCAGTTAGAACTCCCCTATCGCTACCCGCTAGATCACCTATTTGTAGCAGATATTAATGTAGTACGTTCTGGCTATGTTCAGCGGGTTTAGAGCGATCGTACGAGCGTTCGCCGAGTCCGTAAACATTAGTAGAGGGAGAGGTTACGGGTAACTAGCATCTCTTAAGATATTAGCTACCTATAGGAGAGACAACGCCGTTAGCGTTAGGTTAATAAACTCTGCTTTAGTGCTCGAGAGTGTAACAAGTACCTGTTTCTTCGCCTTCTAGATAACCGGGTAGTTGCTAATTATAATAACGTAGCCGCTAGTGGAGACTCTAGTAAGTAGGTTAGTAGCGAAGCTAGCATCGCTAAACGCTCTTAAGGCAAGGTTCTAGGGCGTTATCTTGCCGCTATAGCGTAGACCGATTGTCTTCGTTCCTACAATGTATCGCTAGAGGTGGGCGAGGAGACTAATATAGGCGTCGGATAGGCCCGCGTTGGCTTCGCTAAGCTATATAACTATATACGCTGTGTTAGGGCGCGTGCCGGTTATAAGGTAGTTAACTAAGCCGACCTTGGTTTGGTACTGCTTGGTGATCGCCTTAGTCGGTTTTTCCTATATTGCTAGTAACTTGAAGTCGCTAGGGATCTAGGGAGTCTTGACGGGGTAAACGCTCTACTTGTTGAAGCGCTCGAGGATCTTATTAACGTAATTGCTCTAGTAGAGGAAGATAACTCTATCTCTACGGTTCCGAACGATAGAGTACCCGAGGAAAGTCTTTATATTACCTATCTTCTTAAGCTCGAAGATCCTAGCAAGTACGTTGGCTATATTGTAGATGTCTTCTACGGTAGGACCGGCTAGTTCGAAGTCGTTAACGTATACAAGCATTAGCGAGCTACTATCGGCGTACTTGAATATATACCTATTAGTCGTTATAGCTTCGAAGCCGAGTTTAGTTAGTTCGGGCATAAGCGTTTTATACTACTAGAGAGGGGAGCGTTAAAGGCTATATAAAGCCTTCTTAAGACGGTATACTCTATTAGTACTATTAGAGAAGCTAGTAGGTTAATAGACGAAGACGTTAACATCGTCTAGGACTACCGCGTTAAGAAAAGCGCCTATAACGTCGAATTAGTAGCATTTGAAATCTAGGGTAGCGACTAGGTTAAAGAAGATACGTATAGTAGAGGCGTGGACTACGGCCGAGTAGACTTTATAGGGTAAATAGTCGCTATACTCGAAGTTGCTATATACAACCTATCTAGCGTAGTTACGTACCTAGTTACCGTTGTTATCGAATTTCTAGTTAAATACCTATTTGCTAGGTAGGATCTTGGACCTCGCGGGTCTATTAACTAGATCCTACGTTCCTATAGTGATAAGCTTATTGTATTGTTCTTAGTAGGGCGGCTTCTAGTGTGTAAGGAAGTCGGCCCGCTTAGATACCTCTTTGAAGGAAGCTAGGATCTTGTTGATTAAGGGAGAGAGAAGGTCTTTGTTATTAACTATAGAGAGGATTAACTTTAGATCCTAGGGGACGAATTGATTAACGTTAGCGAATAGATTGGAAGAACCTACTATTAGCGCGTCTACCGCCGCTTTTCCTTTACGATAGAGGGTATTATAGTATCCTACAATAGGACGAGTAGTCCAAGTTAACTACCTTATTGCCGTTAGCTCGGTGTTAAAGACGCTATTACGTTAGACCTCTTACGCTTTGTTAGTAGGAGAGGGGGAGCCGGGTACTAAGGCGAAATCCAAATCCGAATCTAAATCCGAAGCCGAACCCGAACCCGAGAAATATAGATTGTTAGGAGGCTCTATAGGAGGCGTGCGCTCTGTAGGAGGCGCGCGCTCTAGCGTTTCTGGGTGAGGCGTATGCTCTAGGGTCAACAGCCTAGTCGGATCGTATGCCGTGTTGCCGTTAGTAGGCTTCGTTACTATGTTACCGCCTATATTGCCGACCGTGTTGCCGACCGTGTTGCCGACCGTGTTGCCGACCGTAGGTTCCGTTGCCGTGTTACTAGAGGGGGTGACTCTGTAGGTAACGACCGTTAATTAGAAAATACCGTCATTATCTACGTAGACATCGTCAAATGTCGCTTTGTAGATCGGGTCTTCTAGATCCTCTAGGTTATCCGCCAGGGGGTTCTTATTAAAGCGCGTATCTCTAGCACGTACGATCCGACTACTACCGTTTAGTCGAATCCAGTAGATCTTGCTAGTCTAGCCCTTATAGCTATAGAGTTTACCTTCGAATGCTCTGGCTATTATTTTACGGCCCTAGGGACGGACCTTCTTATTATAGATATATACGTATACTATAGCGCTATAAGTGCGGAAATAATCGATCTTAGGGATATACTAATCCGCTAGTAATCTAACCGACTTACCGAATGCTTAGAAGGGGGATATATCGTCGTTATACCGAAAGGGGAGACGGTTAATCACGTAGATTATAGCTTCTTCTACTAGCGGCTAGTATCCCTTAGGGAAGCCTGCCTCTAGATTCGTAGTTCTAGCGCTATCTATAATCGTACGACCCGCGCGTTCGGCCATTGGGTTCTATTCTAGGTAGTCTGCCGCGGTCGTTATGAATCGCTTCCTACGGGACTTGCACTACTTACGTAGTTGTTTAATCGAGAACTCTATACCGTTATCGACGTAGATCTCTTGAACTTTGAGACTACTCTATGTTTCTATAAACTCGATGTAGTTAACGACTGCTTAGAAACCCTCCGACTTCTTGTTAACGGTAATGTACTAGTAGAAGGCAGAGAACTAGTCGATAATATAGATAGTGTAGTTCTTATTGCTAACGCCGACCGGGGTATGTAGAATCGAATCTATATAAATCTTCTAGAGCGTACAGGAGACTTTTAGTAGTTTATTGTAAGAGATCTACTTAGTTAACTTGCTAAGATAGCACTACTTATAGCGGTACTGCTTCGCTTGCTAGCTGCTAATCCGGATGCCTGTACGCTTATAAGCTAAGATGACTTTGTCGACAGTTATATATATAAGTCTTTGGTATATAGTAGCGTAGTCGATTGCTAGGAGGGCGATATAGTCGATCGCGACTATAATAGCTTCGTCCTTAGGTTCCGGGACCCTTGTAACGTTGAAGATCAGAATCCCTCTAACCTATCTTAACTAAGCTAGTTCTCGGCCAGATTTAATGTCAACTACTTGTTTAGTTATACTATTAGGGACTACACTATACTTATCTATCTAGCCGGTTAATACAAGGTTAAGGGGGGTAGACTCGGAGAGGATAGCATTTGGAATAACCATATTAGTCACTCCGCTATAAGAACGAACGTAGGGGAAAGCTACTAATCCGCTATAGGTTAGAAGCGAAGTGTTGCCGTTAGCTAAGGTTACCTTAATCAGCTACAGTAGATCAGTAAGATCTTTGAACCATTTAGGGTCGTTAAATATACTATTCGACGCTCCCAAGTCAAGGCAAACCGTATCCCTTATAATATAGGTGTTAAGAGTAGCAGCCCCTACAAGTGCTATACTAGCTAGGTTAGTCGCTAGTAATATTATAGCAGGGTTAATCGCTAGGTTAGTAACGCTCTTGTTGTTAATACCTTCTATTATACCCGAATCCTAGCTATATACGCTATAGTTAGCTTCTATATTTAGGGATACCGTAGGGTTAGCGGTTCCGGTAGCATCGTTACTAGCGTTACGTTAGCGTAAGAACTTAGCCTTAAGCTCTAGGTAGAGGACCTAGTAGCTACTGTTACCGCCGTTATAGTGAATCTTACAGTAGTTGTAATATAGAGTGTATATAGGGTATCTATATGTTCGGCCGCACTTGGGATCGCTACAGAGCTTCCCCTTAGACTTAGGGTTGCCGTCGTCTTGCTTTTTCTTCGCGGCCGGTATCGACAGAGCTAGTATACTAGTTATCGCTTGCTTATTTGCCTTAGTTATAATAAGGTTAAGGAGGGTCGAGTACATAAGCTAGCCGGTTTAGAGCTGAAACTTTAGTATATTAGTCTAGTTGCCGTTATACTTACTTAGACCCTAAAGAAGGAAGGCTTATTGTATCTTCTTATAGGGATTGATCCTAACGCTCTATAGTCTCGTATATAGGAAGAGGAATCTAGTAATAAAGGCCCTAAAGGAGTTATACTTGCTCGTATCTATCGACGCGAACTCCTAGATTATATTGCACTAGCCCTTGTCGGACACGTTACTAACTAAGCTATAGACGATCTTAAAGAGGGCGTAAGGGTTGCTCTTGCTATTAGTATATCTATAGCTCTTAATAATCTCCATTACGCTATTAAGAGAGTTGCGAATTATTAGGTACGCTGATCTACAAGCGGCTCTGAAACTGTTATAGACCGCTTTCGGCGTATCTAGAGAGGGGGGGATTGCTATACCATTGATATAGTCAGTATATCTAAGGGCGTAAGCGTATCCTTTTACCGCTTCTTTCTAATCTTCAATGTTAGAGTCTCCCTTGAGCTTAGGGAGGGTCGGGACAGTAACCTTAGCCGACTTAGTAGTTGTATAGTTGCCTTTAGCGAGGGCTTGGAGTTGTTAGAGTAGGTGTATAACCAAGTCTGGTGTTTATTGTGCCTCTTAAGGTGCCGGCTACTGCTAGGCCGGCTTATATTAGATTAGCTTGTTCTGGAGCTGCTCCTATAGAAAGTCTTCCTAGGCGGACATCGCGATCGTAAGGAAGAGAGAGAGAGAGAGAGGGAGTCGGTAGTAGGAAAATAGAGCTATATTCCGATATGTTGACTTATAAGTGTAAAAAGAAGGTCGGTCGCACGATTAAGAATCTCGTACGATCGAAAGAAGGTTGCTTGATCAAAAGACAATCGAATTGTATCGATCTAGAGGTTGCAATAGAAGCAACAGGGTCTTATAACCTCTTGGAGGCTTATAGCGCAATTGGTAGGGGCAAAGTGAGGCTTAATATTGATGATGGAGAGGGGAAAAGAGAGGCCAGAGATGGCTGTGCGCTAGCTACAGAGTGCCCAAGGTGGTGGAGGGCTTGACCCTACTGTGGGTCGGACCCACAGGTGCCAAGAGTTTCTTAGCTGAAGATGCCTCTCCTTTGTTTGCGATGATCGGCAGCACTTGCTAGGAAGCCTAGGCCTGCTGCTTCGGCTTCTGAGCGGCGGTCCTTTGTGCTGTACGCGGAGGGGTTGTTTTGCCATCGCGCGGTCTCGGGGGCGCTAAGGCTGAGCCTTGCTGCCCCCTTAGACTCAAGGTAGAAACTGTGGTACCCGAGCCTCCGGAGCCTGCTGAGCCTGCCGAGCCTGGCCTCGAAGACGTGGGCGTGCGTCTGGTGCGGATCCGGGACATCAACGTGTAGCCCTGGTGAATTAGTTCCGCCTTTGTTTTGGGGGTGTCGGTTGGATCCAATTCGATGGTTAGGCCTAATGTGAGGCATAATGTAGTTAATCCTGAACTGAACCTCACAGGGGCAGGCTCTATCGGCCAATCATAACATACCTGCAGTGCCACTCATAAACTTCTCAAGATACCTCATCGAGATTCTTTGGCCCTTGGTGTCTTTGTAGAAGTCCTTGAAAGCGTATGGAACACCTGGTTGGTCACGTGCGCGACTGGTTGTAGCCCACATCTGCAGAATGTTCCCAAACAACAGTTTCTCTAACGCGAAGCCGGATTCGGGGGTAAAACCCCCTACACCCACTTGCTTAGGTGTGAGGGCAGTGGGATCTCCGGATAGGTAGCCTGTCAGGCAGTGCCCCAGCTCGTGAACGACCGAGATAATCATGTGGAACTGCCATTTGAGGATATCCTCATGGTTCTGGGACTTGAACAGTGGGTCCATGATCTGATACAAACAGAGAGGTCAGCATGTAGGAAGACGGAGGTAAGGGGGCGGAGGGCAGAAAGCTCATATTAGGCACCGAGCCCTGGTTGGCTAGGGCGTGAAGACGAGCACTGTGACTTACGTCCCAAGTAAAAAACAGTTCCCCGGAGTCCGAGGCCACGAACACACAGGACTTTGACTCCAATGTCGTTCCGGGAGTCTTCGGGGCCCATTGTGCTCTTGCGAACGCTGCGTCCTCCTCACCGTCGTTTTCGATCTTCACGCGGGGGAAGTTGTCCCTCAAAGACTGGAGGAAAGTGTTGATATACCCGGGCATCTTGGTGAAGTTCTGGAGGTCGTTCGTTGGGTACAGGTGTTTTCCCTTCTGTTGAATCAGTTCGGTAACAATGTCTTTAGCATGGTACACCAGCGCCTTCCTCCCCTTCGTCGTCTCGAGGATAAGGAGGGCGCGGTCCAAGATGTTTTTGACCGTTTGGACAGCCCCTTTGTCGCGTGTCTTTTCAAGTAGCTCATACTTATTTGGAGCTATAGCCTCGGAGACCTTGAGGTTCTGGAGGGTGGGCCTATTCATGTTTCAGGCTTGTGCTTGGTAAGATAGTCTGCTGAACAGGGGGGCTTACATGATGGAGTAAATAATAATCCGTCCGACTCGATGAGACGGGTATAACCGAGAGTTGGCGGAGCTGACGAGGGCTGGTCAGAAAGTAGACAGGCCAGCTGTCAATGTGTTAAGGCGCAAGGACGAGGAGCAGGAAGGATTTGCTAGTAAGGGGCTAAAGGCGACGTGGTGACAGTAGATGACGGCCGGGGAAAGCGGGAGCTAGAAGCAAAACAGCGGGATGAAGATTTGAAGACAGATGAAAGGTGAGAGAAATCAGAACCTGAGGTAAGTTTTATAGCCGATGAGAAGATGGTAGAGGGAGTAATACCACCGGAGGGGCTCCATGCTCTTCTTATATACACTCTCGAGTTCTCAACATGAACCCTGCCGCACCAGGCTGAAGGTTCCCGGCCTTAGCTTGAAGCCAACGGCTAGGAGGCCAGGCCGCCTAGGAAAGGCGTAGAGCCCCAAAGGCAGATTGATCACCAACGTGCCATGTCCCAGCTCGTCTAGCCAGCCCCCCTGGAGCCCAACAGTCTGCGCCTTCAGGCAGTTTCAATGTTTGTCCGAGCCTTAGTAACGTAGGGGGCGGCGCTTCGACTAGAACGCCTATCGCTCCTAGCGGTACAAGCGTCCCCTATAGGTTAGCCTATACGTCTCCCTAGGACGCGGATCTCTACCGTCTATAGGCCCGTCTCTACCTATTAGACTACCTAGCCCTTTCGTAGTCGGATAGCTTGCTTATAGCGATAGCAACCTCGTTGTCGTTACTAGAGGTACTAGAGTCGTTATCTTTAGGTATATCCTCTACTATTATATAGTACCGCCCGCTACTCTCTAGGGATAAGGGTACTACCTCTAGCTAGCCTACCTACTAAGCGACCTAGCTTCTAATATACTCTAGAAGGCACCTCCTATAGTAGTACTCTATAAATTCGAGCTATAGGGTCTCCTAGTCGATCCATAGGTTATACTTCTGTAGCTACGGGAGGCCTAAGATTACTAGGGTCTCTTTTACAAGCATTATAACGAAGTATACTAGGGTCTCCTAGTAGTCGCTAACGACTAGCGTAAGCCCCGCTAAGTGCTCGATCTAGCGTAAGAACCCTCTATTAGCTAGAAATAGCGGCTACTATACCGCTAGCCTCTCTAGTAGTAGTCTATTTGCAACTATAAAGCTAAAATCTACAAACGCTAAACCTATATAACCTAAGTCTACAAGTGCTACGTACTCTACATTACGCCTACTAACCGCTAGGTATAATAATAAGAGAATAGATTTAGCGCTACTACCTACTACACTAATAACTAAACTATCTCCCTATCCCTCCTGTAGCTAGCGGTACCCCTCTTATAAGCAATAGTTTATAGGAGCTCCTCGTTTCCCTAGTTGTTATATAAGAAGCTAAAGCTAGGGGGTTACTCTACTATAGACTAGTAAGCACTATACTCCTTGTCACGGGTCTAGCCGTGACATATGGCCGTATGGCCATTGCGGGCCGTATGGCCATTGTGGAGCGGTTGTGCGATGTGGGGCCTGCAGAGCCTGCAGCATGTGGAGCCCGCTGCGCAGGGCTTATCCCCGGCGGGCCACACCCACCATCTTGAGTTCCTCGTACAACCACATCGAATATATACGTACCCTAACATTGGGCATTTACCACCCGTGATACTCCTCCTACTTATCTACCTCTCTAACAACAAAACCGCTTTAGTTAGGGGTGTCCGTAAAGCGTATAGTAAGCCCGCCTCGACCCCTTTAGTAGGCTCTAGCGTAGCCGCTTACGCCGCTATAAGCTAGAAGGCCCCTAGAGGGAGCTTGCCCGAAGCCTAGGAACCTGTCTCGGCTATAGCCTTATTATATAGGCTACTACTATCCCTAGGTAGGCTGCTACTATCCTTATACATTACTACCGAAACTAGGTCCTTTACCGAAACTAGATCCTCTACTACCTTAGGCGCCCCTACGTTGTAACTACCTAGCGCCGCGGGCGTTACCGCAGTCCCCTTAGCCTCTATAGCCTACTCGGTACGCCCTTACAATATAGTCGGCCCCGCTATACTTATAGTATAAGCTACTCGCTCTACGCTGTTCCTTCTCCTAGGGGGTAAGCGCTATAAGCGTTACCGCATCGATCTCTATCGCGTCAGGGTATCTGCCTCCGCCGTTGTTGTTACTACCGCCCCCGGTTCCGCCGCTCCTAGTTCCGCCGCGTAGCTTCTACCTAAAGTCCTCTCCCTCTAGGTTAGTCGCGAGCTAGCTAGCTAGTATAGCCTAGAGCTTAAAGTTATTAGCTAGTAGGAGTACTACCTATGTAACTATAGCGCTTGAAAGATAGGGGGAGATCTTAAGCCGGAGTATCTAGACCTTCGTTACGCTATTAACGCTAGCGGTATTAGCTAGGGTAGTAAATTTAGTAAGGAAGTTATTAAACGCTACAAACTCGTTCTTCTATACTAGTAGTTCTAGCTTATTACTTACTATAGTAACTACATTATACGTTATATACTAGGTATAGAGGGTCTTTAGGAGGTCGGACCTAGTCTTCTACGGCTATACTACCGCGCTATATAGGTTCTCCTTAACCTACTCGAGCTTCGCCGCGACTACCTAGCGCGCGCTACTACCTAGTATAGCCTTTATATATAGGATCTTAGTATACTTGTCCAGGAACTCCCACAGGCATATTCGCTAGCAGCTACGTACCTTATCCTCCTAGTCTTCGAAGAGCAGGGTACGCTTAATAGTATCCTTCTCTTCTCTAGTAAACGGATTAGGGTAGGGGAGGGAGATCGATACGCTATAGCCGCGACTAGCGCTACTACCGCGAGCCTAGTCTAGGGCTATCGCTATTAGCGTTCTCTAGTTCGTAAGTAGTAACCTATACTCTTCGAGCTCCTTCTCGAGCGCTACATTAGCTATAATAGACGCCTTAAACCTCCTAATAGACTTATCGAGCTTCCTCTTTAGCTTACTAACTATTATATTTATAGCTATAGCGAACCCTAAAAGGTCGTACCTTCTATTATTGTCGATCGATACTATAAAAGCAGGTATAGTATTAGAGACCTTATTCTACTATTATTCTCTTAGCGCTACGTATAGCGCTATAAGTCTCGGCGGCAGCGATGCTACAAGGTCCGCGCCGCTTATTATCTTCGCGCTTATCTTCGTAGGAGCGTTGTCTAGTTCGTTAGAATACTATAGTCCTATTCGTCAGAGTCTTATAGTCCTATTTAGCGGACTGCTATTATATATAGGATACTTATCCTAGTAGTTAACTCGTACTATATAGGTAGTTAGGAAATAAAAACAAAGCCTAGTACGTTAGGAAAAGAAGCGTTCTAGTCGGTCTAGTACGCTCTCTATTCTAGAGCAGACGACTTAGCTACACGCGCGAGTTGAAGGTACAACCTACTATAACGGTCGTATATAACAAGGTTATATAATAGTGCAACCTTCGTAGGAGCTTACAAGGGCTAAAGGCTCTGCGCGGCGAGCTCTACCTAGTATGGAGCTACGCTCCTCTAGCTACAGGGTGCTTAGCTAACTATATAGTATGGCATATGATATAGCATATGACACAGGCTGTGCCTGTGACATATATTGGTCGACTACTATAAGGCTTATATCCTTTTCTATACTATTTGCAGCTATTACTAAGACCGTGCACCCATCAATCGGTCAGCCTACTAATCGGTCAGTCACCCCGCCTCTGCCTACATACCCAACCCCACCTAACAAAATATCACTTCTTTACCAATACTAGCCCAAATGCAACTATTCTAATCTCTCTGCAATGCTTAGATACAGCTCTTTTTACCATAATGCCCAGATATACTAAGGATAATCCACAGGCTGCAATATCTGCAGTAGAAGCTAGGCTAGCTATCCGCCGGGCAGCTATATAGTTCTCTATCCCTTTTTCCACTTTATAAGGCCGCATTAAGTTAGGGCACCGGCCTAAAGGCGAATTCGAAGCTCTTGCCCTCTAGAAGTTAAGCCCTAGTCAAGAACAATAGTTGGCTAACTAGGTTGTTACGCAAGAGGTCTTAGGAGTCCCTGTCTCCTATACGCAAATGCGGCTCTTTATAGATCGACTACTTCTTATATCCGGATCGCCTAGCTAGGTAGGGAAACACTAGCTTTCGAAGTTCCTACGTCGACACCTAGCCATCAAGACTAAGAGGGCCAAGCGAATCGACGTTAAACAACTTAAGGGAGCTTCTACCGAGAATATTACACGATAGTGGTACCGGCTGCTTAACCTAGCGATTAAGGATATCCTACCTAACGACTGTATTAATATAGATAAGAATAGGATTATAGAAGGTACAGGTATTAATAGGCTATACCTTAGGAGTTCTAATACTAAGTTTACCCTTGTAAAACACCCGGAATCACGCATCTAGACTACTATCATTAAAGCGGTCACAGCTATAGGAAGACTTCTACTACTATATGTTATTTTCAAGGGGAACGACCTTTAACAATAGTAGTTCCTAGAGAATCGAACGTTCTTAGAGTCTCTAGGCGATTAGAAGTTTGTAACAAGCGAGAACGGATAGACTAGCAACGACCTTGCCCTACACTAGTTACTTAAGATCTATATTCCTTTCCCCCCCTATAGCAAGAAGCGGTTATTAATCGTCGACGGCTACGGTAGCTATACTACTAACAAGTTCATATAGCATTGCTTCGTTAATAATATCTATATCGTCTATTTACCTCCCTACGCCTCCTACGTCCTCTAACTATTAGATCTTTCCTTTTTCAGCCCCCTAAAAACGGCCTACTAGAAGGCCTTAGCGGACCTTGTTCTACTCCGTAGCCTAGTTCCATTTACTAAGCGGGACTTCTTAGTAGTATATAACCAAGCTAGGACTATCGCTAGAACTAGTCGGGTTATACAGGCGGGCTGGTTAACCACTAGTCTATAGCCAATTAATATAGCTAAGCCCCTAAGTAACAGCTTGGTTTTAAAGGCTAACCAGGAGGCTGAAAAACGGCTTGCAAGCCAACCTACGTAGCCAGATCCTACGATTCAACAACCTCTGTTATCCAGGACTGATTTTCGGAACATCTAGACCCTCTAACGAAGCTAGGAGGTCCATAGACTTCTAGGGGGGCAAGTCGGGGATTTGCAGCAACTTTACCGCGCTGACCCTATTACCCAGGTAACCTTTTCGAAGATTACGAAGAGCTTAGATATCAAAACACTCGAAATCGTTCAATATAAGCAAAAGATCCAAGCGCTAGAAGCCAAGGTTAAAAGGTTATAGCCTGTTAGAAGGAGGAAGGTCTAGATAGATCCTAACGACCGTTTTACAAGCATTAAGCAGGTTATCAAGACAAAGGAAGCAGTTAGGAAGATAATAATAGCCCTATAGGTTACGAATACCTTCAATTTTAACAATATGCTAGTAGAATGGTCTATTTTTAACCTAGTGGTTAATGATAGGGGTTTAGAAGGTTGACTTATATAGAGTGTTAGTGTAGGGCAAATTGATCGATTGCTAGGCTGACCGATTGATGGGTGCACGGTCTTAGCGGAAAACTGTCATGGGCTCGGGCTTTGCCCGCGTATAGTAGTTACGTGTTGTACCTATGATGCTGTGATATACGCGCTGCGCGCGCCCTACGCGCGACTCGCGCGCGATCCGGACCTGGTCTAGATCCAATACGGACCTACCTTGGATTAGTTAGTATCCTTCTAGTAGCTTCTATAGCCGCCCTACGCGCCTGCCTTAGCCTATATATATAACAAACCTAGTACCTAGGATTAGTATATACCCTACGTATAGACTAAGGGTTTAGTAGATATATTAGAGAGGGTTGTTCTATATCCTATATTTACCTCTTCCTTCTATAAGAATAAAGATTACTATATTATATACCTATCTATAGTTACTATAGGGCTAGTCTCTTATATATCTTTATTCTTCCATTTTAGAACTAGACTTCTCCTTATAGATAACTAGGACTAGACGTATTTAATAATAGATCCCTATTACCCTTAGGGTAGTAACTAGGCTACTACTAACCTTACGTAGTTTTAGGACTAGATTCGGGATATATAGGAAACTATTATAGCCTAATACAAGTAGCTCTAAGCCTTTCGTATAGCCTAAGCAAACGCTACTACCGCGACCTTAGCCCCTCCTAACCCCCTATAATTATAGCGTAAACGGCTCCTTATTAGCCCTGCCTTTAATAGTAAGAAGGAACTCTTCCTTACCTAGAAGAGTACGATATAATATATCTTAGTTATAGATTAGGACTTTATTAGGTCTAACTAGGATTAATAAGTCTTTATTTAGGGTAACCTCTCTTACTAGGTCTAGTCCTAGGTTGCTACCTACTATAAGATAGGCGACGGCGTATATACGTACTACCTATAGGACTTCCTTACCTACTTTAAAGCTGTCTTTAATAACCCGAACGGTTAGGTAGTTACTCTCTTAGAACTAAATAGTCTTACCTAAGGCGATAACAAGACCTTCTTAGTATTTATTATACGTTTCGAATTAAAGCTCTTAAAGGCGGGCGGACTCGACTAGAATAATAAACTCTAACTTATCTAGCTTAACCAATACCGCTCCTTTTCTCTTTACTATATTGTAGTTAGCTATAGAATTCCCTATAATAACTATAGCTAGGTAGTATAGATATACCGAGAAATCTCTACTAATCTCGAGACTATCTACCTAAAGGGAAGATAACGTTATACGTAAGGTCGCTAGGGTAGGGAGGGTTAGTCCTCTCGAAGAGATATAGAAGGAGACGTCCCTATAATAGGAATTAACTTAGCTAGAACTTAGTAGGCCTAGGATAGGAAGAGGCTAAAGAAGGGGGCGCGTTAGGAAGGAAACAAGTAGCGTATAAAGTAGGTTAGTAAGGAGGTATACTTAGCTTGTCGATTAGCTAGAGCGTATATACGTTATAGCAATATAAGGTACTTTGCTCCTAAGTATAGTTTCGGTCCTATAGCTTAACCTAACTAAGAAGAACGTAACTAGGTAAATATTTACGCCCTAGACGCTAAGGAATAGGATAAAGATAGTGTCTTTTCTAACAATAAAGACAATAGGTAGGGAAAAGAGTAGCCTTTAAGTAAAGTCTTATAAGGGGGCCCCTAGTACCTAACCTTTTAGGAAAAGATTCTATAGAAATTAGTAAGAGAATGGATAAACCCCCGTTCCTTATTCTAGTCTTCTTGAATTTTATTAGCTTTTGTAGATATATAAGTAGATAGTAGATACTATAGCTATATCGTAATTAGCGAGAGGATATACTAGAAGCTAGGTATAGAGTAGACGAGTTTACTAACTACCTAAATAATAGGGACTATAGTTAGTATACTAAAGGGTAAGAAACTAATATATATAGCCTATATTATAATAGATATTAATAGATAGATAAGCTAGGCTATATTCTATATAGTCCTAGGCCTTACCTATAACGTTATTTTAAGTCTTCTATAGATAAAGTATTAGAAGATTAAGCTAGATACTAAAAATAGTATCCTTAAGATTAGCGCCTAACCTAGCCTAATAGTATATAAGAGCCGCTTACGTCTAAAGGTAGATAGGATTTCCTAAATTATAGGCTCTATATATATAGCCCTAGCTTAACAATTAGTACGGAAGGCTACCCCTTATATAGAAAAAGGAACATTCTTAGTAACTAGTATTCGAGAGATTATAACTATTTTAGAGGAGAACTACCTCTAGTCTACGCCTAACCTAGATCCGCTACTAGAGCTCCCTAAGGAGTTACGCAAATTTGTAGACCTATTCGATAAAAAGAAAGCTAAAGGTCTACTCCTTTACTATAATACCGCTAATTATTACATCGAACTTAAGAAGGGTCTATTAGAGGAGATTCCTAAACTTCTATAGGGCCTACTTTATAATATACCTTGTAACTACCTACTTAAGGTTTAGAAGTAAGTTATTAACCTTATAGACAAGGGCTAGATTTAAGCTAGTTCCTTATTAGCTATAGCCCTAGTCCTTTTAGTTAAAAAGTCTAATAGAGATTAGAGATTCTATATAGACTACTAAGCGCTAAATAAGATTATAAAGTAAGACTATGTTATAGGCTCGGGCTTTGCCTGCGTATAGTAGTCACGTGTTGTACCCGTGACACCTTATACACGCGCTACGCGCGCCTCGCGCGCGATCCGGACCCGGTCCGGATCTAAGGCGGACCTACTAGGGATTGGTCAGCGCCCTACCCTAGATTGGTTAGCACCCTTCTAGCAGCTTCTATAGCTGCCTTGTATGCCTGCCTTAGTCTATATATACGACCGACCTAGCACCTAGGATCGGTATATGCCCTACGTATAGACTAAGGGTTTAGTAGATATATTAGAGAGGGTTATTCTATATCCTGTATTTACCTCTTCCTTCTATAAGAATAAAGATTACTATATTATACGCCTATCTATAGTTGCTATAGGGCTAGTCTCTTATATGTCACGACCTAGCTAGCCCTGTCTCTACAGTCCGCTCTGATTAGCTGCTTCGCACCTACTTAGCGCCTCGTTTTCCATTTCCTGTTATATATATAGCTATGTTCTTATATACTCTCTTTCCTCTGTCTCTTCCTTCGAGATATAACAATCAATGCAACGTATCTCTACTATATGCTCTTCTAGTGCTACTATAAGCCTACGTAAAAGTTATAAGCCCGGTGCTTGTTTCCCTTTATATAGTAGCTAAACCCGTTATAGCTTAGAAGTATTATTATTCTACAATCCTTATAACTTGTTTTACTATTCTTACAAGTCCTACTGCCTTATTCTTTATAATCGCTATCGCTAAAGCCCTTATATAGCTTCCTTTATTTTCCACTTGAACCGCTCTTATATAGCCGTTCCGCAAAGTCCTTTAAAGTCGCCCTACCCGCGTATAAGTTAAGCCGCTCTTTAGCGCTACTCTCTCTGCCTATACCGCTATACCTTCTAAATCTCCGTCTACCTCTATTTGTCGTTCTTCTATAATAGAGACTTCTACTACTATAGATACTATCGGGAACATTACTATCCTAACGGACATCCTACTTAAGGGTCCTATAGATTAGCCGATCTAGAAGCGTTATATTAAAAGCGCTGCTATTACCCTTTACGTTTATAATATCGTTCGTTTCGATTAGAACGATGTTACTAAGGAGGCGATGCTTAGTGGTTTTTAGCCGCCCTCTACTATAGAGGCTGTTACTACGCTAATAGCACGAGACTAAGCGGAATAGCTCGCTAAAGTAACCGCCTAGAACGAGAAGCTAGTTACTACTTACGGTCTAGAGCCTGTCCCTCCTTAACGCCCGAGTCTAGAGAGGATCCTTATCTAGTACTAAGCTAACTAGACTAGGTACGCCGCTTAGTAACTTACTCTAGGTATAAGCGTTAATAAGAAGAACCTAGATATACTACGTAAAGTTATTATCGCCACTGTTAATCGCGAACGTTATAACGCTACTAACGAGACTAACCTTACGGCGTAGTAACTTAGCGTACGCGCGCTCCTCTATACTCTAGAACGCTAAGTCGGAATCTTAGATAATATAATTACGAATATAACCCGCTAACGGTATCTCGCTTGTCTTAAAGAGGCTAAGCAATCTAATATAGACCCGCGGACCTAGATCGCTAACTACTGCTAGGCTTACTAACGCGCTAAGGTAGCTAGTCTCGAGTGTATTTATAGTACTCTACCCGTTCTAGACTTCCTTCGTGTAATTAAGGATCGTCTTATCCTAGAATAGGGCCGCTACGAATATAACGCAGTAATTATTAATAACCGCGTTAGAAAACCCCTTAAGAGCCTTAAGGACCTAATCTAAGCTACTAAGACCGTTATTGGCTATAGTAAGCTAGACTTTAACGGTAGCTTCGCTACTACTAAATCTACTAGTTCTAGCAAACGCTGCGATCGGGGTAAGGGAGGTGAAAAATCTTCGTCTGCTAAGCCTAAGCACCCCTGCCTATATATAATTTCCAATTACGTCTAGAAGCCAATCGACTATAATACGCTTAAATCTACGTTAACTAGGTTTAAATATCCGAAAGGCCCGGTTAGTCCCGAGTTCGTTTCGCAGATCTACAAACGGTTCGCCGAGAAAAAGTAGGATAACCTCTACGCCTAGCTTAAAAAGGAAGGTTAGGCTATTAAACCCTAGCCCGTATCCCTATCTAGCTTTACTTTATCTGCTAAACCAGGCTTTCCTAGCGCGGTAATAGCTGCGATTATTAATCCTACGGAACTCTCGGCCCTTAGTAAAGAAACCGGCCTTAGTAATAGCTTTAGTATCTTCGTAACCGTCGATTCTAGCAAACACATCCTATTAGACAGTATCCTAGTTAATAACTATAGAGCAACCTACCTTATTAACGACCCTATACTTTTAGAAGAAGGGTCCCTTGTTAAGGCGAAGAAGGATAACTGTATTAAGGCTAGTACCACCCGTTTCCCTATCTTTAGAAGGGGTAAATAGCGCATTAAAGGAGCACTTAACGGCGTTAATAGCCTACGATCTAAGGATCTAGTTCTTAATAACGTTATAGTTATTAAAGGATTCTACTCTAACATTATCTTAGAGGCGGCCCTCTATAAGGCTAACATCTAGTACTATAGTTTAGACTATATACTACGTTTCGGTTCGATAGAGAGTAACATTATTATCGCGTCTCTCCTTTATAGGTATAAGCTAGTGTTTTTAGAATATAAGCCTCTCTCTACCTACCTACTATATCCTTATAATTATAACTCTTCCCTTGCCGTTTCTTACGATAAAGAACGAGCTCTCGCTAAGATCTATAAGGATCCTCCTACTATACCTTCGGAGCAGTCCTTTGCTATAATCTACAATATCTAACCTAGCTATCTAGACGACTTCGCTATTAGTTCCGCTACGCTTGTAATATTAGCTATAATAAGCGATACTATAAAACAAGTTCGTTAAGGACTAGGATTAAGGCACCCTCTTCTACCCTATAAGGATTCCGAACACCTTTGGTATATCCGCGCTAGTTATCTTAGCTAGGATACGCTTAAGGCTCTTGTCTAGAGAGGCTAGAACGTTCGAATTAACGGAACTAAACGCATTAACTATAAGGCTTGCTCTATTATATACTAGGGAAAAGTCGTCTCCTATAGGCCTCCTACAACCAAGTTAGTACGGCCGTTCTAGCAAGTATTTTAGGACCTTTTCTATTATATACGTAGGTATAATAGATCCATTTACTCTCTAATTCTTAAAGACGAGTTCTCTAGCAAACCCTTTGTCTTCCGCCTTAAAGACAAGACCTAGGACCTCCTTCTCCCGATTCTTTAATACTTTAAGGCCTAGATATAATACTAATTTAGTATAGCGATCTACAAGTTTAAGTATAATAACGAAGGCTCCCTTGTTAAAACTAGGGATTATGGCTGTACCTAGTACTAGAAATGGTACGTAGAACTAGGTATTAAGCTTAAACTCCCTCTATCTAATATATACAAACTAACTAGCGCTATCGAACGTACTAGTTAAGAAGTTATTACCCGCTCTATTAAGATAATAGCCGGAGCCGGTCTCCTAGGTAACCTCTAGCTAGAAGGAGAGGAGGTATCTACGTAGCTTATTAGTATAAGCCCGAGTTAAACGTATCCTTCGATGAAGTTACTAAACGACGTCCTCCTTACTTGGTTCTAAACCTACTTCTAGTTCTTTTAGCTAGACGCGATCGTCTCTCTTATAGCGGATCTACGGCCTAACTAGAGCGGTATCTACGTATATAGTTACTATATATATCCTCTATATAAAGAGAGAGAGAGGGATAAGCAGAAACGCATATATAAGTCGAAGCCTAGAGCGTATATCGGTTACCTTATTAGTTATAAGGTATTAAACATCTACTAAATCTAGGTTCTAGCACTCTATAAAGTCGTTACAACTTATAACGTTACCTTTAACAAGAACTAGTTTTTCAAGAAGGGCGAAGGGAGGTTCGATCTATAGACTATCGCTAAGAAGCGAAATCTAGTAGACTCTCTAGAGCTTTAGCTGCACTTACCTGCTATAGGCGTAGTACTAAGCGGCGTTAAGGATAGCGAGATAGATAATCTAGAAGCGACGACTCCTACGTCTATATCCCCCGAGTATTCTAAAGACAAGCTTAGGGGTATAGAAACTCCAAATCCTAGTTAGGACTTAGGGGTAACTATATCTAGAACGGTAGCCTAGTATAATATAAGCAAGCTACCTTTAGTTTCTAGAGACTATACGTATAGAGGACTCCTAATACTAGATTAGTCATTTCAAAGTTCAGCCTCTACCCCTACTAGGCCTATAAGCCCGGATAACAATAGGGATTATATATATACTTCTAGAGATAGCCTTAGAAGTATATAAAGCATTGCCTCTAATATAAGCACTATTTTTAAGGACTCGGTCGATTACTATCCTAAGTACTCTATATACTTAGACAATCTACTTCCCGAGAATTATAGCCTAGAATCTTCAAACCCTAGCTACTACTCCTCTAGCTTAGATAACTCAGACGATACTAACAAACCCAAGTCCCCTGCCTATAAACGTATAAAACGTAAGTACACTAAGCAGGTG
Source organism: Trichocladium antarcticum (assembly GCA_033297235.1). Classification (NCBI taxonomy): domain Eukaryota; kingdom Fungi; phylum Ascomycota; class Sordariomycetes; order Sordariales; family Chaetomiaceae; genus Trichocladium; species Trichocladium antarcticum. Next base: position 394,581 of record MU853428.1, read on the forward strand.
TTTAACCTAGTATCTTGTATAAGCTAGCGGCTTAGGGGAATAGACCTAGAAGACCCTACTAATAACGGTCCTTCTATATCTACCGCTAGGATTGTTGGATTTACTTTGGAAATATACACTCCAGACTATATCTACGTCCCTGAACTTAGAATATAGTAAGCGTTTTACAAAATGTATATACTATACTATAAGGAGGTACTTAATAAGGGAGATCGGGTATACTATACTCTATATATAGTTATCGCCGCCGTAATTATACCCTAGTATATAGCTAGACTTAACGCTGCCCTAGCCCCTCCCTACGTTTACTAAGATACCTTTCTTAAAGCTCTAAAGTCTTAGAAGCAACTTGCTAAGCATCTAATAAGCAAAGAGTTCGTTAGAGCTACTAAATCGGAGATTTGGAATCTTATAAATCGCAAAACCTAGAGATATATTACTTAGTCCTCTATATCTAAACTCTCTAAGGAGAAGCCCCTACCTCTAAAGTAGGTGTTCGCCTACAAATAGGACAAGGATAGATTCTTAGAGAAATACAAGGCGCGTATCTACGTAAGAGGTGATCTTTAGAGCGCTAATTCGTTATAAAATATATACGTTGTAACACTTATATCCTGTTCCTTCTAGGCTATAATAGCTATCGCTACTAACGCGGATATAGAAGTTAAGTAGTTTAACGTCGCCTAGGTATTCCTAAACGCTAAAATAGATAAAGGAATCGTCTATAAGCTCCCTTAGGGGTTTAGGGAGGATTATTACCTCCTAGCTAGCTTTAAGCAAGGCGATACCTTCGTCGAACTTAAACGAGCGTTATATAGCTTACGCGAATCCCCCCTTCTATAGTATAAAGAGTTCTTCTCTTCGCTCCGCGAACTTAGTCTAATAGCATTAGGTAAGGAACTATACTTGTTTTATAATCAATACTACTACGTAGTAGTTCTATTTTATATAGACAACTACCTTATATTCTACTATAAGGACTACGCTAATAAGGCAAACTGGATTATAGATACGCTAGCTACAAAGTACAAAGTGTATAGTTAAGGCAACGTCTTGTAGTTCCTTGGTATCCGCGTCTTAAGAAACTATAAGGATTATATAGTCTATCTAGTCTACAATTAGTATATCGAGCGGATCGCTAAGCGCTTTAATCTTAACAAGGAGACTCGCTTCCTATATATCCCCCTAGAACACGACCTTTACCTATTCGAGGGTCTTGCTCCGTTTAAAGATATTAAGCGGTTCTAGGAACTTATTAGCTCTATTCTATATACGGCTATTATAATCCGCCCCGATATAGCCTTTGCTATATCGTAGCTCTCTTAGTTCTTGAAGAATCCTAGCCCTATATATATCGAGGCTACGGAATATATTATCGTTTACCTCTTCGGTACCTAGTTTTTAGCTATTCGGTACGGCATTGCCTTTAGGATATATATCCTGCTTATTACTAGCAACGCCTCGTTCGTAGATATCGAGAAGACGCGCCGCTTATCCTAGGGGTACATTATAATGCTATATAGTAGGGTTATTAATTAGAAAGCCTACCGCTAAAAGACCGTTACGACTTCTTCGATAGAAGCTAAGTTACTTACTGTTTCTCTTACTACGTGTAAGACTATAGCGTTAAAGCGCTTCTTCGCTAACATTCAGTTCGATCTTAGCGAACTATACTATATCTTCTATAACAATCAGCAAACTATCCGCCTCGTTACAGGAGACAACTAGCGTGTAGTTACTAAGCTTCGCTATATAGATATCTATAATATATAGGTACGTTAGGAGTATACTAACGGGTTATTCAAGGTTAAGTACCTGCCTACGGCCGATATACTAGCAGACGGTCTTATAAAACGGCTACTACGCTAGAAGTTCGAGCACTTCTACGCTATATTGAACCTCTAAGACGCTCGCTACATTATTAAACAGAGCAAAACGGATCTTTGTAATTAAGTAGGTATCTAACACTAGGTATCTAGCCTAAAAGAGCAAAATAGCATATAAGAAAATCACTAAATGCAAACGCGGCTATATATACATACACTCCCGGGCTTACTAGCCTGCCTTCCTCCTCTTTAACTCCGTATAATAGGCATCTATTGTAGCTAATACGTAGTATAAACTACCAATTACAGCTATCGATAACCTTAAAGCTAACGACGCCCCTACGTTATCCGACTCCTAAGCTTCCTTCGCTAATCTAGCTAACTTGGTAGCTAGAACGGCCGAAACACCACTAGCAACTAGCCTAACTAGAGCAGGAGCCTCTCCCTAGTTAGTAACCTTATAGGAGCTAACTACTACTAACCTATTATCTAAGGTAGCTGTATTAGCGGTAGCTATAGTAGCAGTATACCTCTCTTTAGCCTTAGCCCTTAATATAGTAACTGCCTTAGTAGCTACCTTAGCCCGAGACTTAGCAATCGCCTTAGCCTAGACCTTAGTAGCTATATCCGCCGCTACCTTCTCCTTCTTCTCCTCCTATTCTATTAAGTGCTTCGCTATAAGGCGAACCCTCTGTAGTTACTATACTATTATTAGTATATAGCGGTTAATAGGAACGGAAGGGACTTACGCTAGCTATTACCTTACTACCCTACTTTATAGAAAGGAACTCTATAGCTATCTCGACTATAAGTTCTAGCAACTTCTTATATAGATATCTAGTATATAAGTACCGAACGTAGGCTTTATCCTTGTCCTTAGTATCTAGGCGAGCTAAATACGCGCCGCTTAACAACCTATATAGGGCCGAACGTAGGTAATAACAGCAAACTATAGCGTAGGACGTAAAGGTAGCGACATCCTCGTCGCTATTATAACTAGGTATCTAAAAGTTAGCGCGTTAATTAATAAAAACGCTTCAATTAATAGAAACGCGATTAATATACCTAGGCGTAGCAGGAACTATATCCCTCTTTCTTTTATTCAGGGTCTTCGAAACCCTAACCTTGCTCTCTTTAATAGGAGCGGTATTGTTAGCGCCTACAGCAACGACCTCTTCTTCCTCTTCTTCTTCTTCTTCGCGCGCCGCGCGTAGATTCGCAAGCCTAGTCGTACGGGCTTTCTCTAATAACGCTACGTAGGTAACGGAGGCAGCTATACCCTAAGTATTCGGAGCTATTGTTGTTTTTGTTATTATTATAGTTATAGTTAGAGGGGTCGGCGGCGCGATTGATTTTTATTATTATAGGACGGTTCGGATTTAACTTTGTAAAATAGGCGACTAAAGATTGTATATAACCGACCGATATAACCGCGTTCTGATTAGCTAGGATCTACATTAGTATATCTTCGATTATATAAACGCGACGCTAGGTTATATATTAACGATAAGGATTTTCGTTTTTAGCTATTAACCCTACTCTGGCAATTCGAGCCTTCGACCTCCTATTTTCAGCATCTCGCTACTAGCTAGCTAGCTAGGTGTTCTCTTTTAACCTTATAGCGTAGTAACTTAGCGTACGCGCGCTCCTCTATACTCTAGAACGCTAAGTTAGAATCTTAGATAATATAATTATAAATATAACCTATTAATAGTATCTCGCTTGTCTTAAAGAGGCTAAGTAATCTAATATTGTAACGGTTGTATACAATAAGGTTGCACAACAGTGCAACCTTCGTAGGAGCTCGCGAGGGCTGAAGGCTCTACGTAGCGAGCTCCACCTAGTGTAGAGCCACGCTCCTCTAGCTACAGAGTGCTCAGCCAACCATATAGTATAGCATATAACATAGTATATAACACAGGCTATACCTGTAACACTACCCTCCCTCTCCAAACAAGCCCCCTATACAAAAATAGCCCCCTATCCCGGGTGCTCGTATCCGGAGTCAGAGTTATCTTAGCGCCTACCCTAGCGCTACGCCTTCCTTCTCCGCGTCTACGATAGCGGGCCCGGAAGCTCGGGGTACGTATCGTAGAACTCCTAGATAGCGTCCTTAGCGCCTACCCTAGCGCTGCGCCTTCCTTCTCCGCGTCTATAATAGCGGGCCTAGAAGCTTAGGGTACGTATTGTAGAACTCCTAGATAGCGTTATTATAGCCGCGTAGATCCGTTATAGGTTACTAAGTTAGGTTGTTGTAACCTTCCTACTTAACTTAGTACTACTAGCGACTATTCGCCGCCTTGCTAAACCCTACAATCCTCTCGAACCTCCACTCTACTATATCTTCGCCTTCGTCAGTCCGTGTAACCACGCGCCTGCGGTTAGCGCTTATATCGTCGTTAGCCCTCTCTTAGCCGGCTAGCCCCTTACCTAGGTAGCGCCTTACTCTCGAGACGTAGAACGTAAGGAAGATCGTTATATTCGCTAGGAGCTTTAGAGTTACTGTATATAATAAGGCCTTCGTAACCTCGAACGGGCCCTCCTACCGCGGCGCGAGCTTTACGGTCGGCCTACTAGTCTTATAGTTCTATATATCAAGCATCGCCCTATCGCTAACGCGGTACTATAGCGTATCCTCCCTATAGCGGTTCGCGTTCTGTTCGTAGCGGTCCTATAACTGCTTTGCTAGCGCCGTAACCTTCCCGAGGATCGCCCTAAAGCGGTCCGCGAGCTCCAATACCTAGAAAAACTCTCGCTTCTGCTACTCTGAGATATTCGGTAGGTATAGCTTCGACGGCTCTACGCCTATCCTAGGGTTAAAGCTATAATTCGTAAAGAACGGTAATATTATTATTATTATTTATTCATACTCCGACATGCCTTACGGCGCGCCGGTCCTGCTACTGGTTTATATACAAAGGAAACTATACCCCCTGAACAGGGGGCCGGGTAAAAACCCCTGCCTACGCTTCTGTTTCAGCGCTTTGAATCTATCGTACTACGTGTAAAAGGTAGCCCCTATCTTCCTCAGCGGCTCGATTCGGCACTTCCTGCACCCTCTCCGCTGCTCTTAGCCGCTTTTACGGCTATCGTAGCTTCTAGTTGCAGCCTACGAGCTACGCTATACTCCGTCAGGCGCCCCGAATCCATTAACTAGCTAATAACTACCTTTACTAAGCTCTTATATAGCTATATAGCTTGTTGTAAGACGAGCTATAGATCCTGTTATAACTGTATTTGTAACTCCTCCTAGGTTCTATACTTCGGTAGATCTTTATACTATACTACTAGGTGTTCGATCGTTTCTTTGCCCTCGCTGTACTTATAGTATAGCGTAGTAATCTCTAGGACGTTTACCCTATTTAGGTACTCCTAGAGGCCGATATCCCCGCTACGCGCCTAGGCGAGTAGGGAGCCCTAAGCCTTACTTAGACCCTTGTATCTCTTAAGGGCAAGGTCTGTAAATAGTTATATTAGGGGGTCCTTGTTTGCCGAGCAGCGTATAGGTCTTCTTGCTCTCGTTACAAGCGCAGCGCGCCTCTCCCGGGCCGCTATCTTACGCTCCTGCTAGGCAAGTTCTACTACTCTATCCGTATCGAGGGTCTTGTTCTTTAGCTTCCCTATCTTCTACTTTTGCTTAGCCTACTCGTTTGCTATAGCTACTACTTTCTCGACTGCTATTAGCCCCTATAGGCCTAGCCTAGGCTTCCTCCCTCGCGTCCTCCCGCTCCTCTTCTAGAACCTTATAAATAGCTTAGTATACGCCTCCTAGATTAAGCTCGCTACTATAACTAGGGGGCGCCCTAGTCCCTCCCCTAACTAAAGGAGTAGTTTATATATCCTAGCTTCGAAGTTAGCTAGCCGCTTGTTCAGGTAGAGGTCTACCGGTAGGACCTAGGCCTCCGTCTCTAGGTACCTAATTAGCGTAGTTCTATAGCCTCTTGCTACTACGCGGAGGCCCCTGCTCTAGTCCTTCGCTAGCTTCTTAGCTATCCCCTTTAGCTTGCTCCCTTTACCGACTGTAGTTAGGACGTAGTAGCTCGCCGCTCTATATACTACTACGCTCCTTATACACTTTGTATATACCTCCCGGGCCTTCGTGAGGCTCGGGCCCTATATCTTCGCCGCGATCCTTGTTAGCGCGAACTCCTAGGTAGCGAGCTTCTTCTTAACCACGCCGCAGTACGCTTACTATAAGAGCTTCTAGTCTAGCTAGACCCTAAAGAACCTAGCGGACTTAACTAGTTTAATATCTATATACCTACCTCTATCTAGGAGGGCGAGCTTAGCTAGGTCTAGCTACTACCTTCGGTTCTTATTAAAGTGGATTAGTTTGTACTTCTATACTACGAACGCTATTCCCTACGTTCCTGCCTACTTCAAGCAGGTTCCCTACACTCGCTCGAGCTAGCGGACATTTACCTCAGCCGACTTTCCAAACACTAGTAGGTTCGTATTGTCGGCGAAGCCTGCTATACTAAGGTATAGGTACTCTCTCCTTAGGTCCTTATATAGTAATACAATATATAAGATAAATAGGACGGGCAATAGGGGGGACCCCTAGGGCACCCTCGCTATAACTAGGATATTGTCTATTACCTTCCTATCGAAGTAAAGGATTGTAACTCTATCCGTTAGCTATTCCTATACCTAGAGTACTATCTACTTCGGGTAGCTAAGCTCCTAGAGCGTAGCTAGTAGTCTGACGTAGTTAACTATATTAAAGGCTCTAGCGATATCTAGTTATAGGAAGGATACTAAGGCGCCTTAGCGCTATACCTCCTAGACCTAGGCTATAACTAGTTAGACCGCTAGCTTGGTTAATCTACTTGCCCGGTTACCTATCTACTTAGTAGGGAGCAGCCTATAGACCTCCGCCGCCGCTATAATCCTTCTCGCTACTACTGCCTCGATCACCTTCCCTATAGTCGGGAATAGCGCAATAGGGCGGTAACCTCCTAGGGTATAGTATATGTCAGGTGTCTTTCCTAGCTTCTATAGGACTACTGTCTTAGCTCTCTTAAACGTAGCTAGGAACTATACTATCTACAGGCACCTTGTAGTTAGGGCCGCGAGGATCTAGCTTAGCGGTCGGCCATACGCCTTCAGGAATCCTATCGGGAGTATATCCTCCCTTAGGGCCTTCTATAGGCTCGCTTTATCCTATACCGCTTCTATCGCTAGGAAGCTTATAAGCTCCTAGACCTCGAACCTTTGTTCCTACTCCTCCTTAAGGTCCGGGTCCTAGATATCGCTAAAGTCCGCCCCTAGGCTTAGGAAGAACTTCTTCGCAAGCGCCTCTACCTTGTTCTAGTACATTATTAGATCTAGGCCGCCGTCTAGGCCCTTTAGGGCCGGGAGTTTCGGTAGCTTAGGGGGGAGGAAGCTCCTAAGCCTTGCCTATCGCTCGAGCTACTATAGGGTCTCCTCCCTAGCTTCCTCGATTGTCTTCCTCTAGAAGCGCCTCTTTTCTTCCGCTATTTCCGTTACTAGCTCTCTTTGCTTCTTGTTAAGCTTCTCCTTATAGAACTACGTAAGGGTCCTCTAGAGCTCCCTCTCCGCCTCCTTCGTTACCTTCGACGCCTCCTCTACCTTTCCTATCTACTATAGGGAGCTCCTCCCCCTTGATTCCTTCCTCCTAGAGGCTATCGCGTAGGCAATAGCTATTAGCTCTATAG
>MU853428.1:405051-443723 GCA_033297235.1 Trichocladium antarcticum
CCTTCCTTTCCTCCTACTCTATAGGCTCTCGCCCTATATCTTCCGTATAGGGGTTCCTTCAGGTAGTACCTCTAGATATATCCCTACTTCTAGTACTTAAAGTACTGCTTCGGTTCGAGCGCTACCTAGTATAGTTCGTAGTCTAGTACTCGGGCGTCCTAGATAACTCCGAAGTCGTACGCCGCTCTTACCTTGTCTTAGCTCTCGAAGGTTACTAGTACCGTCGCTCTTATAAGCTCTAGCTTACTAGGGATCCTAAACTTAACTGTATTTACCGTATAGAAATCTAGTCCCTAGGCGAACTCCGCTTCGGTAACTCCCTAGATCTTTAACCTTGTTAGACCCTTTAGAAGCACTGCGAAGGTCCTACAGGCTTCCTTCGCTTGCTCCCCGAACGCTTGGTAGATCTACTAGTTGTTCTTAGTATACTATTCCTTCGCTGCTTCATCCCTGAAGGTAATAATAGTGTCCCCGCTAGGGAGCTTCCTTATAGCAACTACTCCCTTCTATATAGACTAGTTATTAATCGCCTAGATAATCTCTAGGGGGGTTCTCTTCGCGAGGTTAGCTAGCAGGCTGTTACCTTAGACAAGGATTTCCTTAGCGATCCTTCGGGGGATCGCCTTTATGGGTTACGCTTAGGGCGCTAGGGCTCCTACCGCGATCGTTGCCTAGGAGCAGTTAGGACCCTATCCTACGCTCGTAGTAGCTAGGGCGCTTATAAGCGCGGCCCGTACTTCCTTAGTGACAATCTTCCTTATAGTTATATAGTTAAGGCTTTCCGGGCCTCCTTTAGCGCTCTACGGCTAGTTAATAGCGCTCTATACCTAGGCTAGGATCTCTCTTGCTACTCCCTAGGCGATGTTCTTCTTGTTTAGGCTAACTAGGGCGACTATACTATCGAGTATAGCCTTGATATCGCCTAATCCGCGTTGTTCCTAGCGGGGGGGGGGTTAGTGCTACTACTATTAGTATTAACAGGGGGGTTAGCGGTAGGTCTACTAGTAGTTACAGGGGCCGCTTGGGGGCGCTCTGTAGGGGGGTTCGGGTCCGTTGTACTAGGACTTGGATAGGCCTCTCGGGGCGGGTAGGGTGCTCCTAGAAGCGGGGGCAGGGGGGGGGAGGTCGCTATTGACCTCTATGCTAGGTCCGGTATAGGCTATTAGGGCCGGCGCCGGGTAGATCCGTTATAGATCCGGGTTGTAGGTCTAGGCGGTGTAGAAGAAGATTTCTAGGAGCCGTACGTAGCTTGTTTTCCCTATCTTCCTACGCCTGTAGCACCTGCGTAGCGTCTCGCGCGTAGATGCACCCGGTATAGTTAGATAGAGCTCGTCGGGAGCTTTCTAGCGATGTAGGTTTCGGCCGTTTTGGCGCGCTGCTGCACCAGTTGGTGCGGGCCTGTTTGCGAAAAAAGTTTTTGCCGTAATATATAGCGAGCGCGCCAAGAACGGTAATATACCCGTTGTCTTAGAGACTATATTGTTCCCTATAAACTCTACTAGGGGGAGCTAGTTAACCTAGTTATCCTACGCCTAGTCGATATATAGCTATAGGTACTACTCTAGTTCCGTGTTAATCCGCTCCGTCTAGCCGTTTGTCTAGGGGTAGAACGCTAATAAGGGTTTTAGGGTAATCGTAAGGTATACTAACAGCGCCCTCTAGAACCCTGAAACGAACTACGTGCCTCTATCCAATATAATCGTCTCCGGTACGCTATAGAGCAAGTACACGCGCTTAATAAACTAGTTAGCTAGCTCGTTAGCCTCTAGTATCGCCGTTGCAATAAAGTAGCGTATCTTCGTAAGCTAGTTAACTACTACTGCTACGTACCTAAACTCCTACCCCCTCTGTTTATATAGTAGGAGCGGCGTAATATAGTCTACTAATATATCTCGCTATAGCGCCAACGGTAGCAGGAGCGGCTTAAGGAACCCCGCGGGCTTCGAGCGGGGGTTCTTCGTCTTAAAGTATAGCGTATAGGCTCCTACAAACGTCCTTACTAATACGCTTATCCCTAGCTACTAGTAGACCCTGTTCATTAGGTTAAGCGTCTTTGTCCTCCCTAGGTACCTGCTAGGCCCTAACGTATATATCTAGTAGATAAGCTATAAATGGAGCTCCGTATCGCCTAGGTCGATTATTAGCCTACTATAGTAGAACGCCCTACCTGAGACTAACTTGCACTTAGCGAATAGTACTCTTAGCTCCCGCTTGATCTTGCTTAGCTAGGCGCGTACCTCCTGGTCGCTAAGCGCCTTTACTACGTCTACTATAAACAGCAAGGTCGCGTAGCTCTCTATAATAAGGTCGTTAGTATAGCGCGAAACGTCAAGGCTAAAGAGCTCTAGTATCTCGCCTAGTAGCTTAGCGTTATATTTGCTACTAAAGGTCTCTAGGTCGAACTTACTTAGGTCGATTAGAGGGCGCTGCCTATTCCGTAGCCTATTATCTTTAACGTCTTTTAGTATAAACTCTAGCTTCCTACTAAGCGCGTCGGGGCGGCCGTTTACTATACCTAGGCAGTAGATAATCTAGAAGTTAAAGCGCGATAAGAGCTCCGACTAGCGTATATAGCGTAGCGATAGCTACTTCGTTATACCGAAGGTCTGTAGGTTCTTATAATCCGTAATAATATCGAACCTCTTAGCTGTACCTTCGAGCTTAGGGCGCTATTCCTCAAGCGCTTTAACAATCGTAAGGAGCTCCTTATTGTAGATATTGTAGTTACACTCGGCTATAGTGTACTTCGCCAAGAAGTAAGTAACTAGATATAACTTGCCGTTATCCCCCTCCTATAGTAGCGCTCTACCCGCCGACTAGTCTAACGTATTAACTTCTACCACCGCTCGCTTCTCCTAGTTATATATCCGCAATGCTAGTACTATAATAAAGCATACCTTCAGGCGCTAGAAAGCTACCTCGTACTGCTCGGACTACTCCTAGTCTACCGTTTTCTTCGTAAGCTTATATAGCGGCTGTATATAGCTCGAAAAACCTCGTATAAATTAGCGGTAGAAGTTCGCGAACCCTAAGAACCGCTAAAGGTACCTCCTCGTCTCTAGAGCCTCCTAATTACGCACCGCTTCGACCTTGTCTAGGTCCATCTTAATGCCCCCGGGCGTAATAATAAGCCCTAGGTACTTCGTCCGCTTTATATATTATTTATTCGTACACCGATATGCCTTACGGCGCGCCGGTCCTTCTACTGGTTTGTTTAGTACAGGAAACCGTACCCTCGCTAGGCCGGATGAAAACCTCTACTCTTCGATTTGATCTCCCCGCTATATATAGAATTCGTACTTGTTAATATCTACCTATAGGCCTACGTCGATCATACGCTTTAGCACCTCCCTAACTTACTTAATATACTCCTCGAGCGTACTAGAGTAGACTAGGATATCGTCTAGGTACGCCGTTATATAGTTATCTAGAGCGTTATAAAGGATATCGTTTATATAATGCTAGAAGGTAGCAGGCGCGCCCTATAGGCCGAACGGCGTAACTAGCGTCTTATACAGGCTAAATCTCGTAATAAACGCTATAAGCTACTTGTAGCCTAGCGCTATACGTACTTAGTTAAACGCTACAATTACATCAAGCTTCGTGAAGATCTTCGCCTTATAGATAAAGTCTAGGGTCTCCTAGATTAGCGGGATAGGGTACTGGCTCTTTAGCGTCGCGTTGTTAATGCTATAGTAGTCGACGTAGATCCTAATACCTCCGCCTAGCTTCTAGGCTATAAGGATAGGCGACGAGGCGCTCGAGCGTAAGGGCCGGATAAACCCCTTCGCGAGGTTATCGTCAAGCTAGCGCTTTAGTATATATAGCTCTATTGGCGATATCGGGCGATTCCTTAAGTATAGGACTACAATCCCTAGGAGCAGCTCGATCCTATAGTTATATATATAGTAGGGGGGTAAGATATTAGTATCCTATAGGACGAAAGTAGCTACTAGGTCTTAGTATTCCTTTAGTAGGCGCGCCTTAATCTCGTCTAGAGTAGGCGCTAGTCTATCCGCCTTATTAAAGAACTTCTTAGAATCCTCCTCTATAATCTTATTAAGCTTCTTATCCCCTTTAGCAAGCGCGTCGATAAAGCTATAGAACCTTGCTAGGAGCATTGACTTCGCGTACTCTAGTATACTCTCTTAACTTAGTAGGTCCTTGAAAAACTACTTAGGTAGAACTAGTATATAGTCTCTTTTCTTAGCCTCTACCGCTCTCTTTAGCTTGCCTATTATAGTCTATATAACTACTACGCCCTTCTATTAGTATACCGCTAGGAAGCTCGATCCGTTTAGGATCTTCGCGTTATCCTAGCGGATCTTCCCCTATACTTAACTAAGCAGGGGCGGGGCGTAAGGGGGGGAACAGGGTCTAGGGAGTAGTCTCCTAGCGCCGGCTACTACCTCTACCAGCCTTAGTAATATAGGGGGCGGCGCTTCGACCGGTACGCCTATCGCTCCTGGCGGTACGAGCGTCCCCTACAGGTCGGCCTACACGCCTCCCTAGGACGTAGATCTCTACTATCTACAGGCCCGTCTCCGCCTATCGGACCGCCTAGCTCTCTTGTAGTCGGAGAGCTTGCTTATAGCAATAGCAACCTTGTCGTCGTTACTAGAGGTACTATAGTCGTCGTCTTCAGGTACGTCCTCTACCGTTATATAGTACCGCTCGCTATTCCTAGGGGGTAGGGGTACCTCTAGCTAGCCTACCTACTAAATAACCTAGCTCCTAATATACTCTAGTAGGTACCTCCTATAGTAGTACTCTGTAAATTCGAGCTATAAGGTCTCCTAGTCGATCCGCAGGTTATGTTTCTATAGCTATAGGACGCCTAAGATCACTAGGGTCTCTTTTACAAGCGTTATAACAAAGTACACTAGGGTCTCCTAGTAGTCGCTAACGACTAGCGTAAGCGCCGCTAAGTACTCGATCTAGCGTAAGAACCCTCCGTCGGCTAGAAATAGCAGCCGCTATACCGCTAGCCTCTCTAGTAGTAGCCTATTCGCAACTACAAAGCTAAAATCCACGAACGCTAGACCTATATAACCTAAGTCTATAAGTACTACGTACTTTATATTAAGCCTACTAACTACTAGGTATAATAATAAGAGAATAGATTTAGCGCTACTACCTATAGCACTAATAACTAAACTATCTCCCTATCCCTCCTACGGCTAGCGGTACCCCTCCTATAAGCGACAGTTTATAGGAGCTCCTTATTTCCCTAGTCGTTATATAAGAAGCCGAAACTAGGGGGTTACTCTATACTCTAGTAAGCGCTATAGTCCTCCTGCTTGTCTACCTCCCTAACGATAAAACCGCTCTAGTTAGGGGCGTCCGCAAAACGTATAGCGAGCCCGCCTTAACCCCTCTAATAGGCCCTAGCGTAGCCGCTTACGCCGCCGTAAGCCGGGAGGCCCCTAGAGGGGGCTTGACCGAAGCCTTGCTAAGTAGGCTACTGCTATCCCTAAGGCTGCTACTATCTCTACACGCTACCGTAGCCCTACGCTCCGCTATAGCCCTACGCTCCGCCGTAGCCCTACGCCCCGCTATAGCCTTACGCGCCGCCGTAGCCCTATACCCTGCTATAGCCCTACGCGCCGCCGTAGCTCTACGCGCCTCCGCGCTACGGCTAGCCGCCGCGGCTACCACAGCCTCCTCGGCCAGCCCGGCAATACCTTGAGATATAGTCGCCGGCGCCGTACTTGAAGCATAGGCCGCTAGCCCTACAGCGCTCCTTTTCTTATAGTGTAAGCGCGGCTAGGGTGACGGCGTCGATCTCTATAGCGTCGGGATCCTAGGCTCTCCCGGTACCCCCGCTACCGCTACTATAATATATAGCGAGCGCGCCGTTGCTGTTACGGATCTTCTTGCTAAAGTCCTTTATATCTAAGTTTGTAGACAGGGTCTAGGCTATCTCAGCCTACGCGTCGAAGTCGTCCGACGCTAGTAGCCTAACCTATAACGTAAACGTAGCTAAGAGGTAGGCTAAGATCCGTTCTTTGAACATACGGACCTATATCGCGCTTTCGATATTAGTAGTGTCGGCTAGGTTCGAGAACTCCGTTAGGAAGTTATTAAAGTTCGCGAACTTGTTCTTCTAGACGAGTATATAGAGCTAGTTTATAGCCGCTATAGCGACGTTATAGGTTATATACCGCTTCTCGAGGTTATTTAGGAACTTAGTCCTAGTCTTCTAGTACTAGCGCCTATTGTCGTTTAGGTAGTTCTTGATCGTCTAGAGCTTCGACTTAACCGCGCGGCTCGCGTTGCTACTAAGTATCGCCTTAGCGTATAGGATCTTCGTACGCTTAGTCGAGAACTTATAAGGGTATATTCTCTAGCGCCCCCGGACCTTATCCGACTAGTCGTTAAATAGGGTAGTCCGCTTAATAGTATCCTTCTCCTCCCCTATAAACGGTATCAGGTAAGGGAGGGACATCGTAGCTAGGTCGTCCTTGTTATAGGGCTAGTATAACGGCTAGCTACTACCTCTACTGCCTCTAGCTAGCGCGGCGCTCGTCGCCTTAAGCGCCTATAGGGTTATTAGTCTCTACTCCTCGAGCATCTTCGAGATTACTACATTTGTATGCTTCTACGCCTCGAGCTATTCGTAGAGCGCCTTACCCTTAGTAACCGCGTTATTAGCTATTGCCTAGGTATTAGCAAGCGTAGCGAGTGTCGCCTTCTACTCTACTAGCGCGGCTCTTAGCTACTTGCGTATAATAGCAGCACGTAACGGGCTAGCTTACTCTAGCGCCTATATCGGCATGTTATTACTATCTTCTACCCTATCTATTATCCTAGTTCGTTAAGGTAGTTCTATAGGGGGTAGTCCTATACGTCGGATATCCTATACGTCGGACTGTAAATAAGGGTAGGGTGCTCGTTTTAACTCGTACTACGTAGTTAAGGTTAAACAAAGTCCGGTACGTCGGAAAAAAGAAGCGTTCTAGCTAGTCTAAGGTGTTCGATCTACCTCTAACGGTCTAACTAGCTACGCGCGCGAGTTGAAGGTATAACCTACTATAACGGTCGTATATAACAAGGTTGTATAATAGTGCAACCTTCGTAGGAGCTCGCGAGGGCTAAAGGCTCTACGCGGCAAGCTCCACCTAGTGTAGAGCCACGCTCCTCTAGCTACAGAGTGCTTAGCCAACCATATGGCATGGCACATGACATGGCACATGACACAGGCTGTGCCTGTAACAAATATAGACCTACGGACCTAGATCGCTAACTACTACTAGGCTTACTAACGCGCTAAGGTAGCCGGTCTCGAGTATATTCGTAGTACTTTACCTGTTCTAGACTTCCTTTATATAATTAAGGATTATCTTATCCTAGAATAGGGCCGCTATAAATATAACGCTATAATTATTAATAACTATATTAGTAAACCTTTTAAGAGCCTTAAGGACCTTATCTAAGCCGCTAAGACCGTCGTTAGCTATAGTAAGCCGGACTTTAATAGTAGCTTCGCTACTACTAAATCTACTAGTTCTAGTAAATGCTACGAACAGGGTAAGGGAGGTGAATAATCTTCGTCTACTAAGCCTAAGTACCCTTACCTATATATAATTTCTAATTTTATCTAGAAGCCGATTAACTATAATACGCTTAAATCTACGTTAACTAGGTTTAAATATCCAAAAGGCCTAGTTAGTCCTAAGTTCGTTTTGTAGATCTACGAACGGTTTGCTAAGAAAAAGTAGAACAACCTCCGCGCCTAGCTTAAAAAGGAAGGTTAGGTAATCAAACCCTAGCCTATATCCCTATCTAGCTTTACTTCGTCTGCTAAACCGGGCTTTCCTAGCGTAGTAATAGCTATAATTATTAATCCTATAGAACTCTCGGCCCTTAGTAAAGAAACTAGCCTTAGTAATAGCTTTAGTATCTTTGTAACTGTCGATTCTAGCAAATATATCCTATTAGATAGTATCCTAGTTAATAACTATAGAGTAACCTACCTTATTAACAACCCTATACTTTTAGAAGAAGGGTCCTTTGTTAAGGTAAGGAAGGATAACTATATTAAGGCTAGTACTACCTGTTTCTCTATCTCTAGAAGAGGCAAATAGCGCATTAAGGGAGCACTTAATAGCATTAACGGCCTATAATCTAAGGATCTAGTTCTTAATAACGTCGTAGTTATTAAGGGATTCTACTCTAATATTATCTTAGAGGCGGCCCTCTATAAGGCTAATATCTAGTACTATAGTTTAGACTATATACTACGTTTCGGTTCGATAGAGAGTAACATTGTTATTATATCTCTCCTTTATAGGTATAAGCTAGTGTTTTTAGAATATAAGCCTCTTTCTACCTACCTACTATATCCTTATAATTGTAACTCTTCCCTTGCTATTTCTTATAATAAAGAACAAGCTCTCGCTAAGATCTATAAGGATCCTCCTACTATACCTTCGGAGCAGTCCCTCGCTATAATCTATAATATCTAACCTAGCTATCTAGACGACTTTGCTATTAGTTCCGCTATACTTATAATATTAGCTATAATAAGCGATACTATAAAATAAGTTCGTTAAGGATTAGGATCGAGGTACCCTCTCCTACCTTATAAGGATTCTAAATACCTTTAGTATATCCGCGCTAGTTATCTTAGCTAGGATACGCTTAAGGCTCTTATCTAGAGAGGCTAGAACGTTCGAATTAACGGAACTAAATGTATTAACTATAAGGCTTGCTCTATTATATACTAGGGAAAAGTTATCTCCTATAGGCCTCCTATAACTAAGTTAGTATAGCTATTCTAGCGAGTATTTTAGAACCTTTTCTATTATATATATAGGTATAATAGATCTATTTACTCTCTAATTCTTAAAGACAAGTTCTCTAGTAAACCCTTTGTCTTCTACCTTAAAGATAAGACCTAGGACCTCCTTCTCCCGATTCTTTAATGCTTTAAGGCCTAGGTATAACGCTAATTTAGCGTAGTAATCTACAAGTTTAAGCATAATAACAAAGGCTCCTTTGTTAAAACTAGGGATTGTAGCTGTACCTAGTACTAGAAATAGTATATAGAACTAGGTATCGAGCTTAAACTCCCTCCGTCTAATATATACAAACTAACTAGCGCTATCGAATGTACTAGTTAAGAAGTTATTACCTGCTCTATTAAGATAATAGCTAGAGCTAGTCTCCTAGGTAACCTCTAGCTAGAAGGAGAGGAGGTATCTATATAGCTTATTAGTATAAGCCTAAGTTAAACGTATCCTTTAATAAAGTTACTAAACGACGTCCTCCTTACTTAGTTCTAAACCTACTTCCAGTTCTTTTAGCCAGACGTAATCGTCTCCCTTATAGCGGATCTACAGCCTAACTAGAGTAGTATCTATATATATAGTTACTATATATATCCTCTATATAAAGAGAGAGAGAGGGATAAGTAGAAACGTATATATAAGTTAAAGCCTAGAGTGTATATCGGTTACCTTATTGGTTTTAAGG
The DNA here is from genome assembly GCA_033297235.1 of Trichocladium antarcticum. Lineage (NCBI taxonomy): Eukaryota > Fungi > Ascomycota > Sordariomycetes > Sordariales > Chaetomiaceae > Trichocladium > Trichocladium antarcticum. The sequence continues at coordinate 414,529 of MU853428.1, forward strand.
TATTAAACATCCACTAAATCTAGGTTCTAGTACTCTATAAAGTCGTTATAACTTATAACGTTACCTTTAATAAGAACTAGTTCTTTAAGAAGGGTAAGGGGAGGTTTAATCTATAGACTATCGCTAAGAAGCGGAATCTAGTAGACTCCCTAGAGCTTTAGCTACACTTACCCGCTATAGGCGTAGTACTAAGCGGCGTTAAGGATAGTAAGATAGATAATCTAGAAGCGACGACTCCTACGTCTATATCCCCTAAGTATTCTAAAGATAAGCTTAGGGGTATAGAAACTCTAAATCCTAGTTAGGACTTAGGGGTAACTATATCTAGAACAGTAGCCTAGTATAATATAAGTAAGCTACCTTTAGTTTCTTGAGACTATATATATAGAGGACTCCTAATACTAAATTAGTTATTTTAAAGTTCAGCCTCTAACCCTACTAGGCCTATAAGCCTAGATAACAATAGGGATTATATATATACTTTTAGAGATAGCCTTAAAAGTATATAAAGCATTGCCTCTAATATAAGCACTGTTTTTAAGGACTTGGTCGATCACTATCCTAAGTACTCTATATACTTAGATAACCTACTTCCCGAGAATTATAGCCTAGAATCTTCAAACCCTAGCTACTACTCCTCTAGCTTAGATAACTTAGACGATACTAATAAACCTAAGTCCCTTGCCTACGAACGTACAAAACGTAAGTATACTAAGTAGGTGTTCGCCCTAGTATCTTATACAAGCTAGTAGCTTAGGGGAATAGACCTAGAAGACCCTACTAATAACGGTCCTTCTATATCTACCGCTAGGATTATTAGATTTACTTTAGAAATATATACTCTAGACTATATCTACGTCCCTAAACTTAGAATATAGCAAGCGTTTTATAAAACGTATATACTATACTATAAGGAGGTACTTAATAAGGAAGATCAAGTATACTATACTTTATATATAGTTATCGCTACCGCGATTATACCCTAGTATATAGCTAGACTTAACGCTACCCTAGCCCCTCCCTATATTTACTAAGACACCCTTCTTAAAGCTCCGAAGTCTTAGAAGTAACTTACTAAGTATCTAATAGGCAAAGAGTTCGTTAGAGCTACTAAATTAGAGATTTAGAATCTTATAAATTGTAAAACCTAGAGATATATTACTTAGTCCTCTATATCTAAACTCTCTAAGGAGAAGCCTCTGCCCCTAAAGTACATATTCGCCTATAAATAGGATAAGGATAGATTCTTAGAGAAATATAAGGTACGTATCTACGTAAGAGGTGATCTTTAGAGCGCTAATTTGTTATAAAATATATACGCTATAACACTTATATCCTGTTCCTTCTAGGCTATAATAGCTATTGCTACTAACGTAGATATAGAAGTTAACTAGTTTAACGTTACCTAGGTATTCCTAAATGCTAAAATAGACAAAGGAATTGTCTATAAGCTCCCTTAGGGGTTTAGGGAGGATTATTACCTCCTAGCTAGCTTCAAGTAAGGCGATACCTTCGTTAAACTTAAACGAGCGTTATATAGCTTACGCGAATCCCCCTTTCTATAGTATAAAGAGTTCTCCTTTTCGCTCTACGAACTTAGTCTAATAGTATTAGGCAAGGAACTATACTTATTTTACAACTAACACCGCTATATAGTAGTTCTATTTTATATAGACAACTACCTTATATTCTACTATAAGGACTACGCTAATAAGGTAAACTAGATTATAGATACGCTAGCTACAAAGTACAAAGTGTATAGTTAAAGCGACGTCTTGTAGTTCCTTAGTATCTACGTCTTAAGAAACTATAAGGACTATATAGTCTATCTAGTCTATAATTAGTATATCGAACGGATCGCTAAGGGATTTAACCTTAATAAGGAGACTCGCTTCCCCTATATCCCCCTAGAATATAACCTTTACCTATTCAAGGGTCTTACTCCGTTTAAGGATATTAAGCGGGTCTAGGAACTCGTTAGCTCTATTCTATATATAGCTATTATAATCCGCCCTAATATAGCCTTCGCTATATCGTAGCTCTCTTAGTTCTTGAAGAATCCTAGCCCTATATATATCGAGGCTACGGAATACGTTATCGTTTACCTCTTTAGTACCTAGTTTTTAGCTATTTAGTATAGCATTACCTTTAGGATATATATCCTACTTATCGCTAGCGACGCCTCGTTTGTAGATATCGAGAAAACGCGCCGCTTATCCTAGGGGTATATTATAATACTATATAGTAGGGTTATTAATTAGAAAGCCTACTACTAAAAGACTATTATAACTTCTTCGATAGAAGCTAAGTTACTTACTGTTTCTCTTACTATATGTAAGACTATAGTGTTAAAGCGCTTATTTGCTAATATTTAGTTCGATCTTAGCGAGCTATACTATATCTTCTATAATAATTAGCAAACTATCCGCCTTATTCTAGGAGACAACTAGCGCGTAGTTACTAAGCTTCGCTATATAGACATCTATAATATATAGGTACGTCAGGAGTATACTAACAGGTTATTTAAAGTTATGTACCTGCCTATAGCCAATATACTAGTAGACGGTCTTATAAAACGGCTATCGCGGTAGAAGTTCGAGCACTTCCGCGCTATATTGAACCTCTAAGATGCTTGCTATATTATTGAATAGAGCAAAATGGATCTTTATAATTAAGCTAGGTATCTAACACTAGGTATCTAGCCCAAAATACACTAGGTATTATCTAGCCCGAAAGAGCAAAATAGTATATAAGAAAATCACTAAATGCAAAAATAACGTAGCTATATATATATATACTCCTAGGCTTATAGGCCTAACTTCCTCCTCTTTAACTCTATATAATAGGTATCTATCGCGGCTAATATATAGTATAGACCACTAATTATAGCTATTAATAACCTTAAAGGTAACGACGCCCCTATATTATCCGACTCTCGAGCCTCCTTCGCTAATCTAGCTAACTTAGTAGCTAGAACGGCCGAAACGCTACTAGCAACTAACCTAACTAGAGCAGGAGCCTCTTCTTAGTTAGTAACCTTGTAGGAGCTAACTACTACTAACCTATTATCCGAGGCAGCTATATCGGCAGTAGCCGCAGTAGCGGCACGCCTCTCCTTAGCCTTAGCCCTTAATATAGCAACCGCCTTAGTAGCTACCTTAGCCTAAGACTTAGTAATCGCCTTAGCCTAGACCTTAGTAGCTATATCTGCCGCTACCTTCTCCTTCTTCTTCTCCTATTCTATTAAGTGCTTCGCTATAAGGTGAACCCGTTGCAATTACTATACTATTATTAGTATATAGCGATTAATAGGAATAGAGAAGGGAACTTACGCTAGCTATAGCCTCGCTACCCTACTTCGTAGAGAGGAACTCTATAGCCGTCTCGACTATAAGTTCTAGTAACTTCTTATACGGATGTCCGGTACGTAAGTACCAAACGTAGGCTTTATCCTTGTCCTTAGTATCTAGGCGAGCTAAGCAAGCGCTACTTAATAACCTATATAGGGCCGAACGTAGGTAATAGTAGTAAACTATAACGTAGGATATAAAGGTAGTAACATCCTCGTTACTATTATAACTAGGTATCTAAAAGTTAGCGTATTAATTAATAAAAACGCTTTAATTAATAGTAACGTAATTAATATACCTAGGTATAGCAGGAACTATATCCCTCTTCCTTTTGTTATTTAGGGTCTTCGAACTATCGCTAGTCTAAGCCCTAGCCTTGCTCTTTATAATAGGAGCAGTATCGTTGGCGCCTATAGTAACAACCTTTTCTTCCTCTTCTTTTTCTTCTTCGTACGCCGCGCGTAGATTCGCGAGCCTAGTTATATAGGCTTTCTCTAATAACGCTATATAGGCGACAGAGGTAGCTATACCCTAAGTATTTAGAGCTATTGTTGTTTTTGTTATTATTATAGTTATAGTTAGAGGGGTTAGTGGATTGTTTGTTTTTTTATTGTTATAGGATAGTTTAGATTTAACTTCGTAAAATAGGCGACTAAAGATTGTATATAACCAACCAATATAACTACGTTCTAATTAGCTAGGATCTATATTAGTATATCTTCGATTTTATATAACACGACGCTAGGTTATATATTATTAACCCTACTCTAGCAATTTAAGCCTTCGACCTCCTATTTTTAGCATCTCGCCGCCGCTAGCTAGCTAGGTGTTCTCTTTCAGCTACTTCGTAGCTAGAGGGTATGTTACAACCTAGCTAGCCCTATCTCTACAGTCCGCTCTGATTAGCTGCTTCGTACCTACTTAGCGCCTCGTTTTCTATTTCCTGTTATATATATAGCTATGTTCTTATATACTCTCTTTCCTCTATCTCTTCCTTCGAGACATAACAATCAATGCAATATATCTCTCCTATATGCTCTTCCAGTGCCACTGTAAGCCTACGCAAGATTATATATCTTTATTCTTCCGTTTTAGAACTAGACTTTCCTCGCGGACGACCGGAACTAGACGTATTTCGATATAGATTACTATTTCCCCTAGGGCAGCGACTAGGCCGCTGCTAACTTCTACTGGTTCTAGGACTAGATTCGGGTCCTATAGGAGACTATTATAACCTAATATAAGCAGATCCAATCGCTCCGGGTAGCTTAGGAGAACTCCGCCAACGCCGCCGCCTAGGCCGCTAAGGCTATATCCTAAGCCTAGGAGGCTATAGTATAGACCGTTACCGCCGACCTAGCTCCTTCCCCTCTGCCCCGATCCTTATATAAGCGGCTCCCTATTAGTACCGCCTTTAATAGTAAGAAGGAGCTCTTCCCTACCTAGAGAAGCACAATATAGTATATCCTAGTCGCGGACTAGGACTTTATTGGATCTAACTAGGATTAGTAGGTCTTTATTTAGGGCAACCTATCTCGCTAGGTCTAGTCCTAGGTCGCTACCTATTATAAGAAGGGTAGCGGCTCTTGTGCCTTTAATCTATAGGAGTTTCTCGACTACCTTAAGACTATCTTTAATAACCCGAACGGTTAGGTAGTTACTCTCTTAGAACTAAATACTCTTACCTAGGGTAACAACGAACCCTTCGCCTCCTTTATCGTACGCTTCGAATCTAAACTCTCGAAGGCAGGCGGACTCGAATAGACTAACAAGCTTCGACTTCTCCGACTTAACCAAAGCCTCTCTTTAACAATTCGCCGGACTATAGTCGGTCGTAGGATCCCCTATAATAACTACGTCTAGGCTATCTAGATGCTCTAAGAAATCGCTACTAATCTCGAGACTATTCGCCTAGAAGGACGATATCGCTATATAATAGGCTACTAAGGTAGGGACGCCCTACCTCCTTAAAGGGATATAGAGGGTAACGTCCCGATAATGGGAATTAACTTAGCCTAGATATAGCAGGCCTAGGACAGGAAGAGGTTAAAGAGGAACGGTAATAAGTATTGTATAAAGTAGGTTAGTAACAAGGTATATGCAGCTCGTCGAGCAGCTAGCGTATATATATAGTATAGGAATATAGGCTACTTCGCCCCTAAGTATAGCTTTAGTCCTATAGCCCGACCTAACTAAGGAGGATATAACTAGGTGAACATTTACGCCCTAGATACTAAGGAATAGGACGAAGATAGTCTCCCTTCTAACGATAAAGACAATAGGTAGGGAAAAGAGTAGCCTCCGAGCAGAGTCTCGCAAGGGGGCCCCTAGCGCCTAACCTCTTAGTAGACGAATCTATAGAAATTAGTAAGAGAATAGATAAACCTCCTTTCCTTATCCTTATCTTCTTAAGTTTTATTAGCTTTGTAGATATATAAGTAGATAGTAGATGCTATAGCTATAGCGTAATTAGCGAGAGGATATACTAGAAGCTAGGTATAAAGTAGACGAGTTTACTAACCGCCCGAACATTAGGGACCGCGGTTAGCGTACTAAAGGGCAAGAAACTAATATATATAGCATATATAGTAATGGACATTAACGGATAGATAAGCTAGGCTATATTCTATATAGTCCCGGGCCTTACCTATAACATTATTTTAGGTCTTCTATAAATAAAGTATTAGAAGATTAAGCTAGATACTAAGAATAGCGTCCTTAAGGTTAGTACCTAACCTAGCCTAATAGTACGTAAGAGCTACTTACGTCCGAAGGTAATTAGGATTTCCTAGATTATAGGTTCTACGTATATAGCCTTTGCCCGACGATCTATATAGAAGGCTACTCCTTATATAGAAAAAGGAACATTCTTAGTAACTAGTATTTAAGAGATTACGACTATTTTAGAGGAGAACCGCCTCTAGTCTACGCCTAATCTAGACCTACCGCCGGAGCTCCCTAAGGAATTGCGCGAATCTGTAGACCTATTTAACAAAAAGAAAGCTAAAGGTCTACCCCCTTACTATAGTGCTGCTAATTACTATATCGAACTTAAAAAGGGCCTAGTAGGGGAGGTTCCTAAACTCCTATAGGGCCTACTTTAAAATATACCTTGCGACTACCTACTTAAGGTTCGGAAGTAGGTTATTAACCTTATAGATAAGGGCTAGATTCGAGCTAGTTCCTTATTAGCTACGGCCCTAGTCCTTTTAGTTAAAAAGTCTAATAGAGGTTAGAGATTCTATATAGATTACTAAGCGCTAAATAGGATCTCGAAGCAAGACTAGTACCTAATCCCCCTTATTAAAGAGATACTTTATTCCCTATCTAGCGCTAAGTAGTTTACGAAGTTAGATATACGCTTAGCCTTTTACTATATCTATATTGTAGAAGGTTAGGAGTATCTTATAGCGTTCCGAACAAGGTTCGGGCTTTTCGAATAGTTAGTTTGTCCCTTTAGGCTTATAGGAACGCCTATAACGTTCTAGCGATATATTAACAATACGCTTAGCCTAACTTTAGGAGACTATTTAACTACTTATATCGATAACGTATTAGTCTATTCGGGCAAGAGCCGAAAGGATTATATATAGAAAGTTAAGGAGGTTCTTAAAAGACTAAAGGAGGCTAGCCTAGCTTTAGACTTAAAGAAGTATACGTTCGTAGTAAAGGAGGTTAAGTACCTACGGTATATCGTTAAGGTAGGTGTATAGATCTAGCCTAACCCTAAGAAGCTAGCTGCTATCTACGATTAGGAGGCCCCTACGAAGGTTCAGGGCGTCCGAAGTTTCCTTAGTTTCGCTAACTTCTACTATAACTTTATCGCTAACTTCTCCGATATAGTAGTACCCCTAATAGCACTAACTTATAAGAATATACCGTTCCGCTAGAGTAAAGACAAATAGTAGGCCTTCGATACCTTTAAGAACGCCTTTATCTTAGAACTAGTCCTTGCTTAATAGGACCCTAACTACGAAACGATCCTTAAGGTAGACTGCTCTAGAGTTATATTTAGTAGCTACCTCTTATAATAGGGAGACAATAGAGTTCTTTATCCTATTGCCTACTACTTAGCGAAACTCTCTTTAGTAGAACGGAACTATATAATTTATAATAAAGAACTAGTTGCGATTATCTCCTACCTAAAGGTATAGTCGGCCGAACTCTATAGCGTTAGCGCCCCCTTCCTAATTCTTACCGACTATAAGAACCTTAAGTACTTCTCCTAGCCGCGCCTAATTACCGAACGACAAGCTCGATAGGCTAAAACCCTCTCCTTATTTAACTTCGACTTAAAATACCGCCCTAGTACCTAGGCGTCTTGCTATAACGCCCTCTCCGGCTATAAGTAGGACTACCCTAGAGACGCTCCGTATATTACTTAGCTCCTTCCTACAATCTAGATAAACTTGATATTAGTAGAGGAATAATCCTAACTACCTATAGGTAAGACTATTTCTATAGACGAATAACTTTTAGCTCTTTAGAATAAAGGAGTCTCGAAGGACGAATATTATATATACTAACTCTAGGTAGTTCAAGATAGGGCCTATAAGTTCCCTAAGGAAGTAGGAGCACTATAGATATAGATCGCTAACTATTCCCTAAGCGCGTAAGGCGCGCTCTAATTCTAAGGCTGACTCTAGCTCCCTACGTAGGAGCCTCTTACTACCGAGATCCTATAGCGTACCTATAACTCGCCTATATTAGGCTACCTAGGGAGGAATAGCCTGTTTTAAATACTATAGCGTAGATACTATTAGGATTATATATTACTAGACATTAAGAAGTTTATATATAATTATTACTCCTATCGAGGAAGTAAGTACTTTCGCTAACTCTATTAAGGTCTCCTTTAACCCCTGCTAATGTAACGGTCGTATACAACAAGGTTGCACAACAGTGCAACCTTCGTGGGAGCTTGCGAGGGCTGAAGGCTCTACGCGGCGAGCTCCACCTAATGTAGAGCTACGCTCCTCTAGCTACAGGGTGCTCAGCCAACCATATAGCATAGCATATAACATAGCATATAACACAGGCTATACCTATAACACTACCCTCCCTCTCTAAACAAGCCCCCTATATAAAAAATAGCCCCCTATCCCAGGTGCTCGCATCCGGAGTTAGAGTTACCTTAGCGCCTACCCTAGCGCTACGCCTTCCTTCTCCGCGTCTACGATAGCGGGCCTAGAAGCTCAGGGTACATATTGTAGAACTCCTAGATAGCGTTATTATAGCCGCGCAGATCCGTTACAGGTTACTAAGTCAGGTTGTTGTAACCTTCTTACTTAACTTGGTACTACTAGCGACCGTTCGCCGCCTTACCGAACCCTATAATCCTCTTGAACCTCTACTCTACTATATCTTCGCCTTCGTTAGTCCGCGTAACTACGCGCCCGCGGTTAGCGCTTACATCGTCGTTAACCCTCTCTTAGCTAGCTAGCCCCTACCCTAGGTAGCGCCTTACTCTCGAGACGTAGAACGTAGGGAAGATCGTTATATTCGCTAGAAGCTTTAGAGTTACTGTATATAACAAGGCCTTTGTAACCTCGAACGGGCCCTCCTACCGCGGCGCGAGCTTCGCAATCGGCCTACTAGTCTTATAGTTCTATATATCAAGCATCGCCCTATCGCTAACGCGGTACTATAGTATATCCTCCCTATAGCGGTTCGCGTTCTGTTTGTAGCGGTCCTATAACTACTTTGCTAGCGCTATAACCTTCCTAAGGATCGCCTTAAAGCGGTCCGTAAGCTTAGATACCTAGAAAAACTCCCGCTTCTACTACTCTAAGATATTCGGTAGGTATAGCTTCGACGGCTCTACGCCTATCCTAGGGTTAAAGCTATAATTCGCGAAGAACAGTAACACGCCTATTGTCTTAGAGACTATATTATTCCCTGTAAACTCCGCTAGGGGGAGCCAATTAACCTAGTTATCCTATACCTAGTCGATATATAGCTATAGGTACTGCTCTAGCTCCGCGTTAATCCGCTCTATCTAGCCGTTTATCTAGGGGTAGAACGCTAATAAGGGTTTTAGGGTAATCGTAAGGCGCGCCGACAGCGCCCTCTAGAACCCTAAAACGAACTACGTACCTCTGTCCGACACGATCGTCTCTAGTACGCTATAGAGCGAGTATACGCGCTTAATAAACCGGTTAGCTAGCTTGTTAACCTCTAGTATCGCCGTTGTAATAAAGTGGCGTATCTTCGTAAGCTAGTTAACTACTACTACTATATACCTAAACTCCTACCCCCTCCATTTATATAGCAGGAGCAGCGTAATATAGTCTACCAATATATCTCACTATAGCGCTAACAGTAGCAGGAGCAGCTTAAGGAACCCTATAGGCTTCAAGCAAGGGTTCTTCGTCTTAAAGCATAGCGTATAGGCTCCTACGAACGTCCTTACTAATACGCTTATCCCTAGCTACTAGTAGACCCTATTTATTAGGTTAAGCGTCTTCGTCCTCCCTAGATACCTGCTAGGCCCTAACGCGTATATCTAGTAGATAAGCTGTAAATAGAGCTCCGTATCGCCTAGGTCGATTATTAGCCTACTGCGGTAGAACGCCCTGCCTAAGACTAACTTATACTTAGCGAATAGCACTCTTAGCTCCCGCTTGATCTTGCTTAGCTAGGCGCGTACCTCCCGGTCGCTAAGCGCCTCTACTACGTCTACTATAAACGGCGAGGTCGTGTAGCTCTCCGTAATAAGGTTATTAGCGTAGTGCGAAACGTCGAGGCCAAAGAGCTCTAGTATCTTACCTAGTAGCTTAGCGTCGTATTTACTACTAAAGGTCTCTAGGTCGAACTTGCTTAGGTCGATCAGGGGGCGCCGTCTATTCTATAGCCTATTATCTTTAACGTCTTTTAGTATAAACTCTAGCTTCCTACTAAGCGCGTTAGGGCGGCTGTTTGCCGTGCCTAGGCAGTAGATAATCTAGAAGTTAAAGCGTAATAAGAACTCTAACTAGCGTATATAACGTAGCGACAGCTACTTCGTTATACCAAAGGTCTGTAGGTTCTTATAATCTATAATAATATCGAACCTTTTAGCCGTACCTTCGAGCTTAAGGCGCTATTCCTCGAGCGCTTTAACAATCGTAAGGAGCTCCTTATTGTAGATATTATAGTTACACTCGGCCGTAGTATACTTCGCTAAGAAGTAAGCAACTAGATACAACTCGCCGTTATCCCCCTCCTATAGTAGCGCTCTACCTACCGACTAGTCTAACGTATCGACTTCTACTACCGCTCGCTTTTCCTAGTTATATATCTATAGTACCGGTGCTATAATAAAGTATACCTTTAGGCGCTAGAAAGCTACCTTGTACTGCTCGGACTACTCCTAGTCTACTATCTTCTTCGTAAGCTTATATAGCGGCTATACGTAGCTCGAAAAACCTCGTATAAATCGGCGGTAGAAGTTCACGAACCCTAAGAACCGCTAGAGGTACCTCCTTGTCTCTAGAGCCTCCTAACTACGTACCGCTTCGACCTTGTCTAGGTCTATCTTAATACCCCTAGGCGTAATAATAAGCCCTAGGTACTTCGTCCGCTTTATATAGAATTCGCACTTGTTAATATCTACCTATAGGCCTACGTCGATTATACGCTTTTGTACCTCCCTAACTTGTTTAATATACTCTTCGAGCGTACTAGAGTAGACTAGGATATCGTCTAGGTACGCCGTTACGTAGTTATCTAGAGCGTTATAGAGGATGTCGTTCACGTAATGCTAGAAGGTAGCGGGTACGCCCTATAGGCCGAACGGCGTAACTAGCGTCTTATATAGGCTAAATCTCGTAATAAACGCTATAAGCTACTTGTAGCCTAGCGCTACGTGTACTCGGTTAAACGCTACAATTATAGCAAGCTTTGTAAAGATCTTCGCCTTATAGATAGAGTCTAGGGTCTCCTGGATTAGCGGGATAGGGTACTAGCTCTTTAGCGTCGCGTTATTAATACTATAGTAGTTGACGTAGATCCTAATGCCTCTGCCTAGCTTCTAGGCTATAAGGATAGGCGATAAGGCGCTTGAGCGTAAAGGCCGGATAAACCCCTTTGTAAGGTTATTGTTAAGCTAGCGCTTTAGTACGCGTAGCTCTATTAGCAATATCGGGCGATTCCTTAAGTACGGGACTACGCTCCCTAGGAGTAGCTCGATCCTATAGTTATATATATAGTAGGGGGGTAAGATATTAGCGTCCTATAAAACAAAGGCGGCTACTAGGTCTTAGTATTCCTTTAGTAGGCGCGCCTTAATCTCGTCCAAAGTAGGCGCTAGTCTATCTACCTTATTAAAGAACTTCTTAGAATCCTCCTCTATAATCTTATTAAGCTTCTTGTCCCCTTTAGTAAGCGCGTCGATAAAGCTATAGAACCTTGCTAGGAGTATCGACTTCGCGTACTCTAGTATACTCTCTTAACTTAGTAGGTCCTTAAAAAACTACTTAGGTAGAACTAGTATATAGTCTCTCTTCTTAGCCTCTACTGCTCTCTCTAGCTCGCCTATCGTAGTCTGTATAACTACTACGCCCTTCTATTAGTATACCACTAGGAAGCTCGCTCCGTTTAGGATCTTCGTATTATCCTAGCGGATCTTCCCCTATACTTAACTAAACAGGGGTAGGGCGTAGGGGGGGGAACAGGGTCTAGAGGGTAGTCTCCTAGCGCTAGCTACTACCTCTACTAGCCTTAGTAATATAGGGGGCGGCGCTTCGACCGGTACGCCTATCGCTCCTAGCGGTACAAGCGTCCCCTGCGGGTCGGCCTACGTGCCTCCCTAGGACGCGGATCTCTACCGTCTACGGGCCTGTCTCCGCCTATCGGACCGCTTAGCTCTCTTGTAGTTAAAGAGCTTGCTTGTAGCGATAGCAACCTTGTTATTGTTACTAGAGGTACTATAGTCGTTGTCTTTAGGTACGTCCTCTACCGTTACGTAGTACCGCTCGCTATTCCTAGAAGGTAGGGGTACCTCTAGCTAGCCTACCTACTAAGCGACCTAGCTCCCGATATACTCTAGTAGGCACCTCCTATAGCAGTGCTCTGTAAATTCAAGCTATAGGGTCTCCTAGTCGATCCGCGGGTTATACTTCCGTAGCTATAAGAGGCCTAAGATTACTAGGGTCTCCTTTACAAGCGTTGTAACGAAGTATACTAGGGTCTCCTAGTAGTTGCTAACGACTAGCGGAAGCGCCGCTAAGTGCTTGATCTAGCGTAAGAACCCTCCGTCGGCTAGAAATAGCAGCTACTATACCGCTAGCTTCTCTAGTAATAGCCTATTCGCAACTATAAAGCTAAAATCCACGAACGCTAGACCTATATAACCTAAGTCTACAAGTGCTACGCACTCTACATTGCGCCTACTAACCGCTAGGTACGATAATAAGAGAATAGATTTAGCGCTACTACCTATAGCACTAATAACTAAACTATCTCCCTATCCCTCCTATAGCTAGCGGTACCCCTCCTATAAGCGATAGTTTATATGAGCTCCTTGTTTCCCTAGTTATTATACGAGAAGCCGAAACTAGGGGGTTACTCTATACTCTAGTAAGCGCTATAGTCCTCCTGCTCGTCTACCTCCCTAACGACAAAACCACTCTGGTTAGGGGCGTCCGCAAAACGTATAGCGAGCCCGCCTCGACCCCTCTAATAGGCCCTAGCGCGGCCGCTTACGCCGCCACGAGCCGGGAGGCCCCTAGAGGGGGCTTGACTAAAGCCTTACTAAGTTGGCTGCTACTATCCCTAAGGCTATTGCTATCTCTGTGCGCCGCTGTGGCCCTGTGCCCTGCCATAGCCCTACGCGCCGCCGTAGCCCTGTGCCCCGCCATAGCCCTGTGTACCGCCGTAGCCCTATACGCCTCCGCGCTATGGCTAGCCGCCGCAGCCGCTACAGCCTCCTCGGCCAGCCTGGCAATACCTTGAGATATAGTCGCCGGCGCCGTACTTAAAGCACAGGCCGCTAGCCCTACAGCGCTCCTTTTCTTACGGTATAAGCGTAGCCAGGGTAATAGCGTCGATCTCTATAGCGTCGAGATCCTAGGCTCTCCCGGTACCCCTGCCACTGCTACTATAATATATAGCGAGCGCGCCGTTGCCGCTACGGATCTTCTTCCTAAAGTCCTTTGTATCTAAGTTCGTAGATAGGGTCTAGGCTATCTTAGCCTACGTGTCGAAGTTGTCCGACGCTAGTAGCCTAACCTACGATGTAAACGTAGCTGAGAGGCGGGCCGAGATCCGTTCTCTAAATATACGGACCTACGTCGCGCTCTCGATATTAGCGGTATCGGCTAGGTTCGAGAACTCCGTTAGGAAGTCATTAAAGTTCGCGAACTTATTCTTCTAGACAAGTATATAGAGCTAGTTCGTAGCTACTATAGCGACGTTATAGGTTATATACTGCTTCTCGAGGTCGTTTAGGAACTTAGTCCTAGTCTTCTAGTACTAGCGCCTATTATCGTTTAGGTAGTTCTTGATTATCTAGAGCTTCGACTTAACTACGTAGCTTACGTTACTACCGAGTATCGCCTTAGCGTATAGGATCTTTATACGGTTAGTCGAGAACTTATAAGGGCGTGTTCTCTAGCGCCTTTAGACCTTATCTAACTAGTTATCGAACAGGGTAGTCCGTTTAATAGTATCCTTCTCCTCCCCTATAAACGGTATCGGGTAGGGGAGGGATATCGCGGCTAGGTTATCCTTGTTATAGGGCTAGTATAATAGCTAGCTACTACCTCTACCGCCTCTAGCTAGCGCGGCGCTCGTCGCCTTAAGCGCCTATAGGGTTATTAGTCTCTACTCCTCGAGTATCTTCGAGATTACTACGTTCGTATACTTCTACGCCTCGAGCTGTTCGTAGAGCGCCTTACCCTCGGTAACCGCGTTGTTAGCTATTGCCTAGGTGTTAGCAAGCGTAGCAAGTGTCGCCTTCTGCTCCGCTAGCGTAGCTCTTAGCTACTTGCGTATAATAGCGGCACGCGATAGGCTAGCTTACTCTAGCGCCTATATCGGTATATTATTGCTATCTTCTACCCTATCTATTATCCTAGTTTGTTAGGGTAGTTCTATAGAGGGTAGTCCTATACGTTAGATATCCTATACGTCGGACTGTGAATAGGGGTAAGGTGCTTGTTTTAACTCGTACTATATAGTTAAGGTTAAACAAAGTCCGGTACATCGGAAAAAAGAAGCGTTCTAGCTAGTCTAAGGTGTTCGATCTGCCTCTAACGGTCTGACTAGCTACGCGCGCGAGTTGAAGGTGCAACCTACTATAACGGTCGTATACAACAAGGTTACACAACAGTGCAACCTTCGTAGGAGCTTGCGAGGGCTGAAGGCTCTGCGCGGCGAGCTCCACCTAGTATAGAGCCACGCTCCTCTAGCTACAGGGTGCTCAGCCAACCACATAGCATAGCACATGACATGGCACATGACATAGGCTATGCCTGTGACAGCTAATTATAGAACGTTTTTAGAAGTAGATCTATATTGATTTTATAGTCGACCTCCCTATAAAGGGCGAGACCTTGCCCTAGTATCTAATAGTTATTACTAATTAACTGTCTAAGTTCTTATAGCTCGAGGCTATAACCTCGATAGACGCTAAAGAGTACGTGCTCTACTTCCGCGACGTTTAGTAGCGCTTCTATAGGTTCCTCTTATAGATTATTACTAACTATAGGTCGGATTAGCTTAGTAAGTTCTAGACGACTTTCTATAAGCTTGTTAGAATTAAACAATTGCTCTTAATAGCATATTACCTATAGACTAACGGAGGTACTAAGCGGATAAACTAGGAGGTATAGGCGATCCTAAGGATAGTTATCTCCTTCTTATAGTATAATTAGGCTAAGTACCTACTAGCGTACTAGCTCGCCCTTAATAACTACGACTCGACTATTACCGGGTTAAGCGCGAACTTTCTCCTATACGGTTTTAACATAGACCCGATCTAGCAAGTGGAGATGCTAGTTACCCCCTCCTCCTTACTATAAAAGCGGGCTACCCGCTTCCTCCGTTATTTTAAGGAGGGTATAGAATGGACGTAGGCTACTATTATATATACTTAGTAGCGTTAATAGGAGAACGCTAATCGCTCTTAGCGCCTAGCTAAAAGGTTCTAAGTTAGTAATAAGGTATAGCTTTCCCTATATAATATTAAGACGAATTACCTAAGCTAGAAACTTAACTAGGTTAACGCTAAGTATAAGGTAGTAGTAGTCCTAACGCTATTAATAGTTACCTTTAACGTCCCTAGAGGTATTTACCTAACCTTTTATATTGACTTTATCGAACGAGCTACAACTAACCTACTCCTATTATAACGTATAATAGACTCTTACCTAGGTCCTACCTAGGAATTATTATAGGATAGTATACTATATAAGGAATATAAGGTAAAGGTAGTCTTAGCTACTAGAAATATAAAGGGGAGAGGGAACCGCTATAATATATTAGTAAAGTAGAAGGGGTATATTACCCTAACGTAGGAGCCTCTTAAGAATATAGAGAATACTAAGGCGCTCGAGGCCTTCGAGCAGGAGTAGAGGAACGTGCTCTAGAACGACGGCCCGAAATCGAACGTACGCTAACTGTCACGACCCAGCCAGCCCTGTCTCTGCAGTCCGCTCTGATTGGCTGCTTCGCACCCACTTAGCGCCCCGTTTCTCATTTCCTGTTATATATATAGCTATGTTCTTATATACTCTCTTTCCTCTGTCTCTTCCTGCGAGATATAACAATTAATGCAACGTATCTCTCCTATATACTCTTCTAGTACTACTATAAGCCTACGTAAGAGTTATAAGCCTAGTGCGTATTTCCCTTTATATAGTAGCTAAACCCGTTATAGCTTAGAAGCATTGTTATTCTATAATCCTTATAACTCGTTTTACTATTCTTATAAGTCCCGCCGCCTTGTTCTTTATAATCGCTATCGCTAAAGCCCTTATATAGCTTCCCTTGTTTTCCGCTTAAACCGCTCTTATATAGCTGTTCCGCGAAGTCCTTTAAAGTCGCCCTGCCCGCGTATAAGTTAAGCTGCTCTTTAGCGCTACTCTCTACCTGTTCCGCTATACTGCTATACCTTCTAGATCTCTGTCTACCTCTATCTATTGTTCTTCTATAATAGAGTCTTCTACTACTATAGACACTATTAGGAATATTACTATCCTAATAGATATCCTACTTAAAGGTCCTACGGATTAGCTAATCTAGAAGCGTTATATCGAAAGCGCCGCTATTACCCTCTACGTTTATAATATCGTTCGTTTCGATCAGAACGATATTACTAAGAAGGTAATACTTAGTAGTTTTTAGCTACCCTCTACTATAGAGGCTATTACTACACTAATAGTATAAGACTAAGCGGAATAGCTTACTAAAGTAACCGCCTAGAACGAGAAGCTAGTTACTACTTATAGTCTAGAGCCTATCCCTCCTTAACGCCTAAGTCTAAAGAGGATCCTTATCTAGTACTAAGCTAACTAGACTAGGTACGCCGCTTAGTAACTTACTCTAGGTATAAGCGTTAATAAGAAGAACCTAGATACGCTATATAAGGTTATTATCGCTACTATCGATCGTAAACGTTACAACGCTACTAACAAGACTAACCTTATAGCGTAGTAACTCGGCGTACGCGCGCTCCTCTATACTCTAGAACGCTAAGTTAGAATCTTAGATAATATAATTACAAATATAACCTACTAGCGGTATCTCGCTTGTTTTAAAGAGGCTAAATAATCTAATATAGACCTATAGACCTAGATCGCTAACTACCGCTAGGCTTACTAACGTACTAAAGTAGCTAGTCTCGAGTATATTCGTAGCACTCTACCCGTTCTAGACTTCCTTGGTACAATTAAGGATCGTCTTATCCTAGAATAGGGCCGCTACGAATATAATACTATAATTATTAACAACTATATTAGCAAACCTCTTAAGAGCCTTAAGGACCTTATCTAAGCTACTAAGACTATTGTTAGCTATAGTAAGCTGGACTTTAATAGTAGCTTCGCTACTACTAAATCCACTAGTT
This sequence comes from Trichocladium antarcticum, assembly GCA_033297235.1. NCBI lineage: Eukaryota > Fungi > Ascomycota > Sordariomycetes > Sordariales > Chaetomiaceae > Trichocladium > Trichocladium antarcticum. The sequence goes on from MU853428.1 coordinate 431,926, forward strand.
CTAGCAAACGCTGTAATTAGGGTAAGGGAGGTGAAAAATCTTCGTCTACTAAGCCTAAGTACCCCTACCTATATATAATTTCCAATTATATCTAGAAGCTAATCGACTATAATACGCTTAAACTTACGTTAACTAGGTTCAAACATCCAAAAGGCCTAGTTAGTTCTAAGTTCGTTTTGTAGATCTATAAACGGTTCGTTAAGAAAAAGTAGGATAACCTCCGCGCCTAGCTTAAAAAGGAAGGTTAGGCAATCAAACCCTAGCCTATATCACTGTCTAGCTCTACTTCGTCTACTAAACCAGGCTTCCCTAGCACAGTAATAGCTATAATCATTGATCCTACGGAACTCTCGGCCCTTAGTAAAGAAACCAGCCTTGGTAATAGCTTCGGTATCTTCGTAACCGTCGATTCTAGTAAATATATCCTATTAGATAGTATCCTAGTTAATAACTATAGAGCAACCTACCTTATTAACGACCCTATACTCTTAGAAAAAGGGTCCCTTATTAAAGCAAAGAAGAATAACTATATTAAGGCTAGCACTACCTGTTTCCCTATCTCTAGAAGGGGTAAATAGCGTATTAAGGGAGCACTTAATAGCGTTAACGGCCTACGATCTAAGGATCTAGTTCTTAATAACGTTATAGTTATTAAGGGATTCTACTCTAACATTATCTCGGAAGTAGCCTTTCTTACGTGGGCTTATAGTGGCACTAGAAGAGCATATAGGAGAGATACGTTATATTAATTGTTATATATCGAAGGAAGAGACAGAGGAAAGAGAGTATGTAAGAACATAGCTATATATATAACAGGAAATGAGAAACAAGGTGCTAAGTAGGTACAAAGCAGCTAATTAGAGCGGACTATAGAGATAGGGCTAGCTAGGTTGTAACATACCCCCTAGCTACGAAGTAGCTGAAAGAGAACACCTAGCTAGCTAGCGGCGGCGAGATGCTGAAAGTAGGAGGTCGAAGGCTCGAATTGCTAGAGTAGGGTTAATAACATATAACCTAGCGTCGCGTTATATAAAATCGAAGATATACTAATGTAGATCCTAGCTAATTAGAACATAGTTATATCGGTTAGTTATATATAATCTTTAGTTGCTTATTTTATAAAGTTAAATCCGAACCGTCCTATAATAACAAAAAACAAATAATCCGCTACCGACCCCTCTAACTATAACTATAATAACAACAAAAATAACAATAGCTCCAAATACTCAGGGTATAGCTACCTCCGTTGCCCGTATAGCGTTATTAGAGAAAGCCCGTGCGGCTAGACGCGCGAATCTACGCGTGGCGCGCGAAGAAGAGGAAGAAGAAGAGGTTGTTACTGTTAGCGCCGACGATGCCGCTCCCGTTAAAGAGAGCGAGGCAAGGGCTCGGACTAGCGATAGTTCGAAGACCCTAAATAACAAAAGGAAGAGGGATATAGTTCCTACTATACCTAGGTATATTAATCGCGTTGCTATTAATTAAAGCGTTTTTATTAATTAACGCGCTAACTTTTAGATACTTAGTTATAATAGCAACAAGGATGTCGCTACCTTTACGTCCTATACTATAGTTTGCTGCTATTGCCTACGTTCGGCCGTTTATAGGTTATTAAGTAGCGCTTACTTAGCTTACCTAGATACTAAGGACAAGGACGAAGCCTACGTTCGGTACTTACATACTAGATATCTATATAAGAAGTTACTAGAACTTATAGTCAAGACGGCTATAGAGTTCCTCTCTATAAAGTAGAGTAGCGAGGCTATAGCTAGCGTAAGTTCCCTTCTCTATTCCTATTAATCGCTACGTACTAATAATAGTATAGCAATTGCAATAGGTTCGCCTTATAGCGAAGCACTTAATAGAATAGGAGGAGAAGAAGGAGAAGGTAGTAGCGGATATAGCTATTAAGGTCTAGGCTAAGGCGATTGCTAAGTCTTAGGCTAAGGTAGCTACTAAGGCAGTTGCTATATTAAGGGCTAAAGCTAAGGAGAGGCGTGCCGCTACTATAGCTACCGCCAATGTAGCTACCTTAGATAATAGGTTAGTAGTAGTTAGCTCCTACGAGGTTACTAACTAGGGAGAGGCTCCTGCTCTAGTTAGGCTAGTTACTAGTAGCGTTTCGGCCGTTCTAGCTACTAAGTTAGCTAGATTAGCGAAGGAGGCTTAGGAGTCGGATAACGTAGGGGCGTCGTTAGCTTTGAGGTTATCGATGGCCGTGATTAGTAGTTTGTACTACGTATTAGCCGCGATAGATATCTATTGCATGGAGTTAAAGAGGAGGAAGTCGGGCTAGTAAGCTTAGGACTATATATATATATATAGCCGCGTTGTTTTTACATTTGGTGATTTTCTTATATACTATTTTGCTCTTTTAGGCTAGATACCTAGTGTTAGATACCCTCTTAATTACAAAGATCCGTTTTACTCTATTTAATAATATAGCGAGCGTCTTAGAGGTTTAATATAGCGCGGAAGTGCTTGAACTTCTAGCGCGGTAGCCGTTTTGTAAGACCGTCTGCTAGTATATCGGCCGTAGGCAGGTACTTAACCTTAAATAACCCGTTAGTATACTCCTAACGTACCTATATATTATAGATATCTATATAGCGAAGCTTAGTAACTACGCGCTAGTTATCTCCTGTAACAAGGCGGATAGTTAACTAATTGTTATAGAAGATATAGTATAGTTCGCTAAGATCGAACCGAATGTTAGCGAAGAAGCGCTTTAACGCTATAGTCTTACGCGTAGTAAGAGAAACAGTAAGTAACTCAGCTTCTATCGAAGAAGTTATAACGGTCTTTTAGTAGTAGGCTTTCTAATTAATAACCCTACTATATAGCATTATAATATACCCTTAGGATAAGCGGCGCGTCTTCTTAATATCTACGAACGAGGCGTCGCTAGCGATAAGTAGGATGTATATCCTAAAGGCGATACTATACTAAATAGCTAAAAACTAGGTACCGAAGAGGTAAACGATAACATATTCCGTAGCCTCGATATATATAGGGCTAGGATTCTTCAAGAACTAAGAGAGCTATAATATAGCGAAGGCTATATCGGGGCGGATTATAATAGCTATATATAGAATAGAGCCGACGAGTTCCTAGAACCGTTTAATGTCCTTAAATAGAGTAAGACCCTCGAATAGATAAAGGTTATATTCTAGGGGGATATATAGGAAGCGAGTCTCCTTATTAAGATTAAAGCGCTTAGTAATCCGCTCGATATACTAATTGTAGACTAGATAGACTATACGATCCTTGCGGTTTCTTAAGACGTAGATACTAAGGAACTACAAGACGTTGCCTTAACTATGTACTTTATACTTTGTAGCTAGCGTATCTATAATCTAGTTTACCTTATTAGCGTAGTCCTTATAGTAGAATATAAGGTAGTTGTCTATATAAAACAGAACTACTATATAGTAGTATTAGTTATAAAACAAGCATAGTTCCTTACCCGATGCTATTAGACTAAGTTTATAGAGCGAAAAGGAGAACTCTTTATACTATAGAAGGGGGGATTCGCGTAAGCTATATAACGCTTGTTTAAGTTCGACGAAGGTATCGCCTTGCTTAAAGCTAGCTAGGAGGTAATAATCCTCCCTAAACCCCTAAGGGAGCTTATAGACAATTCCTTTATCTATTTTAGCGTTTAGGAATACCTAGGTAACGTTAAACTACTTAACTTCTATATCTACGTTAGCGGCAATAGCTATTATAGCCTAGAAGGAACGGGATATAAGTATTATAGTATATATATTTTGTAACGAATTAGCGCTCTAAAGATTACCTCTTACGTAGATACGCGCTTTGTATTTCTCTAAGAATCTATCCTTATCCTATTTATAGGCGAATACCTACTTTAAAGGTAAGGGCTTCTCCTTAGAGAGTTTAGATATAGAGGACTAAGTAATATATCTCTAGGTTTTATAATTTATAAGATTCTAAATCTCTAATTTAGTAGCTCTAACGAACTCTTTGCCTATCGGATGCTTAGTAAGTTGCTTCTAAGACTTCGGAGCTTTAAGAAGGGTATTTTAGTAAACGTAGGGAGAGGCTAGGGTAGCGTTAAGTCTAGCTATATACTAGGGTATAATCGTAGCGGCGATAACTATATATAAAGTATAGTATACCCGATCTCCCTTATTAAGTGCCTCCTTATAGTATAGTATATACGTTTTATAAAACGCTTGCGATATTCTAAGTTCAGGGATGTAGATATAGTCTAGAGTATATATTTCTAAAGTAAATCTAATAATCCTAGCGGCGGATATAGAAGGACCGTCGTTAGTAGGGTCTTCTAAGTCTATTCCCCTAAGCCGCTAGCTTATATAAGATACTAGGGCGAATACCCGCTTAGTATACTTACGTTTTGTACGTTCGTAGGCAAGGGACTTAGGTTTATTAGTATTATCTAAGTTATCTAAGCTAGAGGAGTAGTAGCTAGGGTTTGAAGATTCTAGGCTATAATTCTTAGGAAGTAGGTTGTCTAAGTATATATAGTACTTAGGATAGTGATCGACCGAGTCCTCGAAAACAGTGCTTATATTAGAGGTAATGCTTTATATACTTCTAAAGCTATCTCTAGAAGTATATGTATAATCCCTATTGTTATCTAGGCTTATAGGCCTAGTAGGGGTAGATGCTGAACTTTGAAATAACTAATCTAATATCGGGAGTCCTCTATATACGTAGTCTCTAGAAACTAAAGGTAGCTTGCTTATATTACGCTAGGCTACTATTCTAGATATAGTTACCCCTAAGTCCTAACTAGGATTTGGAGTTTCTATACCCTCGAGCTTGTCTTTAAAATACTTAGAGGATATAGACGTAGGAGATATCGCTTCTAGATTGTCTATCTCGCTATCCTTAACGCTACCTAGTACTACGCCTATAGCAGGCAAGTGTAGCTAAAGCTCTAGGGAGTCTACTAGATTTAGCTTCTTAGCGATAGTCTATAGATCGAACCTCCCTTCGCCCTTCTTAAAGAACTAGTTCTTGTTAAAGGTAACGTTACAAGTTATAACGACTTTATAGAGTACTAGAACCTAGATTCGGTAGATATTTAATACCTTAAAACTAATAAGGTAACCGATATATACTCTAGGCTTCGACTTATATATACGTTTCTACTTATCCCTCTCTCTCTCTTTATATAGAGGATATACGTAGTAACTATATACGTAGATACCGCTCTAGTTAGGCTATAGATCCGCTATAAGGGAGACGATTGCGTCTAGCTAAAAGAACCGGAAGTAGGTTTAGAACTAAGTAAAGAGGACGTCGTTCGGTAACTTTATCGAAGGATACGTTTGACTTAGGCTTATACTAATAAGCTATATAGATACCTCTTCTCCTTCTAGCTAGAGGTTACCTAGGAGACTAGCTCTAGCTATTATCTTAATAGAGCAGGTAATAACTTCTTAACTAGCGCGTTCGATAGTACTAGTTAGTTCGTGTATATTAGACGGAGGGAGTTTAAGCTCGATACCTAGTTCTATATACTATTTCTAGTACTAGGTATAGCTACAATCCCTAGTTTTAACAAGGGAGCCTTCGTTATTGTACTTAAACTTGTAGATCGCTACGCTAAATTAGCGTTATACCTAGGCCTTGAAGTATTAAAGAATCGGGAGAAGGAGGTCCTAGGTCTTGTCTTTAAGGCGGAAGACAAAGGGTTTGCTAGAGAACTCGTCTTTAAGAATCAGAGAGTAAATAGATCTATTATACCTACGTATATAATAGAAAAGGTCCTAAAATACTTACTAGAACGGCCGTACTAACTTAGTTATAGGAGGCCTATAGGAGACGACTTTTCCCTAGTATATATTAGAGTAAGCCTTATAGTTAATACGTTTAGTTCTATTAATTCGAACGTTCTAGCCTCTTTAGATAAGAGCCTTAAGCGTATCCTAGCTAAGATAACTAGCGTAGATATACTAAAGGTGTTTAGAATCCTTATAGGGTAGGAGAGGGTACCTTGATCCTAGTCCTTAACGAACTTGTTTTATAGTATCGCTTATTGTAGCTAATATTATAAGTATAGCGGAACTAATAGCGAAGTTATCTAGACAGCTAGGTTAGATATTATAGATTATAGTAAGGGACTACTCCGAAGGTATAGTAGGAGGATCCTTGTAGATCTTAGCGAGAGCTTGTTCTTTATTGTAAGAAACAGTAAGGGAAGAGTTACAATTATAAGGATATAGTAGGTAAGTAGAGAGAGGCTTATATTCTAAAAATACTAGCTTATACCTATAAAGGAGAGACGTAATAACAATATTACTCTCTATTAAACCGAAACGTAGTATATAGTCTAAACTATAGTACTAGATGTTAGCCTTATAGAGGGCCGCCTCTAAGATAATGTTAGAGTAGAATCCCTTAATAACTATAACGTTATTAAGAACTAGATCCTTAGATTGTAGGCCGTTAACGCTATTAAGTGCTCCCTTAATATGCTATTTGCCCCTTCTAAAGATAGAGAAACAGGTAGTACTAGCCTTAATATAGTTATCCTTCCTCGCCTTAATAAAGGACCCTTCTTCTAAGAGTATAGGGTCGTTAATAAGGTAGGTTACTCTATAGGTATTAACTAGGATACTATCCGATAGGATATATTTGCTAGAATTAATAGTTATAAAGATACTAAAGCTATTACTAAGGCCGGTTTCTTTACTAAGGGCTAAGAGTTCCGTAGGATCAATAATTACAGCTATTACTACACTAGGAAAGCCTAGTTTAGTAGACGAAGTAAAGCTAGATAGGGATATAGGCTAGGGTTTAATTGCCTAACCTTCCTTTTTAAGCTAGGCGCGGAGGTTGTTCTACTTTTTCTCGGCGAACCGTTCGTAGATCTATAAAACGAACTTAGGACTAACCGGGCCTTTTAGATATTTAAACATAGTTAATGTAGATTTAAGTATATTATAGTCGATTAGCTTCTAAATGTAATTGGAGATTATATATAGGTAGGGGTGCTTAGGCTTAGTAGACAAAGATTTTTCACCTCCCTTGCCCCGATCGTAGCGTTTGCTAGAACTAGTAGATTTAGTAGTAGCAAAGCTACCGTTAAGGTCTAGCTTGCTATAGCTAACGACGGTCTTAGCGGCTTGGATTAGGTCCTTAAGGCTCTTAAGGGGTTTTCTAATGTAGTTATCGATAATTACTATGTTATATTCGCGGTAGCCCTATTCTAGGCTAAGACAATCCTTAATTATACAAAGGAAGTCTAGAACAGGCAGAGTGCTACAAATATACTCGAGACTAGCTACCTTAGCGCGTTAGTAAGCCTAGCAGTAGTTAGCGATCTAGGTCCGCGGGTCTATATTAGATTGCTTAGCCTCTTTAAGACAAGCGAGATACTATTAGTAGGTTATATTTGTAATTATATTATCCGAGATTCTAACTTAGCGTTCTAGAGTATAGAGGAGCGTACGTACGCTAAGTTGCTACGCTATAAGGTTAGTCTTGTTAGTAGCGTTATAACGCTTGCGATCGATAGTAGCGATAATAACTTTATATAGCGTATCTAGGTTCTTCTTGTTAACGCTTATACCTAGAGTAAGTTACTAAGCGGCGTACCTAGTCTAGTTAGCTTAGTGCTAGATAAGGATCCTCTCTAGACTCGGGCGTTAAGGAGGGACAGGCTCTAGACTATAAGTAGCAACTAGCTTCTCGTTCTAGGTAGTTACCTTAGCGAGCTATTCCGCTTAGTCTTGTACTATTAGCGTAGTAATAGCCTCTATAGTAGAGGGCGGCTAAAAACTACTAAGTATCGCCTCCTTAGTAACATCGTTCTAATCGAAACGAACGATATTATAAACGTAGAGGGTAATAGCGGCGCTTTTAATATAACGCTTCTAGATCGGCTAATCCGTAGGACCCTTAAGTAGGATATCCGTTAGGATAGTAATGTTCCTAATAGTATCTATAGTAGTAGAAGTCTCTATTATAGAAGAACAATAGAGGTAGATAGAGATCTAGAAGGTATAGCGGAATAGGTAGAGAGAGTAGCGCTAAAGAGCGGCTTAACTTATACGTAGGTAGGGTAACTTTAAAGGACTTCGTGGAACGGCTATATAAGAGCGGTTTAAGCGGAAAACGAGGGAAGCTATATAAGGGCTTTAGCGATAGCGATTATAAAGAACAAGGTAGCGGGACTTGTAAGAATAGTAAAACAAGTTATAAGGATTGTAGAATAACAATGCTTCTAAGCTATAACGGGTTTAGCTACTATACAAAGGGAAACGAGCACCGGGCTTATAACTCTTATATAGGCTTATAGTAGTACTAGAAGAGTATATAGGAGAGATACGTTGTATTGATTGTTATGTATCGAAGGAAGAGATAGAGGAAAGAGAGTATGTAAGAACATAGCTATTTATATAATAGGAAATGAGAAACGGGGCGCTAAGTGGGTGCGAAGCAGCCAATCAGAGCGGACTGCAGAGACAGGGCTAGCTAGGTCGTGACAGCCTTTTATAAGGCTAACATCTAGTACTATAGTTTAGACTATATACTACGTTTCGGTTCGATAGAAAGTAACATTATTATCACGTCTCTCCTTCATAGGTATAAGCTAGTGTTGTTAGAATATAAGCCTCTCTCTACCTACCTACTATATCCTTATAATTGTAACTCTTCCCTTGCTATTTCTTATAATAAAGAACAAGCTCTCGCTAAGATCTATAAGGATCCTCCTACTATACCTTCGGAGTAGTCCCTTGCTATAATCTATAATATCTAACCTAGCCGTCTAGATAACTTTGCTATTAGTTCTGCTACGCTTGTAATATTAGCTACAATAAGCGATACTATAAAACAAGTTCGTTAAGGACTAGGATTAAGGTACCCTCTCCTACCCTACGAGGATTCTAAACACCTTTGGTATATCCGCGCCGGTTATCTTAGCTAGGATACGCTTAAGGCTCTTGTCTAGAGAGGCTAGAACGTTCGAATTAACGGAACTAAACGTATTAACTATAAGGCTTGCTCTATTATATACTAGAGAAAAATTATCTCCTATAGGCCTCCTATAACCAAGTTAGTACGGCCGTTCTAGCGAGTATTTTAGGACCCTTTCTATTATATATATAGGTATAATAGATCTATTTACTCTCTAATTCTTAAAGACAAGTTCTTTAGTAAACCCTTCGTCTTCCGCCTTAAAGATAAGACCTAGGACCTCCTTCTCCTAATTCTTCAATGCTTTAAGGCCTAGGTACAACGCTAATTTAGCGTAGTAATCTACAAGTTTAAGCATAATAACGAAGGCTCCCTTATTAAAACTAAGGATTATAGCTATACCTAGTACTAGAAATAGTACGTAGAACTAGGTATCGAGCTTATACTCCCTCTATCTAATATATATAAACTAACTAGCGCTATCGAACGTACTAGTTAAGAAGTTATTACTTGCTCTATTAAGATAATAGCCGGAGCTAGTCTCCTAGGTAACCTCTAGCTAGAAGGAGAGGAGATATCTACGTAGCTTATTAGTATAAGCCTAAGTTAAACGTATCCTTCGATAAAGTCACTAAACGACGTCCTCCTTACTTAGTTCTAAACCTACTTCTAGTTCTTTGAGCTAGACGCGATCGTCTCCCTTATAGCGGATCTACGGCCTAACTAGAGTAGTATCTACGTATATATTATTTATTTATTCGTACTCCGATATGCCTTACGGCGCGCCGGTCCTACTACTGGTTTATATACAAAGGAAACCATACCCCCTGAACAGGGGGCCGGGTAAAAACCCCTACCTACGCTTCTGTTTCAGCGCTTTGAATCCATTGTACTACGTATAAAAGGTAGCCCCTATCTTCCTTAGCGGCTCGATTCGGCACTTCCTATACCCTCTCCGCTACTCTTAGCCGCTTTTGCGGCTATCGTAGCTTCTAGTTATAGCCTACAAGCTACACTATACTCCGTCAGGCGCCCCGAATCTATCAACTAGCTAATAACTACCTTTACTAAGCTCTTATATAGCTATATAGCTCGTTGCAAGACGAGCTATAGATCCTATTGTAACTATATTTGTAACTCCTCCTAGGTTCTATACTTCGGTGGATCTTTATACTATACTACTAGGTGTTCGATCGTTTCTTTGCCCTCGCTATACTCGCAGTATAGCGTAGTAATCTCTAGGACGTTCACCCTATTTAGGTACTCCTAGAGGCCGATATCCCCGCTACGCGCCTAGGCAAGCAGGGAGCTCTAAGCCTTGCTTAGACCCTCGTATCTCTTAAGGGCAAGGTCTGTAAATAGTTATATCGGGGGGTCCTTGTCTGCCGAGCGGCGTATAGGTCTTCTTGCTCTCGTTACGAGCGCGGCGCGCCTCTCCCAGGCCGTTATCTTACGCTCCTGCTAGGCGAGTTCCACTACTCTATCCGTGTCGAGGGTCTTGTTCTTCAGCTTCCCTATCTTCCACTTTTGCTTAGCCTACTCGTTTGCTATAGCTACTACTCTCTCGACCGCTATTAGCCCCTATAGGCCTAGCCTAGGCTTCCTCCCTCGCGTCCTCCCGCTCCTCTTCTGGAACCTCCTGAACAGCTTAGTACACGCCTCCTAGATCAAGCTCGCTGCTACGACTAGGGGGCGCCCTAGTCCCTCCCCTGACTGGAGGAGTGGTTCGTGTATCCTGGCTTCGAAGTCGGCTATCTACGTATATAGTTACTACGTATATCCTCTATATAAAGAGAGAGAGAGGGATAAGCAGAAACGCGTATATAAGTCAAAGCCTAAAGCGTATATTAGTTACCTTATTAGTTTTAAGGGATTAAATATCTACTAAATCTAGGTTCTAGTACTCTATAAAGTCGTTATAACTTACAACGTTACCTTTAACGAGAACTAGTTCTTTAAGAAAGGCAAGAGGAGGTTCGATCTATAGACTATCGCTAGGAAGCGGAATCTAGTAGACTCTCTAGAGCTTTAGCTACACTTACCTACTATAGGCGTAGTACTAAGTAGCGTTAAGGATAGCAAAATAGATAATCTAGAAACGACAACTCCTACGTCTAAGTCCCCTAAGTATTCTAAAGACAAGCTTAGGGGTATAGAAACTCTAAATCCTAGTTAGGACTTAGGGGTATAGAAACTCTAAATCCTAGTTAGGACTTAGGGGTAACTATATCTAGAACAGTAGCCTAGCGTAATATAAGCAAGCTACCTTTAGTTTCTAGAGACTATATATATAGAGGACCCCTAATACTAGATTAGTCATTTTAAAGTTTAGCCTCTACCCCTACTAGGCCTATAAGCCTAGATAACAATAGGGATTATATATATACTTCTAGAGATAGCCTTAGATATATATAAAGTATTACCTCTAATATAAGTACTATTTTCAAGGACTTAGTCGATTACTATCCTAAGCACTCTATACACTTAGATAATATCACGGGTGGTAAATGCCCAATGTTGGGGTACGTATATATTCGATGTGGTTGTACGAGGAACTTAAGATCGTAGGTGTGGCCCGCCGGGGATATGCCCTGCGGCGGGCTCCACATGCTGCAGGCTCTGCAGGCTCCACATCGCACAACCGCTCTACAATGGCCATACGGCCCGCAATGGCCATACGGCCATATGTCACGGCTAGACCCGTGACACTACCCTCCCTCAAAACAAGCCTCCTCTTTAAATCAAGCCTACGGTTCGAACGCTCGAATCGTAGCTTTAGTTCCTTCTCGGCACCTACGCTAGGGGCCCTAGCTTGTTCGGATTAGTATCGTAGAACTTCTAAATAGTATTATCGCAGCTATATAGATCCGTTACTAGCTACT
>MU853428.1:449455-462164 GCA_033297235.1 Trichocladium antarcticum
CAAGACCTATATAGCCTAAATCCACAAGCGCTATATACGCTATTTTACGCTTGCTTATTATAATATAGGAGGATAATAGGATTAAATTAGCTATCTAACCGATAGCGCTAATAACTAAATCGCTACTACCTCCCCTATAATAGCCTTTATACCCCTACGCGCGTCTTCGCGTAAAGGCTAGGCATTTCCCTAGTACTATTGTTACTGTTCTAGGTCTTCTATACTCTATTTAGGTTCGTAGCGCTTAGTATCGTTATAATCGACTTCTCCTAGAACGTAGCCTTAGTCTATAAATCGTACGCGGTACACGCTATAGCCTCCGCTATTATTACCGAAGTTCTAGTTATTGTTGTTCTATCGATATAGGTATCCGCCGCTACCGCGGCCTCCGCCGCCTCCGAATCCACCGTTATTACCGAATCCGCCGTTATTATTATTGAATCCGCCGTTATAGTTGTTCTAGTTCAGGCCGCTATTGTTATTCTAGTTCGAGCCGCTACTATTATTGCCGAATCCGCCGTTATTACCGAATCCGCCGTTATTACCAAATCCGCTATTATTGCCGAATCCGCCGTAGTTACTACAGCCGCCCCGCTACCCTCTACCTCTAGCGCCCGGGTTATTCTAGGCTTGCTTGCCTTTCTCTATATATTTCGCTACGATATAGCCCCTTATACTATAGAGGAAGTAGAGACCTATAGCTATATACTACTCCCTCTCTAAGTTAGAGAGTTATAAGATAGTCGCCTTATCCTCGGTAGTAGTTACCTAGTTAACGTCTATAGCGTTTAGGTCCTTACCTTCCTTCTTAGTATTATAGCTATTATAGTAGTTCGGCTCGTTAGCCTTCTTTAAGTATTCCTCTATTTTAAGGTTATTAGCCTAGGCTTAGGCTATAGTAACCTATCCTTAGAAGTTATCCTAGGCTAGGAGGTTCGTCTATAGTAGGATCAGGTCCTACATTAGCTTCGAAAACTTCTCTCTTAGCGCACGTACATAGGTAGCATTATCCTAGTTACTTAGGTTATAGAGGTTCGAGAACTCTATACTAAAGTCTATAAACTTTATATACTTATCCTTCTACGCTATCTTACATAGCTTATTCTCTACGTTAGCTACTAGATCTATTATTACGTACTTCTTAGAAAGGAACTTAATAAACTCGTTAGTAGTTATCTATACCTAGACTTGCTTATCGCCTAGATTCGCGACAATAGTATCGATATAGTTACTAATTCCTATAGCCGCGATTCCCTCTAGTAGCAAAGCTATATAGAGGATCTTCGCTTTCTCGGTTGCGTATTCTAGCGGCCTTATAGCCTATCGCGCCGTAATCAGCGTCTTCTACATTCTGAATTGTATAGTTCGCTTCGCTAAGTCCCGCTTGGAGCCCGAGAACGCGGATATATACGGCATACTACCCTCTCTAGCACCGCCGCCGCCGCCGCCTAGCTTCCTAGACTCGATTAGCCTCGTTAAAACGTTATTCTCTACTTATAGTACTATAGCCTTCTCGTTCGCCTTGTTCGCCCTAACTATCTATCTCTAGATTTCCTCGGTCGCGCCCCTAAGGATATATTTAGCAAGGTTCGCTATTATCCTCTCTATTGTATTATCCTTCCTAGCTCTCTTAAGCGCTTTAAGTAGGAGGTTATTACCTATAAACGGCCTATAGTATCCTTCGAAATAACACTTTAGCTTCGGGTATATCTCTTCCTTTAGGGCTATAGCGGCCTCGCTATATATATCCTTAATAGGAATAGGCACTTAGGCCGCGGAGCTTATATTAACGTCTATAGTACTTGTTATCTTCTTTGTTCGGGTTTCTTAGGTTTAGGGGTTCTTAGGTTCAGGGGTTCGGTTTCTTAGGTTTAGGTTCTTAGGACTATCTTGTCGTTTCGGGACTAACTATCTTGTTGGTTTCTTAGGTTCGGGGCGGTCGAATTGTAATTTCGGTTAGTTCGCGCAACGTAAGTTCGTTGTAATCAATCGACAAGGGTCTCTTGCGTGGGCTTACAGTGGCACTGGAAGAGCATGTAGGAGAGATACGTTGCATTGATTGTCATGTATCGAAGGAAGAGACAGAGGAAAGAGAGTGTGTGAGAATATAGCTATATATATAATAGGAAATGGAAAACGGGGCGCTAAGTAGGTACGAAGCAGCCAATTAGAGCGGACTATAGAGATAGGGCTAGCTAGGTCGTAATATACCCCCTAGCTACAAAGTAGCTGAAAGAGAATACCTAGCTAGCTAGCGGCGGCGAGATGCTAAAAATAGAAGGTCGAAGGCTCGAATTGCTAGAGTAGGGTTAATAGCTAAAAACGAAAATCCTTATTGTTAATATATAACCTAGCGTCGCGTTTATATAATCGAAAATATACTAATGTAGATCCTAGCTAATTAGAACGCGGTTATATTAGTCGGTTATATACAATCTTTAGTCGCCTATTTTACAAAGTTAAATCCGAACTATCCTATAATAATAAAAATCAATCGCGCCGCCGACCCCTCTAACTATATCTATAATAATAACAAAAACAACAATAGCTCTAAATACTTAGGGTATAGCTGCCTCTGTTGCCTGTATAGCGTTATTGGAGAAAGCCTACGCGACTAGGCTTGCGAATCTACGCGCGGCGTACAAAGAAGAGGAAGAAGAAGAGGTCGTTGCTGTTAGCAATAACGATACCGTTCCTGTTAAAGAGAGCGAGGCTAGGGCTCGGACTAGTAATAGTTCGAAGACCCCGAACAAAAGGAAAAGGGATATAGTTCCCGCTATACCTAGGTATAATAATCGCGTTTCTTATTAATTAAAGCGTTTTTGTTAATTAACGCGCTAACTTTTAGATACCTAGTTATAATAGTAACAAGGATGTCGCTACCTTTATATCCTGCGCTATAGTTTACCGTCGTTACCTACGTTTAGCCCTATATAGGTTGTTAAGCGGCGCGTGTTTAGCTCGCCTAGATACTAAGGATAAGGACGAAGCCTACGTTCGGTACTCGCGTACCGGATATCTATATAAGAAGTTGCTAGAACTTATAGTTAAGATAGCTATAGAGTTCCTTTCTACAAAGTAGGGTAGCAAGGCAATAGCTAGTATAAGTCCCTTCCGTTCCTATTAACTACTATATACTAATAATAGTATAGTAACTATAGAGGGTTCGCCTTATAGCGAAGTACTTAATAGAACGGAAGGAGAAGAAGGAGAAGGCAGCGGCGGATATAGCTACTAAGGTCTAGGCTAAGGCGATTACTAAGTCTCGGGCCAAGGTAGCTACTAAGGCGGTTGCTATATTAAGGGCTAAGGCTAAGGAAAGGCGTACTGCTACTATAGCTACCGCCGATATAGCTACCCTAGATAATAGGTTAGTAGTAGTTAGTTCCTACAAGGTTGCTAACTAGGGAGAGGCTCCTGCTCCGGTTAGGATAGTTACTAGTAGCGTTTCGGCAGTTCCAGCTACTGAGTTAGCTAGATTAGCGAAGGAGGCTTGGGAGTTAGATAATATAGGGGCGTCGTCAGCTTTAAGGTTATCGATGGCTATAATTAGTGGTTTATACTACGTATTAGCCGCGATAGATGCCTATTATATAGAGTTAAAGAGGAGGAAGGCGGGCTAGTAAGCCCGGGAGTATATATATATATAGCTACGTTTGCATTTAGTGATTTTCTTATATACTATTTTACTCTTTTAGGCCGGATACCTAGTGTTAGATACCTACTTAATTACAAAGATCCGTTTTACTCTATTGAATAATATAGCGAGCGTCTTAGAGGTTTAATATAGCGTAGAAGTGCTCGAACTTCTATCGTAGTAGCTGTTTTATAAGACCGTCTGCCGGTATATTGGCCGTAGGTAGGTATTTAACCTTAAATAACCCGTTAGTATACTCCTAACGTACCTATATATTATAGATGTCTATATAGCGAAGCTTAGTAACTACGCGCTAGTTGTCTCCTGTAACGAGGCGGATAGTTTGCTAATTGTTATAGAAGATACAGTATAGCTTGCTAAGATCGAACCGAATGTTAGCGAAGAAGCGCTTTAACGCTATAGTCTTATACGTAGTAAGAGAAACAGTAAGTAACTTAGCTTCTATCGAAGAAGTTATAACGGTCTTTTAGTAGTAGGCTTTCTAATTAATAACCCTACTATATAGTATTATAATATACCTTTAGGATAAGCGGCGCGTCTTCTTGATATCTATAAACGAGGCGTCGCTAGCGATAAGCAGGATATATATCCTAAAGGCAATACCGTACTAAATGGCTAAAAACTAGGTACTAAAGAGGTAAACGATAACGTATTCTATAGCCTCGATATATATAGGGCTAGGATTCTTTAAGAACTAAGAGAGCTATAATATAGCGAAGGCTATATTAGGGCGGATTATAATAGCTATATATAGAATAGAGCTAACGAGTTCCTAGAACCGCTTAATATCCTTGAACGGAGTAAAACCCTCGAATAGGTAAAGGTTATATTCTAGGGGGATATAGGGGAAGCGAGTCTCCTTATTAAGGTTAAATCGCTTAGCGATCCGCTTAATGTACTAATTATAGACTAAATAGACTATACAATCCTTACAGTTTCTTAAGACGTAGATACTAAGGAACTATAAGACGTCGCCTTAACTATACACTTTGTACTTTATAGCTAGCGTATCTATAATTAGGTTTGCCTTATTAGCGTAGTCCTTATAGTAGAATATAAGGTAGTTATCTATATAAAACAGAACTACTATATGGCGGTATTAGTTGTAAAACAAGTATAGTTCCTTACCCGATACTATTAGACTAAGTTCGTAGAGCGAAGAGGAGAACTCTTCGTACTATAGAAAGGGGGATTCGCGTAAGCTATATAACGCTCGTTCAAGTTCGACGAAGGTATCGCCTTACTTAAAGCTAGCCGGGAGGTAATAATCCTCCCTAAACCCCTAAGGGAGCTTATAGACAATTCCTTTGTCTATTTTAGCGTTTACGAATACCTAGGTAACGTTAAACTACTTAACTTCTATATCTACGTTAGCGGCGATAGCTATTATAGCCTAGAAGGAACAGGATATAAGTGTTACAGCGTATATATTTTATAATGAATTAGCGCTCTAAAGATTACCTCTTATATAGATACGCGCCTTATATTTCTCTAAGAATCTATCCTTGTCCTATTTGTAAGTAAATACCTACTTTAGGGGTAAGGGCTTCTCCTTAGAGAGTTTAGATATAAAGGACTAAGTAATATATCTCTAGGTTTTACGATTTATAAGATTCTAAATCTCCAATTTAGTAGCTCTAACAAACTCTTTACCTATTAGATACTTAGCAAGTTACTTCTAAGACTTTAGAGCTTTAAGAAGGGTATCTTAGTGAACGCGGGGAGGGGCTAGGGTAGCGTTAAGTCTAGCTATATACTAGGGTATAATCGCAGCGGCGATAAGTATATATAGAGTATAGTATACCCGATCTCCCTTATTAAGTACCTCCTTATAGTATAGTATATACGTTTTGTAAAACGCTTACTATATTCTAAGTTTAGGGACGTAGATATAGTCTAGAGTATATATTTCCAAAGTAAATCTAACAATCCTAGTAGAAGATATAGAAGGACTGTCGTTAGTAGGGTCTTCTAGGTCTATTCCCCTAAGCCGCTAGCTTGTATAAGATACTAGGGCGAACACCCGCTTAGTATACTTACGTTTTGTACGTTCGTAGGCAGGGGACTTAGGTTTGTTAGTGTCGTCTAAGTTATCCGAGCTAGAAGAGTAGTAGCTAGGGTTTGAAGATTCTAGGCTATAATTCTTAGAAAGTAGGTTATCTAAGTATATAGAGTACTTAGGATAGTAATCGACCAAGTCCTTAAAAACAGTGCTTATATTAGAGGCAATGCTTTATATACTTCTAAAGCTATCTCTAGAAGTATATATATAATCCCTATTGTTATCTAGGCTTATAGGCCCGGTAGGGGTAAAGGCTGAACTTTAAAATAACTAATCTAGTATTAGGAGTCCTCTATACGCGTAGTCTCTAGAAACTAAAGGTAGCTTACTTATATTACGCTAGGCTACCGTTCTAGATATAGTTACCCCTAAGTCCTAACTAGGATTTGGAGTTTCTATACCCCTAAGCTTGTCTTTAGAATGCTCGGGGGATATAGACGTAGGAGTTGTCGCTTCTAGATTATCTATCTTACTATCCTTAACGCCGCCTAGCACTACGCCTATAGCAGGTAAGTGTAGCTAAAGCTCTAGGGAGTCTACTAGATTCCGCTTCTTAGCGATAGTCTATAGATCGAACCTCCCTTCGCCCTTCTCGAAGAACTAGTTCTTATTGAAAGTAACGTTATAAGTTATAACGACTTTATAGAGTACTAGAACCTAGATTCGGTAGATATTTAATACCTTGAAACCAACAAGGTAACCGATATATACTCTAGGCTTTAACTTATATATACGTTTCTACTTATCCCTCTCTCTCTCTTTATATAGAGGATATACGTAGTAACTATATACGTAGATACCGCTCTAGTTAGGCTATAGATCCGCTATAAAGGAGACAATCACGTCTAGCTAAAAGAACCAGAAGTAGGTTTAGAACTAAGTAAGGAGGACATTATTTAGTAACTTTATCGAAGGATACGTTTAACTTAGGCTTATACTAATAAGCTATATAGATGCCTCCTCTCCTTCTAGCTAGAGGTTACCTAGGAGACTAGCTCTAGCTATTATCTTAATAAAGCAGGTGATAACTTCTTGACTAGCGCGTTTGATAGCGCTAGTTAGTTTGTGTATATTAGACGGAGGGAGTTTAAGCTCGATACCTAGTTCTACGTACTATTTCTAGTACTAGGTATAGCTATAATCCCTAGTTTTAACAAGGGAGCCTTTGTTATTATACTTAAACTTGTAGATCGCTACGCTAAATTAGCGTCGTACCTAGGCCTCGAAGCATTAAAGAATCGGGAGAAGGAGGTCCTAGGTCTTGTCTTTAAGGTAGAAGATAAAGGGTTTGCTAGAGAACTTGTCTTTAAGAATCAGAGAGTAAATAGATCTATTATACCTACGCGTATAATAGAAAAGGTCCTAAAATACTCGCTAGAACGGCCGTACTAACTTAGTTATAGGAGGCCTATAGGAGACGACTTTTCCCTAGTATATAATAGAGCAAGCCTTATAGTTAATACGTTTAGTTCCGTTAATTCGAACGTTCTAGCCTCTCTAGACAAGAGCCTTAAGCATATCCTAGCTAAAATAACCAGCGCGGATATACCAAAGGTGTTTAGAATCCTTATAGGGTAGGAGAGGGTACCTCGATCCTAGTCCTTAACGAACTTGTTTTATAGTATCGCTTATTATAGCTAATATTATAAGCGTAGCGGAACTAATAGCGAAGTTGTCCAGACGGCTAGGTTAGATATTGTAGATTATAGCAAGGGACTACTCCGAAGGTATAGTAGGAGGATCCTTATAGATCTTAGTAAGAGCTTGTTCTTTATTATAAGAAACGGCAAGGGAAGAGTTATAATTATAAGGATACGGTAGGTAAGTAGAGAGAGGCTTATATTCTAAAAACACTAGCTTATACCTATAAAGGAGAGACGCGATAATAATGTTACTCTCTATTAAACCGAAACGTAGTATATAGTCTAAACTATAGTACTAGATGTTAGCCTTGTAGAGGGCTGCCTCTAAGATAATATTAGAGTAGAATCCTTTAATAACTACGACGTTGTTAAGAACTAGATCCTTAGATCGTAGGCCGTTAACGCTGTTAAGTGCTCCCTTAATGCGCTATTTGCCCCTTCTAGAGATAGGGAAACGGGTGGTGCTAGCCTTAATATAGTTATCCTTCCTTGCTTTAACAAGGGACCCTTCTTCTAAAAGTGTAGGGTTATTAATAAGGTAGGTTACTCTATAGTTATTAACTATTTTATTTATTCGTACTCCGATATGCCTTACGGCGCGCCGGTCCTACTACTGGTTTATATACAAAGGAAACCGTACCCCCTGAACAGGGGGCCGGGTAAAAACCCCTGCCTACGCTTCTGCTTCAGCGCTTTGAATCCATCATACTACGTGTTAAAGGTAGCCCCTGTCTCCCTTAGCGGCTCGATTCGGCATATCCCGCACCCTCTCCGCTGCTCTTAGCCGCTTTCGCAGCTATCGTAGCTTCTAGTTGCAGCCTACGAGCCACGCTATACTCCGTCAGGCGCCCCGAATCTATTAACTAGCTAATGACCACCTTTACTAAGCTCTTATACGGCTATATAGCTTGTTGTAAGACAAGCTGCAGATCCCGTCGTGACCGTATTTGTAACTCCTCCTAGGTTCTGTACTTCGGTGGATCTTTGCACTACACTACTAGGTGTTCGATCGTTTCTTTGCCCTCGCCGCACTTGCAGTATAGCGTAGTGATCTCTGGGACGTTCACCCTGTTTAGGTACTCCCGGAGGCCGATGTCCCCGCTGCGCGCCTGGGCGAGCAGGGAGCTCTAAGCCTTGCTTAGACCCTCGTGTCTCTTGAGGGCGAGGTCTGTGAATAGTTGTATCGGGGGGTCCTTGTCTGCCGTAGTTATTAACTAGGATACTATCTAACAGGATATATTTGCCGGAATCGACAGTTACAAAGATACTAAAGCTATTACTAAGGCCGGTTTCTTTACTAAGGGCTAAGAGTTTCGTAGGATTAATAATTATAGCTATTACCGCGCTAGGAAAGCCTGGTTTAGTAGA
Source organism: Trichocladium antarcticum (assembly GCA_033297235.1). Lineage (NCBI taxonomy): Eukaryota > Fungi > Ascomycota > Sordariomycetes > Sordariales > Chaetomiaceae > Trichocladium > Trichocladium antarcticum. The sequence continues at coordinate 458,187 of MU853428.1, forward strand.
TAAAGTAGAGCTAGACAGGGATATAGGCTAGGGTTTAATTATCTAACCTTCCTTTTTAAGCTAGGCGTAGAGGTTGTCCTACTTTTTCTTAGTGAACTATTCGTAGATCTGCGAAACGAACTTAGGACTAACTAGGCCTTTCGGATGTTTAAACCTAGTTAACGCGGATTTAAACGTATTATAGTCGATCGGCTTCTAAACGTAATTGGAAATTATATATAGGTAAGGGTGCTTAGGCTTAGTAGACGAAGGTTTTTCACCTCCCTTGCCCTAATTACAGCGTTTGCTAGAACTAGTGGATTTAGTAGTAGCGAAGCTACCGTTAAAGTCCGGCTTACTATAGCTAATAATAGTCTTAGCGGCTTAGATTAGGTCCTTAAGGCTCTTAAGGGGTTTTCCGACGTGGTTATTAATAATTGCTACGTTATATTTATACCGGCCCTATTCTAGGATAAGACAATCTTTAATTGCGTAAAGGAAGTCTAGAACGAGTAGAGTACTACGAATATACTTGAGACTAGCTACTTCAGCGCGTTAGTAAGCCTAGCGGTAGTTAGCGATCTAGGTCCGTAGGTCTATATTAGATTACTTAGCCTCTTTAAGACAAGCGAGATACTATTAGCGGGTTATATTAGCAATTATATTATCTAAGATTCTAACTTAGCGTTCTAGAGTATAGAGGAGCGTATATACGCTAAGTTACTACGCTATAAGGTTAGTCTTATTAGTAGCGTTATAACACTTACGATCGATAGTAGCGATAATAACTTTACATAGCGTATCTAGGTTCTTCTTATTAACGCTTATACCTAAAGTAAGTTACTAAGTAGCGTACCTAGTCTAGTTAGCTTAGTACTAGACAAGGATCCTCTCTAGACTCGGGCGTTAAGGAGGGACAGGCTCTAGACTATAAGTAGTAACTAGCTTCTCGTTCTAGGCGGTTACCTTAGCGAGCTATTCCGCTTAGTCTCATACTATTAGCATAGTAACAGCCTCTATAGTAGAGGGCGGCTAAAAACCACTAAGTATTACCTCCTTAGTAATATCGTTCTGATCGAAACGAACGATATTATAAACGCAGAGGGTAATAGCGGCGCTTTCGATATAACGCTTCTAGATTAGCTAATCCGTAGGACCCTTAAGCAGGATGTCCGTTAGAATAGTAATGTTCCCGATTGTATCTATAGTAGTAGAAGACTCTATTATAGAAGAACGATAGATGGAGGTAGACGGAGATCTAGAAGGTACGGCGGTATAGCGGAACGAGCAGAGAGAGTAGCGCTAAAGAGCGGCTTAACTTGTACGCGGGCGGGGCGACTTTAAAGGACTTTGCGGAACGGCTATATAAGAGCGGTACAAGCGGAAAACGAGGGAAGCTATATAAGGGCTTTAGCGATAGCAATTGTAAAGAACAAGGTAGCGGGACTTGTAAGAATAGTAAAACGAGTTATAAGGATTGTAGAATAACAATACTTCTAAGCTATAACGGGTTTAGCTACTATACAAAGGGAAACGAGCACCGGGCTTATAACTCTTACGTAGGCTTATAGTAGCACTAGAAGAGTATATAGGAGAGATATATTGCATTAATTGTTATATATCGAAGGAAGAGACAGAGGAAAGAGAGTATATAAGCATATAGCTATATATATAATAGGAAATGGAAAACGGGGCGCTAAGTAGGTGCGAAGCAGCCAATCAGAGCGGACTGCAGAGACAGGGCTGGCTGGGTCGTGACAGGGTCTATATACACGAACAGAAGGTACAACCAACTATCACAGGTAAGACCGTGCACCTATCAATCGGTCAGCCCACCAATCGGTCAGTCACCCCGCCTCTGCCTGCATACCCAACCCCACCTAACAAAATATCACTTCTTTACCAATACTGGCCCAAATGCAACTATTCTGATCTCTCTGCAATGCTCAGATACAGCTCTTTTTACCACAATGCCCAGATATACTAAGGATGATCTGCAGGCTGCAATATCTGCAGTAGAAGCTAGGCTAGCTATCCGCCGGGTAGCTATACAGTTCTCTATCCCTTTTTCCACTTTACAAGGCCGTATTAAGTCAGGGCACCGGCCCAAAGGCGAATTCGAAGCTCTTACCCTCTAGAAGTTAAGCCCTAGTCAAGAACAACAGTTAGCTAACTAGGTTGTTACGCAAGAGGTCTTAGGAGTCCCTATCTCCTATACGTAAATGCGGCTCTTTGTAGATCGACTACTTCTTGCATCCAGATCGCCTAGCTAGGTAGGGAAACACTAGCTTTCGAAGTTCCTACGTCGACACCTAGCCATTAAGACTAAGAGGGCCAAGCGAATCGACGTTAAACGACTTAAGGGAGCTTCTACCGAGAATATTATACGATAGTAGCACTAGCTACTTAACCTAGCGATTAAGGATATCCTACCTAACGACCGTGTTAATATAGATAAGAATAGGATCATAGAAGGTGTAGGTATTAATAGGCTATACCTTAGGAGTTCTAATACTAAGTTTGCCCTCGCAAAACACCCGGAATTACGTATCTAGACTACTATCATTAAAGCGGTTATAGCTACAGGAAGACTTCTACTATTATATGTTATTTTCAAGGGGAACGACCTTTAACAATAGTAGTTCCTAGAGAATCGAACGTTCTTAGAGTCTCTAGGCGATTAGAAGTTTGTAACAAGCGAGAACGGATAGACTAGCAACGACCTTGCTCTACACTAGTTGCTTAAGATCTATATTCCTTTCCCCCCCTATAGCAAGAAGCGGTTGTTAATCGTCAACGGCTACGGTAGCTATACTACTAACGAGTTCATATGGCATTGCTTCGTTAATAATATCTACATTGTCTATTTACCTCCCTACGCCTCCTACGTCCTCTAACTATTAGATCTTTCCTTTTTTAGCCCCCTGAAAACGGCCTACCGGAAGGCCTTAGCGGACCTTATTCTGCTCTATAGCCTAGTTCCATTTACTAAGCGGGACTTCTTGATAGTATACAACTAAGCCAGGACTATCGCTAGAACTAGTTAGGTTATACGGGCGGGCTAGTTAACCACTAGTCTATAGCCAATTAATATAGCTAAGCCCCTAAGCAATAGCTTGGTTTTAAAGGCTGACTAGGAGGCTGAAAAACGGCTTGTAAGCCAACCTACGTAGCCAGATCCTACGATTCAACAACCTCTGTTATCCAGGACTGATTTTTGGAACATCTAGACCCCCCAACGAAGCCAGGAGGTCTACAGACTTCTAGGGGGGCAAGTCGGGGATTTGTAGCAACTTTACCGCGCTGACCCTGTTGCCCGGGTAACCTTTTCGAAGATTGCAAAGAGCTTGGATGTCAAAACACTCGAAATCGTTCAATATAAGCAAAAGATCCAAGCGCTAGAAGCTGAGGTTGAAAGGTTACGGCCTGTTAGAAGGAGGAAGGTCCAGATAGATCCTAACGACCGTTTTACAAGCATTGAGCAGGTTATCAAGACGAAGGAAGCAGTTAGGAAGATAATAATGGCCCTATAGGTTGCGAATACCCTCAATTTTGACGATATGCTAGTAGAATGGTCTATTTTTAACCTAGTGGTTGATGATAGGGGTTTGGAAGGTTGACTTATATAGAGTGTTGGTGTGGGGCAAATTGATCGATTGCTGGGCTGACCGATTGATGGGTGCACGGTCTTAGTAAATGCCCAATGTTAGGGTATGTATATATTCGATATAGTTATACGAGGAACTCAAGATCGTGGGTGTGGCCCGCCGGGGATATGCCCTGCGGCGGGCTCTACATGCTGCAGGCTCTGCAGGCCCCATATCGCACAACCGCTCCACAATGGCCATACGGCCCGCAATGGCCATACGGCCATATGTCACGGCTAGACCTGTGACAGATAACCTACTTCCTAAGAATTATAGCCTAGAATCTTCAAACCCTAGCTACTACTCCTCTAGCTTAGATAACTTAGACGATACTAACAAACCTAAGTCCCCT
>MU853428.1:464329-497854 GCA_033297235.1 Trichocladium antarcticum
AGATATAATCGGGAACATTACTATCCTAACGGACATCCTGCTTAAGGGTCCTACGGATTAGCCAATCTAGAAGCGTTATATCGAAAGCGCCGCTATTACCCTCTACGTTTATAATATCGTTCGTTTCAATTAGAACGATATTACTAAGAAGGCGATACTTAGTAGTTTTTAGCCGCCCTCTACTACAGAGGCTATTACTACGCTAATAGCATAAGACTAAGCGGAATAGCTCGCTAAAGTAACCGCCTAGAACAAGAAGCTAGTTACTACTTATAGTCTAGAGCCTGTCCCTCCTTAACGCCTAAGTCTAGAGAGGATCCTTATCTAGTACTAAGCTAACTAGACTAGGTACGCCGCTTAGCAACTTACTCTAGGTATAAGCGTTAACAAGAAGAACCTAGATACGCTACGTAAGGTCATTATCGCTACTATTAATCGTAAGCGTTACAACGCTACTAACGAGACTAACCTTATAGCGTAGTAACTCGGCGTACGCGCGCTCCTCTATACTCTAGAATACTAAGTTAGAATCTCGGATAATATAATTACTAATATAACCTGCTAATAGTATCTCGCTTATCTTAAAGAGGCTAAGCAATCTAATATAGACCTACAGACCTAGATCGCCAACTACTACTAGGCTTACTAACGCGCTAAGGTAGCTGGTCTTAAGTATATTTATAGCACTCTACCTGTTCTAGACTTCCTTCGTGTAATTAAGGATCGTCTTATCCTAGAATAGGGCCACCGCGAATATAACGTAGCAATTATCGATAACTACGTTAGAAAACCCCTTAAAAGCCTCGAGAACCTGATCTAAGCTGCCGAGACCGTTATCGGCTATAGCAAGCTAGACTTTAACGGCAGCTTCGCCACTACTAAATCCACTAGTTCTAGCAAACGCTACAATCGGGGTAAGGGAGGTAAAAAGTCTTCGTCTACTAAGTCTAAGCACCCCTACCTATATATAATCTCTAATTACGTTTAGAAGCTAATTAACTATAATATACTTAAATCTACGTTAACTAGGTTCAAACATCGGAAAGGCCCGGTTAGTCCTAAGTTCGTTTCGTAGATCTACGAACGGTTCGCTAAGAAAAAGTAGAACAACCTCCGCGCCTAGCTTAAAAAGGAAGGTTAGGCAATCAAACCCTAGCCCACATCCCTATCTAGCTCTACTTTATCTGCTAAACCGGGCTTTCCTAGCGTAGTAATAGCCGCGATTATTGATCCTACGGAACTCTTAGCCCTTGGCAAAGAAACCGGCCTTAGCAATAGCTTTAGTATCTTCGTAACTATTAATTCTAGCAAATATATCCTATCGGATAGTATCCTAGTTAATAACTATAGAGCAACCTACCTTATTAACGACCCTATACTCTTAGAAGAAAGGTCCCTTGTTAAGGCAAGGAAGGATAACTATATTAAAGCTAGCACTACCTATTTCCCTATCTCTAGAAGGGGCAAATAGCGTATTAAAGGAGTACTTAACGGCGTTAACGGCCTACGATCTAAGGATCTAGTTCTTAATAACGTCGTAGTTATTAAAGGATTCTACTCTAATATTATCTTAGAGGTAGCCCTCTATAAGGCTAACATCTAGTACTATAGTTTAGACTATACACTACGTTTCGGTTCGATAGAGAGTAATATTGTTATTACGTCTCTCCTTTATAGGTATAAGCTAGTGTTTTTAGAATATAAGCCTCTCTCTACCTACCTACTGTATCCTTATAATTGTAACTCTTCCCTTGCCGTTTCTTACAATAAAGAACAAGCTCTCGCTAAGATCTATAAGGATCCTCCTACTATACCTTTGGAGTAGTCCCTTACTATAATCTACAATATCTAACCTAGCTATCTAGACGACTTTGCTATTAGTTCTACTACGCTTATAATATTAGCTACAATAAGCGATACTATAAAACAAGTTCGTTAAGGACTAGGATTAAGGCACCCTCTCTTACCCTATAAGGATTCTAAACACCTTTAGTATATCTACGCTAGTTATCTTAGCTAGGATACGCTTAAGGCTCTTGTCTAGAGAGGCTAGAACGTTCGAATTAACGGAACTAAACGTATTAACTATAAGGCTTACTCTATTATACACTAGGGAAAAGTCATCTCCTATAGGCCTCCTATAACCAAGTTAGTACGGCCGTTCTAGCGAGTATTTTAGGACCTTTTCTATTACATACGTAGGTATAATAGATCCATTTACTCTCTGATTCTTAAAGACAAGTTCTCTAGTAAACCCTTTGTCTTCCACTTTAAAGATAAGACCTAGGACCTCCTTCTCCTAATTCTTCAATGCTTTAAGGCCTAAGTATAACGCTAATTTAGCGTAGCGATCTACAAGTTTAAGTATAATAACAAAGGCTCCCTTATTAAAACTAGGGATTATAGCTATACCTGGTACTAGAAATAGTATATAGAACTAGGTATCGAGCTTAAACTCCCTCTATCTAATATATACGAACCGACTAGTGCTATCGAACGCGCTAGTTAAAAAGTTATTACCTACTCTATTAAGATAATAGCTAGAGCCGGTCTCCTAGGTAACCTCTAGCTAGAAGGAGAGGAGGTATCTACGTAGCTTATTAGTATAAGCCTAAGTCAAACATATCCTTCAATAAAGTTACTAAACAACGTCCTCCTTACTTAGTTCTAAACCTACTTCCGGTTCTTTTAGCCAGACGCGATCGTCTCCCTTACAGCGGATCTACAGCCTAACTAGAGCGGTATCTACGTATATAGTTACTACATATATCCTCTATATAAAGAGAGAGAGAGGGATAAGTAGAAACGTATATATAAGTTAAAGCCTAGAGCGTATATTAGTTACCTTGTTAGTTTTAAAGTATTAAACATCTACCGAATCTAGGTTCTAGTACTCTATAAAGTCGTTATAACTCGTAACGTTACCTTTAACAAGAACTAGTTCTTTAAAAAGGGTAAAGGGAGGTTCGATCTATAGACTATCGCTAAGAAGCGGAATCTAGTAGACTCCCTAGAGCTTCAGCTACACTTGCCCGCTATAGGCGTAGTACTAAGCGGCGTTAAAGATAGCGAGATAGATAATCTAGAAGCGACAACTCCTACGTCTATATCCCCTAAGTATTCTAAAGACAAGCTTAGGGGTATAGAAACTCCAAATCCTAGTTAGGACTTGGGGGTAACTATATCTAGAACAGTAGCCTAGTGTAATATAAGCAAGCTACCTTTAGTTTCTAGAGACTATATATATAGAGGACTCCCGACACTAGATTAGTTATTTCAAAGTTTAGCCTCTACCCCTACCGGGCCTACAAGCCTAGATAACGATAGGGATTATATATATACTTCTAGAAACGGCCTTAGAAGTATATAAAGCATTGCCTCTAATACAAGCACTGTTTTTAAGGACTTAGTTAATCACTATCCCGAGCACTCTATATACTCGGATAACCTACTTCCTAGGAATTATAGCCTAGAATCTTCAAACCCTAGCTACTACTCCTCTAGCTTAGATAACTTAGACAATACTAATAAACCTAAGTCCCCTGCCCACGAACGTGCAAAACGTAAGTACACTAAGTAGGTGTTCGCCCTAGTATCTTATACGAGCTAGCGGCTTAGGGGAATAGACCTAGAAGACCCTACTAATAACGGTCCTTCTATATCTACTACTAGGATTATTAGATTTACTTTGGAAATATATACTCTAGACTATATCTACGTCCTTGAACTTAGAATATAGCAAGCGTTTTACAAAATGTATATACTATACTATAAGGAGGTACTTAATAAGGGAGATTAGGTATACTATAATCTATATATAGTTATCGCCGCTGCGATTATACCCTAGCACGCGGCTAGACTTAACGCTACCCTAGCCCCTCCCTACATTCACTAAGATACCTTTCTTAAAGCTCCGAAGTCTTAGAAGTAACTTACTAAGTATCTAATAGGTAAAGAGTTCGTTAGAGCTACCGAATTAGAGATTTAGAATCTTATAAATTACAAAACCTAGAGATATATTACTCGGTCCTTTATATCTAAACTCTCTAAGGAGAAGCCCCTGCCTTTAAAGTAGGTGTTCGCCTATAAATAGGACAAGGACAGATTCTTAGAGAAATATAAGGTATATATCTACGTAAGAGGTGATCTTTAGAGCGCTAATTCGTTACAAAACATATACACTATAACACTTGTATCCCGTTCCTTCTAGGCTATAATAGCTATTGCTACTAACGTAGATATAGAAGTTAAGTAGTTTAACGTCGCCTAGGTATTCCTAAACGCTAAAATAGATAAAGGAATTGTCTATAAGCTCCCTTAGGGGTTTAGGGAGGATTATTACCTCCTAGCTAGCTTTAAGCAAGGCGATACCTTCGTTAAACTTGAACGAGCGTTATATAGCTTACGCGAATCCCCCCTTCTATAGTACAAAGAGTTCTTCTCTTTACTCTATAAACTTAGTCTAATAGTATCGGGTAAGGAACTATACTTGTTTTATAACTAACACTGCTATATAGTAGTTCTATTTTATATAGATAACTACCTTATATTCTACTATAAGGACTACGCTAATAAGGCAAACTAGATTATAGATACGCTAGCTATAAAGTACAAAGTGTATAGTTAAAGCAACGTCTTATAGTTCCTTAGTATCCGCGTCTTAAGAAACTACAAGGATCGTATAGTCTATCTAGTCTACAATTAGTACATTAAGCAGATCGCTAAGCGCTTTAATCTTAACAAGGAGACTCGCTTCCTATATATCCCCCTAGAATATAACCTTTACCTATTCGAAGATCTTACTCCGTTTAAAGACATTAAGCGGTTCCAGGAACTTATTAGCTCTATTCTATATATAGCTATTATAATCCGCCCCGATATAGCCTTCGCTATATCGCAGCTCTCTTAGTTCTTAAAGAATCCTAGCCCTATATACATTAAGGCTATAGAACATATTATCGTTTACCTCTTTAGCACCTAGTTTTTAGCTATTCGGTATAGTATTGCCTTTAGGATATATATCCTACTTATTACTAGCAACGCCTTGTTCGTAGATATCGAGAAGACACGCCGCTTATCCTAGAGGTATATTATAATACTATATAGTAGGGTTATCAATTAGAAAGCCTACTACTAAAAGACCGTTACAACTTCTTCAATAGAAGCTAAGTTACTTACTATTTCTCTTACTACGCGTAAGACCATAGCGTTAAAGCGCTTCTTCGCTAACATTTAGTTCGATCTTAGCGAGCTATACTATATCTTCTATAATAATTAGCAAACTATCCGCCTTATTACAGGAGACAACTAGCGTGTAGTTATTAAGCTTCGCTATATAGACATCTATAATATATAGGTACGTTAGGAGTATACTAACAGGTTATTTAAGGTTAAGTACCTACCTACGGCTAACATACTAGCAGACGGTCTTACAAAACGGCTACTACGCTAGAAGTTCGAGTACTTCCGCGCTATATTAAACCTCTAAGACGCTTACTATATTATTGAACAGAGTAAAACGGATCTTTGTAATTAAGTAGGTATCTAACACTAGGTATCTAGCCTAAAAGAGCAAAACAGTATATAAGAAAATCACCAAATGCAAAAACAACGCAGCTATATACATACGTACTCCCGGGCTTACTGGCCCGCCTTCCTCCTTTTTAACTCTATATAATAGGCATCTATCGTGGCTAATACATAGTACAAACCACTAATTATAGCCATTAATAACCTTAAAGCTAACGACGCCCCTACGTTATCTAACTCCTAAGCCTCCTTCGCTAATCTAGCTAACTTAGTAGCTAGAACGGCCGAAACGCTACTAGTAACTAGCCTAACTAGAGCAGGAGCCTCTCCCTAGTTAGCAACCTTATAGGAGCTAACTACTACTAACCTATTATCCAAGGTAGCTATATTGGCAGTAGCTATAGTAGCGGCACGCCTCTCCTTAGCCTTAGCCCTTAATATAGCAACCGCCTTAGTAGCTACCTTAGCCTAAGACTTAGCAATCGCCTTAGCCTAGACCTTAGTAGCTATATCCGCCGCCGCCTTCTCCTTCTTCTCCTCCCGTTCTATCAAGTACTTCGCTATAAGGCGAACCCTCTATAGTTACTATACTATTATTAGTATATAGAGGTCAATAGGAACAGAAGGGACTTACACTAGCTATCGCCTCGCTACCCTACTTTATAGAAAGGAACTCTATAGCCGTCTTAACTATAAGTTCTAGCAACTTCTTATATAGATATCTAGTACGTAAGCACCGAACGTAGGCTTTGTCCTTTTCCCTAGCATCTAGGTAAGCTAAATATACGCCGCTTAACAACCTATATAGGGCCGAACGTAGGTAATAATAGCAAACTATAGCGTAGGACGTAAAGGTAGCAACATCCTTGTTGCTATTATAACTAGGTATCTAAAAGTTAGCGTATTAATTAATAAAAACGCTTTAATTAATAGAAACGCGATTAATATACCTAGGCGTAGCAGGAACTATATCCCTCTTTCTTTTGTTCAGGGTCTTCGAAACCCTAGCCTCGCTTTCTTTAATAGAAGTAGCATCGTCGGCGCCTATAGTAACAACCTCTTCTTCCTCTTCTTCCTCTTCTTCGCGCGCCGCGCGTAGATTCGCGAGCCTAGTCGCGTAGGCTTTCTCTAATAACGCTATATAGGCGATAGAGGCAGCTATACCCTAAGTATTCGGAGCTATTGTTGTTTTTATTGTTATTATAGTTATAGTTAGAGGGGTTAGCGGCGCGATTGATTTTTATTATTGTAGGACAGTTTGGATTTAACTTTGTAAAATAAGTAACTAAAGATTATATATAACTAACTAATATAACTACGTTCTAATTAGCTAGGATCTACATTAGTATATCTTCGATTATATAAACGCGACGCTAGGTTATATATTAATAATAAGGATTTTCGTTTTTAGCTATCAACCCTACTCTAGCAATTCGAGCCTTCAACCTCCTATTTTCAGCATCTCGCCGCTAGCTAGCTAGCTAGATATTCTCTTTTAGCTACTTTGTAGCTAGGGGGTATATTACAACCTAGCTAGCCCTATCTTTACAGTCCGCTCTAATTAGCTACTTCGCACCTACTTAGCGCCCCGTTTCTCATTTCCTATTATATATATAGCTATATTCTTACATACTCTCTTTCCTCTATCTCTTCCTTCGATATATGACAATCAATACAACGCATCTCTCCTACATGCTCTTCCAGTGCCACTGTAAGCCTACGCAAGACAAACTATCCGCCTCGTTATAGGAGACAACTAGCGCGTAGTTACTAAGCTTCGCTATATAGATATCTATAATATATAGGTACGTTAGGAGTATACTAACGGGTTATTTAAGGTTAAGTACCTGCCTACGGCCAATATACTAGTAGACGGTCTTATAAAACAGCTACTACGCTAGAGGTTCGAGCACTTCTATACTATATTAAACCTCTAAGACGCTTGCTATATTATTAAATAGAGCAAAACGGATCTTTATAATTAAAAGGGTATCTAATACTAGGTATCTAGCCTAAAAGAGCAAAATAGTATATAAGAAAATCACCAAATGTAAACGTAGCTATATATATATATACTCCTAGGCTTAATAGCCTAACTTCCTCCTCTTTAACTCTATATAATAGGTATCTATCGCGGCTAATACGTAGTACAAACTACTAATTATAGCTATCGATAACCTTAAAGCTAACGACGCCCCTATATTATCTAACTCCCGAGCCTCCTTCGCTAATCTAGCTAACTCGGTAGCCGGAACGGCCGAAACGCTACTAGCAACTAGCCTAACTAGAGCGGGAGCCTCTCCCTAGTTAGTAACCTTGTAGGAGCTAACTACTACTAACCTATTATCCAAGGTAGCCGCATTAGCGGTAGCCGTAGTAGCGGCACGCCTCTCCTTAGCCTTAGCCCTTAATATAGTAACTACCTTAGTAGCTACCTTAGCCTAAGACTTAGTAATCGCCTTAGCCTAGACCTTAGTAGCTATATCCGCTACTACCTTCTCCTTCTTCTCCTTCTATTCTATTAAGTGCTTCGCCGTAAGGCGAACCCGTTATAATTACTATACTATTATTAGTACGTAGCGATTAATAGGAACAGAGAAGGAACTTACGCTAGCTATAGCCTCGCTACTCTACTTTATAGAGAGGAACTCTATAGCTATTTTAACTATAAGTTCTAGCAACTTCTTATATAGATATCTAGTATATAAGTACCGAACGTAGGCTTCGTCCTTATCCTTAGTATCTGGGCGAACTAAGCAAGCGCTACTTAATAACCTATATAGGGCCGAACGTAGGTAATAGTAGCAAACTATAGCGTAGGACGTAAAGGTAGCGACATCCTTGTTACTATTATAACTAGGTATCTAAAAGTTAGCGCGTTAATTAACAAAAGCGCTTTAATTAATAGTAACGTAATTAATATACCTAGGCGTAGCAGGAACCATATCCCTCTTCCTTTTGTTATTCTAGGTCTTCGAACTATCGCTAGTCTAAGCCCTAGCCTTACTCTCTTTAATAGGAGCGGCATCGTCGGCGCTAATAGTAACAACCTCTTCTTCTTCCTCTTCTTCTTCGTACGCCGCGTGTAGATTCGCGCGTCTAGCCGCGTAGGCTTTCTCTAATAACGCTACGCAGGCGATAGAGGCAGCTATACCCTAAGTATTCGAAGCTATTGTTGTTTTTATTGTTATTATAGTTATAGTTAGAGGGGTTAGTAACGGATTGTTTGTTTTTTTATTATTATAGGATAGTTCGGATTTAACTTTGTAAAATAGGCGACTAAAGATCGTATACAACCGACCGATATAACTACGTTCTAATTAGCTAGGATCTACATTAGTATATCTTCGATTTTATATAACGCGACGCTAGGTTATATATCATTAACCCTACTCTAGTAATTCGAGCCTTCGACCTCCTATTTTTAGTATCTCGCCGCCGCTAGCTAGCTAGGTGTTCTCTTTTAGCTACTTCGTAGCTAGGGGGTATGTTACAACCTAGCTAGCCCTATCTCTATAGTCCGCTCTAATTAGCTGCTTCGTACCTACTTAGCGCCCTGTTTCTCATTTCCTATTATATATATAGCTATATTCTTATACACTCTCTTTCCTCTGTCTCTTCCTTCGATATATAACAATCAATGCAACGCATCTCTCCTATATGCTCTTCTAGTGCCACTGTAAGCCTACGCAAGACTAGTAATAAAGATAGTAAAGGAAAAAAGACACTCCTAGAGGAAGACGATCGAGGAAGCTAGGGAGAAGATACTATAGTAGCTCGAGCAATAAGTAAGGCTTAGGAGCTTCCTCCCCCCTAAGCTACCGAAACTCCTAGCCCTAAAGGGCCTAGATAGTATCCTAGATCTAACAATATACTAGAATAAAGTAGAAGCGCTTATAAAGAAGTTCTTCCTAAGCCTAGGGGTAGACCTTAGTAATATCTAGGACCTAGACCTTAAGGAGAAGTAGGAATAGAGGTTTAAGGTCTAGGAGCTTATAAGCTTCTAAGCAATAGAAGTAATATAGGATAAAGCGAGCCTATAGAAGGCTCTAGGGGAGGATATACTCCTAATAGGATTCCTAAAGGTATATAGCTAACTACTAAGCTAGATCCTTATAGCCCTAACTACAAGGTACCTATAGCTAGCGTAGTTCCTAGCTACGTTTAAAAGAGCTAAAACGGTAGTCCTATAGAAGCTAGGAAAGATACCTAATATATACTATACCCTAGGAGGTTACTACCCTATTACGCTACTCCTAACTATAGGGAAGGTAATTAAGGTAGTAGTAGCAAGAAGGATTATAGTAGTAGCGGAGGTCTATAGGCTACTCCCTACTAAGTAGATAGGTAACTAGGCGAGTAGATCGACCAAGCTAGTAGTCCAATTAGTTATAGCCTAGGTCTAGGAGGTATAGCGCTACGGCGTCTTAGTATCCCTCCTATAACTAGATATTACTAGAGCCTTCGATATAGTTAACTACGTTAGGCTACTAGCTACGTTCTAGGAGCTTAGCTACTTAAAGTAGATAGTACTTTAGGTATAGGAATAGCTAATAGATAGGGTCGCGATCCTCTACTTTAGTAGGAAGGTAATAGACAATATCCTAGTTATAGTAGGGATGCCCTAGGGGTCCCCCCTATTACCTATCCTATTTATCTTATATATTATATTACTATATAAGGACCTAAGGAGAGAATACCTACACCTTAGTATAGCGGGCTTCGCTAACAATACGAACCTACTAGTATTTAGAAAGTTAGCTAAGGTAAACGTCTACTAACGTAAGCGAGTATAGGGAACCTACCTAAAGTAAGTAGGAGCGTAGGGAAGAGCGTTCGTAGCGTAGAAGTATAAACTAATCTACTTTAATAAGAACTAAAGGTAGTAGCTAGACCTAGCTAAGCTTGCCCTCCTAGATAGAGGTAGGTATATAGATATTAAACTAGTTAAGTCCGCTAGGTTCCTTAGGGTCTAGCTAGACTAGAAGCTCTTATAGTAAGCGTACTACGGCGTAGTTAAGAAGAAGCTCGCTACCTAGGAGTTCGCGCTAACAAGGATCGTAGCGAAGACGTAGGGTCCGAGCCTTATAAAGGCCTAGGAAGTATATACAAAGTGTATAAAGAGCGTAGTAGTATATAGAGTAGCGAGCTACTATATCCTAACTATAGTTAGTAAGGGGAGTAGGCTAAAGGGGATAGCTAAGAAGCTAGCGAAGGACTAGAGTAGGGGCTTCTATATAGTAGTAGGAGGCTATAGAACTATACTAATTAAGTACCTAAAGACAGAGGCCTAGGTCCTACTAGTAGACCTCTACCTAAATAAGCGGCTAGCTAACTTCGAAGCTAGGATATACAAACTACTCCTTTAGTTAGAGGAGGGACTAGGGCAACCCCTAGATATAGTAGCGAGCTTAATCTAGAAGGTATATACTAAGCTATTTAGGAGGTTCTAGAAGAGGAGTAGGAGGACGTAAAGGAGGAAGCCTAGGCTAGGCCTATAGAGGCTAATGGTAGTTAAGAGAGTAGTAGCTATAGCGAACAAGTAGGCTAAGTAAAAGTAGAAGATAAGGAAGCTAAAGAATAAGACCCTTAATATAGATAGAGTAGTAGAACTCGCCTAGTAGGAGCGCGAGATAGTAGCCTAGGAGGGGCGCGCTACGCTTATAACAAGAGCAAGAAGACCTATATACTACTTAGTAGATAAGGACCCCTTAATATATCTATTTATAGACCTTGCCCTTAAGAGATATAAGGGTCTAAGTAAGGCTTAGAGCTCCCTACTTACCTAGGTACGTAGCAGGGACATTAGCCTCTAGGAGTACCTAAATAGGGTAAACGTCCTAGAGATTACTACACTATACTACAAGTATAGCAAAGGCAAAGAAACGATCGAATACCTAGTAGTATAGTATAAAGATCTACTAAAGTATAGAACCTAGGAAGAGTTACAAATATAGTTACAATAGGATCTATAGCTTGTCTTACAACAAGCTACATAGCTATATAAGAGCTTAGTAAAGGTAGTTATTAGCTAGTTAATAGATTCGAGGCGCCTAATAGAGTATAGCGTAGCTTATAGGCTATAACTAGAAGCTATAAAGGCTATAAAAGCGGCTAAGAGTAGCGGAGAGGGTGTAGGAAGTGCCGAACTAAGCCACTAAGGGAGATAGGGGCTATCTTTTATATATAGTATAATAGATTCAAAGCGCTAAAGCAGAAGCGTAGGTAGGGGTTTTCACCTGGCCCCCTGTTCAAGGGGTACAGTTTCCTTTATATATAAACCAGTAGCAGGACCAGCGCGCTATAAGGCATATCGGAGTACGAATAAATAATAATATATAACTGTGAAAAAGCTCTATGTCGCTCAAAAGCCCATTTTCTCGAGGGAGCCTACGGATACCCAATGCTATACTAAGACCCTAGTCTACCCCTGAACCCCTGAGTGGGTTCATCCAATATTCGCCACAGTGGTCCCATTTGCCACAGTGGGTTCAACAATTACATCTGCCTATGATCTGCACTATCCACGCATCCCGTGCTCTTCAAGCCGCTCCCTCTCATCCCTCTCCCTGATGGCACGCTTCTTTGCCGCTCGCCAGTCTTCCTTCGACAGAAAGTTGAAGGTATCGATAACGTCTCTCGTCCGCAAGTCGGTCTCACGCAATGGACGGAGCCGTCGCTCCCACGGGTCGCGGTTGATTCCGGTGGTCTCGATGGCCTGCTCGGGATCGACTCGGTCACGGTTTGCTTGGCTCAGGCGGATCGGGAGTGCGCAGTTCTTAGGCTGCGCAGATGCCGTAGGATTGGGCTCGGAAAGCAGGAACCGGGCAAGCTCCTCAACCTGACTGTCCAAGAGGCGGCAGATGCGGTAAGTCACCGACCGCCGATCGGCATGGATGTAGACCGCGTCCGAGTCTGGGTTCTTCCGATCGAAGAGCACAACACCACCGATGATGCGCGCCTCGGCCCAGTAGCCTACACTATCGGCTATACCTTGGGGGTATTGGTCGTAGTCCCGATACCATGGGTGGCAAAAGAGGGTTGTGGGAAAAGTGGCTGGGTAGAAGCGCCCATATTTCTCAGAGGGGCGCCACGTGCCGAGAGCATCGTCCTTGTGTCGGTTTGTATCCTGCTTGTAGAGCCAGACAGCCATCTGGTGGACGGATCTGGCAACAAGCTCGATGAGCCGGGTGGCAAAGCCGGGCGAGTCCAGAGGGGTAGACTCGTAATCGACAAGGAGCTTCGAGTGCCGTTAGACGACTAGTTATATGTACGGTGTTGGCCAGGAGCCCGCTCAAAAGGTGGATTTCCTACCTGCGAGGGCATAAGCAGTGCATTAGCATCGAAGCGCGAGCACAAGGCCTCGGTCTCCTCAGCCACGCCGGGGCAGAGTTGTGTATGGTCTGGATCGAGTGGGTGGCCGGGACAGCTACATCCATCGAAGCCGTCATCGGCGACTTTGGAAAGGGGGAGCCCATCGACAATCTGGGCGTAGGTCTGCTTGGCGACGGGGCTTGACGTTACGTTGGCGACGGCGCGGATCAAGAGTTCGCGATGGCGTATTACTGTCATGGTTGAAATCGGTAGCTGCCGGGAGTCGGATGCAGTCTTCGCCGTCTCCATTTTGTTGTTCTTTGCGGTAAGAACTTGGGTAAGGCACTTTTTGAGAGGTGGCACCGTGGCAATTGGGAATCGAACCAGAAGTTGATGTGGTGTGTGTTGGTAATGATGAACACTGAGGTAAGGTAAGGTGAGCAAAAGTGATGAGGGAGGACAGCAGGCGGGATGCGGGGTTATATCAGCAAGCGGATTGGAGTGGAAGGAACAAACCGCCGACCAACAGGACCTGAGGCTGAGCGTTTGAGTTGGCGGCATGTTTCCATGGATGTAACTTGTCGGATATAAGGCCACAAAGTGGGCTCGGCTTGCCCATCTGGGCAGAATATTCCTTGCTCGTTACATGTCCATGTAGTGTACGATTCCACACCAGAAGAGTGTGATTCAAACATTCACACGTCACCACCGAAACATTCAATTTTCAAGCAGAAAGAGGGCATCTGCAGAACGCGTGTAATTACTTAATGAGCGCCATTTTGCATGTGTTTTTATCCCTGCAAAGCTGAGAGCTTCTAACTCCTACTTCGGACCCCTATCGCCTGCCTCGAACCAACAACAAAACCAGGGGGATACGGTATGGGTTTACTGTACCCACCGCCAGCCGCCCCCAAGGAAGTGGAATCTAGATCCATCTGAAATCCCATGCCCCAGTGCCCGGGCCCAGGGGTCTCGAGGGCACGGCTCGCACAGGTAACACCAGTGCCGCCAGGCCCGCCACACGCCAAGGCCCCAGAGGCTAGTAGAGGTAGTAGCAGGCGCTAGGAGACTACCCCCTAGACCCTAGTCCCCCCTACCTGCCCTGCCCCTACTTAGTTAAGCGCGGGGGAAGATCCGCTAGGACGACGCGAAGATCCTAAACGGAGCGAGCTTCCTAGCGGTATACTAATAGAAGGGCGTAGTAGTTATATAGACTACGATAGGTAAACTAGAGAGAGCGGTAGAAGCTAAGAAGAGAGACTATATACTAGTTCTACCTAAGTAGTTCTTTAAAGACCTACTAAGTTAAGAGAGTATACTAGAGTATATAAAGTTAATGCTCCTAGTAAGGTTCTATAGCTTTATCGACGCGCTTGCCAAAGGGGATAAGAAGCTTAATAGGATTATAGAAGAGGATTCTAAAAAGTTCTTTAATAAAGCGGATAGACTAGCGCCTACCCTAGACGAGATTAAGGCGCGCTTACTAAAGGAATACTAAGACTTAGTAGCTGCTTTTGTCCTATAGGACGCTAATATCTTACCCCCCTACTGTATATATAACTATAGGGTCGAGCTACTCCTAGGGAGTATAGTCCTATATTCGAGGAATTGCCTGATATCGCCAATAGAGCTATATATACTAAAGCGCTAGCTTGACGATAACCTTGCGAAGGGGTTTATCTAGCCCTTGCGATCAAGCGCCCTGTTGCCTATCCTAATAGCGTAGAAGCTAGGCGGAGGTATTAGAATCTACGTTAACTACTATAGTATTAATAATATAACGCTAAAGAGCTAGTACCCTATTCTACTAATCTAGGAGACCCTAGACTCTATCTACAAGGTGAAGATCTTTACGAAGCTTAACGTAATTATAGCGTTTAACTAAGTATATATAGCGCCGGGCTACAAGTAGCTTATAGCGTTTATTATAAGATTCGGCCTATATAAGACGCTAGTTACACTGTTTGGCCTATAGGGCGCGCCTGCTACCTTCTAGCATTACGTTAACAATATCCTTTACGACGCTCTAGATAACTACGTAACGGTATACCTAGATAATATCCTAGTCTACTTAGGTACGCTCGAGGAGTATATTAAGTAGGTTAGGGAGGTACTAAAGCGTATAATTAACGTAGGTCTATAGGTAGATATCGACAAGTACGAATTCTATACGAAGCGGACAAAGTACCTAGGGCTTATTATTATACCTAGGGGTATTAAGATAGACCTAGAAAAGGTCGAAGTAGTATATAATTAGGAGGCTCTAGAGATAAGGAGGCATCTCTAGCGGTTCTTAGGGTTTGCGAACTTCTACTACTAATTTATACAAGGTTTTTCGATCTACGTACAGCCGCTATACAAGCTTACAAAGAAGATAGTAGACTAGGAGTAGTCCAAGTAGTATAAAGCGGCTTTCTAGCGCCTAAAGGTATACTTTATTACGGTACTAGTACTATAGATATATAACTAGGAGAAGCGCGCTATAGTAGAGGTTAATGCGTTAGACTAGTTAGCGGGTAGAGCGCTACTATAGGAAGGGGATAATAGCGAGTTGTATCTAGTTGCATATTTCTTAGCGAAGTATACTATAGCTAAGTATAACTATAACATCTATAATAAAGAGCTTCTTACAATCGTTAAGGCGCTCGAAGAATAGCGCCCTAAGCTCGAAGGCGCGGCTAAGAGGTTCGATATTATTATAGACTATAAGAACCTATAGACCTTTAGTATAACGAAGCAGCTGTCGCTACGCTATATACGCTAGTTAGAGTTCTTATTACGTTTCGACTTCTAGATTATCTACTACCTAGGTACGGTAAACAGCTACCCTAACGCGCTAAGTAAGAAGCTAGAGTTTATACCGAAGGACGTTAAAGATAATAGGCTATAGAATAGGCGGCGCCCCCTGATTAACCCAAGCAAGTTCGACCTAGAGACCTTTAGTAGTAAGTACGACTCTAAGCTACTAGGTAAGACACTAGAGCTCTTTAGCCTTGACGTTTCGCGCTACGCTAACGACCTTATTATAAAGAGCTACGTAAGCTTGCTATTTATAGTAGATATAGTAGAGGCGCTTAGCGACTAGGAGGTACGTGCCTAGCTAAGTAAGATTAAGTAGGAGCTAAGAGTGCCGTTCGCTAAGTGTAAGTTAGTCTTAGGTAGGGTATTCTACTATAGTAGGCTAATAATTAACCTAGGTAATACGAAGCTCTATTTATAGCTTATCTACCGGATATACGCGTTAAGGCCTAGTAGGTACCTAGGGAGGATAAAGACGCTCGACCTAATAAATAGGGTCTACTAGTAGCTAGGGATAAACGTATTAGTAAGGACGTTCGTTAAAGCCTATATTCTATACTTTAAGATAAAGAACCCTCGCTCGAAGCCTATAGGGTTCTTTAAGCCGCTCCTACTACCGTTAGCGCTATAGCGAGATATATTAGTAGACTATATTATACCGCTCCCGCTATATAACTAGAGGGGGTAGGAGTTTAGGTACGTAGCAATAGTAGTTAACTAGCTTATAAAGATACGCTACTTTATTGCAATAGCAATACTAGAGGCTAATAAGCTAGCTAACTAGTTTATTAAGCGTATGTACTTACTCTATAGTATACTAGAGACGATTATATCGGATAGAGGTACGTAGTTGGTTTTAGGGTTCTAGAGGGCGCTATTAGCGTGCCTTGCGATTACCCTAAGACCTTCGTTAGCGTTCTACCCCTAGATAAACGGCTAGACGGAGCGGATTAACGCGGAACTAGAGTAGTACCTATAGCTATATATCGACTAGGCGTAGGATAACTAGGTTAACTAGCTCCCCCTAGCGGAGTTTATAGGGAATAATATAGTCTCCGAGATAATAGGTATATTACTATTCTTTATAAATTATAGCTTTAACCTAAGGATAAGCGTAGAGCCGTCGAAGCTATATCTACCGAATATCTTAGAGTAGTAGAAACAGGAGTTTTTCTAGGTATTAGAGCTTACGGACCGCTTTAGGGCGATCCTTAGGAAGGTTATAGCGCTAGTAAAGCAGTTATAGGACCGCTATAAGTAGAACGTAAACTGCTATAGGGAGGACGCGCTATAGTACCGCGTTAGTAATATAGCGATGCTCGATATATAGAACTATAAGACTAGTAGGCTAACCGCGAAGCTCGCGCTATAGTAGGAGGGCCCGTTCAAGGTTAGGAAGGCCTTATTATATATAGTAACTCTAAAGCTCCTAGCGAATATAACAATCTTCCTTACGTTCTACGTCTCGAGAGTAAGGCGCTACCTAGGGTAGGGGCTAGCTAGCTAAGAGAGGGTTAACAACGACGTAAGCGCTAACTATAGGCGCGTAGTTACGCGGACTAACAAGGGCGAAGATATAGTAGAGTAGAGGTTCGAGAAGATCGTTAGGTTTAGTAAGGTAGCGAACGGCCGCTAGTAGTACTAAGTTAAGTAGGAAGGTTATAACAACCTAACTTAGTAACCCGCAACGGATCTACGTAGCTATAATAACGCTATCTAGGAGTTCTACGACGCGTACCCCGAGCTCCTAGGGCCGCTATTATAGACGCGAAGAAGGAGGGCGTAGCGGTAGGAGGCAAGGCGCTAAGCAAAAAGAACAGGCTGTAGATACAAGCATCTAAAATCGAGCGTATAGAATAGGATAGGCTCTAGATACAAGCATCTAAAATCGAGCGTATAGAATAGGATAGGCTCTAGATATAAGTATCTAAAATCGGGTGTTTTAGGAGCGTTTGAGATAGCTCTAGATACTGAACTAGAGCAAACCACAAACCAACCCACTCCATAGTGGTAGGCAAGACCATAGTAGGGATGGACAAGTCGGTAAGCGTCCAAGGTTACCGACGCATCTTCGGACTTCAATTGTGACCGATCCGATCAAGATATTGCCCTCCGGACATATATCTCCCCCTATTTAGAGGAAGGCGAACAAGATTACTATAAAAACATATACCTAGAGGCAGCGGGAAGGCTTAGAGCCAAAAGTGTCAAATTTAGGGGGGGAGTTTTATATCCTAAGAGTATTGTCGTCTACCTAAGTAGGCGGTCTAACTAGCTATATATATAACTATAAAAACAACGTATAGCGCTATAAGTAGTTAAAAAACGAAAAATCCACTATATACGTACCCCTGTTCTAGCTAAGACTATTCTACCCTAGTTCACACTTCCCTTTCGAGTTCGCCAGGGCTCCTACCTAAGAACTCGCACTAAACCAAGGTCCATCCATTTCCATTAGCGTCCCTGCTCCCGGCGGCGTACCCTCTCGGCGCGACTTAGCCGCTAATTCTATACTTGTGTATCCTATTAACGGCGCTAAAGCTCTTTAGCTTATCTATTAATATCGTCCTATCTAGCAAACCATAGCATATAGTACGGCGGTATCCGAAATCTATATAGATATAAGTCCCGAAAGGTAAGAGGGCGGACGATTACCCTAGGGGTTGGTTCTTCTCTAATTGTCTCTAACGCGGGAACGGCGACTTTAGACTCTAGGGGGATACTAGCTAAACGATATAAGCGTCTAGTTGGAGCCTAAGATATAACCGGCTTCTTCGTTCTAAGCGTAGCTATCTTGTTAGAGGGCTTCGTTTACCTGGACTTAGGCTAGGGCGCCGAATACCTCGGGCTATCCTCCTATCGTCTTAGAATAGGCGAAGACAGGATCCCGATAATAGCTAGGGACAATAATAAAGGCGGCAAGCTAGGTCTTAGGAGGTTAGACATCTATCGCGCGAGGGAGCCGATCGCTGAACCTCTGGAGGTTGTCCTTGTAAGTCCAAGGCTTAGTAACTATAACAAGGATTAACAGTTAGTTAATAGGGCTATCCTAGGATAGACAGCGGGTATTGCTTACCGAGAGGGTATATAGGGCCCTAAGGCAAAACTAAGCTAATTATCGTCTTGGAGTAACTCTAAGAACTTATCGATTGCGTCTCGGAGTTCGTCGTCTCTTATTATAGCCCCTGGTTCCAAGGAAGGGGCCCTTAGCGCTAGGGTACTAGATACAGAAGGATAAGGAGAGGGACTAAACCCGACTTTTTCCTTGTTATAAGCTACGAACTTCATCTCCTTTAGGCAGACAGGTATACCGCCTTTAGAGCCTAAAGCGTAGCGGATATATACTAGCTAGGGGAACCTGCTTGAAGTGGGCGGGAACGCGGGGAATGGCGTTCGCAGCGTAGAAGTGCGAACTAATCCACTTCAACAAGAACCGAAGGCAGTGGCCAGACCCAGCCAAGCTCGCCCTCCCGGACAGAGGTAGGCATACAGATATCAAACCAGTCAAGTCCGCCAGGTTCCTCGGGGTCTGGCTGGACTAGAAGCTCTTATAGCAAGCGCACCGCGGCGCGGTCAAGAAGAAGCTCGCTACCTAGGAGTTCGCGCTGACGAGGATCGCGGCGAAGACGTGGGGCCCGAGCCTCGCGAAGGCCCGGGAGGTGTACACAAAGTGCATAAGGAGCGCAGTAGCATACGGAGCAGCGAGCTACTACGTCCTAACTACGGTCGGCAAGGGGAGCGAGCCAAAGGGGATAGCCGAGAAGCTGGCGAAGGACTAGAGCAGGGGCCTCCGCGTAGTAGCGGGAGGCTATAGAACTACGCTAATTAGGTGCCTAGAGACAGAGGCCTAGGTCCTACTGGTAGACCTCTACCTGAACAAGCGGCTAGCCGACTTCAAAGCTAGGATATACGAACCACTCCTCTAGTTAGGGGAGGGACCAGGGCGCCCCCTGGTTGTAGCAGCGAGCTTAATCTAGGAGGTATGTACCAAGCTATTCAGGAGGTTCTAGAAGAGGAGCGGGAGGACGTAAGGGAGGAAGCCTAGGCTAGGCCTATAGGGGCTAATAGCGGTCGAGAGAGTAGTAGCTATAGCAAACGAGTAGGCTAAGCAAAAGTAGAAGATAGGGAAGCTAAAGAACAAGACCCTTAATACAGATAGAGTAGTGGAACTCGCCTAGTAGGAACGCGAGATAGCGGCCCGGGAGAGGCGCGCCGCGCTCGTAACGAGAGCAAGAAGACCTATACACTACTCGGTAGACAAGGACCCCCCGATACAACTATTTATAGACCTCGCCCTTAAGAGATACGAGGGTCTAAGCAAGGCTTAGAGCTCCCTGCTCGCCTAGGCGCGTAGCGGGGACATCGGCCTCTAGGAGTACCTGAATAGGGTGAACGTCCTAGAGATCACTACGCCGTACTACAAGTGCGGCGAGGGCAAAGAAACGATCGAACACCTAGTAGTATAGTGCAAAGATCTACCAAAGTATAGAACCTAGGAGGAGTTACAAATACGGTTACGACGGGATCTATAGCTTGTCTTGCGACGAGCTATATAGCCGTACAAGAGCTTAGTAAAGGTGGTTATTAGCTGGTTGATGGATTCGGGGCGCCTAACGGAGTATAGCGTAGCTTGTAGGCTGTAACTAGAAGCTACGATAGCCGCGAAAGCGGCTAAGAGTAGCGGAGAGGGTGCAGGAAGTGCCGAATCGAGCCGCTAAGGAGATAGGGGCTACCTTTAACACGTAGTATGATGGATTCAAAGCGCTGAAGCAGAAGCGTAGGCAGGGGTTTTTACCCGGCCCCCTGTTCAGGGGGTACGGTTTCCTTTGTATATAAACCAGTAGCAGGACCGGCGCGCCGTAAGGCATATCGGAGTACGAATAAATAATAATATATACTAGCTATCTAGTGATTATATATAACTTCTTGATCTTAATAGGTATATCGACGCCGTCGAAGACCCGACTCTATATCTACGATAGAGGGGCGTAATAGCTACTAGACTATAGTCCTTCTTAGAAGAATAGGCGGGTATACTCCAGAACCTATATACTACATTCCTAGTTCTTAGCTTGGACTACCCTATAGGTATATAGCAGAGCCTTAATATTACTAGGAGATAGGCTAGAATCCCTGATCTAAGCGATGACTTTCCGCTAGTACTAGGATATAGTTGTTAGCGGCTTTTGTAAGTCGAAGTAGAATGCTTAACCGCGGGCTTAGTTATAGATCGTTAGGACCTAGTGACTACAGTTTAGAGTGCCTACGATAACCTAGAATCTCTTTGACGCTATTGCTTTCTAAATATCGGCGTTAGACTCTATTAGCTAGGGTGGACTACTGTCGTTAATCTAAGTGTTATAGACGTAGACCTAGTCCTTGTAACTACTTAGGAAGTAGCATAGGGCGACGATAAGGTCGTAACCTTAGATCTATTCCTTATTGTCTATTATACCTTCGAGATTATAAAGTACGTATACAACGGTCAGCTAAGTCATTGTAAAAAAGTTGCCTCCCTCTGTTCTAGGGTAGGTAAGTCTAGGGAAGAGACTTACTATAATCCTATCCTTATTGAGAGTCCCTGTAGCCTATAGCTAGTACGGCCACTAGCTCTGAACCTATAGAGGGAAGCGTACTCTCCTATTAACAGGGTTCTAGAATTCTGCCCTATAGATGCCTAGACTATTCCAGCCCGTAAACACGCCTGTTCTCTAAGAGTCGAGCGATAGGCGGTGGTCGGCGGCGCTGCCTAATAGCACTAAGTTAGCTAATATATCGAAGAAGAGAGACGGTAGGAGGAATCTAGTTAATAATAAAGGAGGAGGTCCGAAAATTAATGCCTATACGTATCTTAAGTAGAATAGGGAGCGGGATAGCGAGCGAAGATCGATATTGTTAGAGGGAGAGAGGAAAATAAGAAAAGAGTACTAGCAAGGGCGGCTTTATAGGTAGAGAGGTAGTCGAAAAAGGTCGACGGTTTCTTTGTAGCTCCTTCCGTTACGCTTCTATATAACCTAAGTGAAGGTAGAAAGTTGAAAGATTTTTCTATAGTTCCTTCCGTTACGCTAGTAGCTTAACTTAGGATAAACTAGCTCCCTATTCTAGGGCCGTAGTATAAAAGGGGGGGTTCGGTCTATTCGCTTACTTATAGTTTCTCTTCCCTTTCGAATTCGACTACGCTTCTACGCTTAGAATTCGCAATACTATAGCTCCCTTATAGTAGGATCTTACGCTCTCCTAGACGGACGTCCAGGTCGATACCGCTCTCCTACCTCTACTTCCTCGAATTACAAGCTAACCGGTAGATTTAACGCTATCTTTAGATAGGAGATTCGTCACGCCCTGTTAGTTTGTCTAGGTCGTCCGGCCTACTTATAGCGATAACAAAGCTCGTCCTGCCAACTCTATGTAACCTACTACTCTACTAGTCTTCTAGTTCCTAGTTGTCTAGTTGCTTTAGGTCTCGAAAGTGCTAGACGCGAGCTAAGGGGAGATACCGTTCCTTTAGTAGCGATTGTCGAGCGATTAGTAGGCCCTATCTAAGCTTTAGAGGTAAATTTAGCTTAACGATAGGTGTTAGGCGCTCTTTAAATAGCGGGGATTCTTTAGGCGGCTTAGGCTAGTATTTGTCGAATAGTACAATAGTCTATATCTTAGGCGCTAGCTCTTCGACTTTAGTAGTCGGCCGAATCGCTACGAGGGGTTCTTTGTCTAGTTCTTCGGGTATAAGTAAGTGTCTCTTCCCCTATTCTAGTAAAGCAAGTGCTAATGCCGGGCAAGCAATACTATCCTGTGCCGTTGCTGTTAAGAGGCGTACTAGCGTACCGTAACGACTAGCCTGTATCCTGGGACTAGCGAGCAAGTAGAGTTCTAGACGCTATAGCCCTTCTTTAGCTATATATCGGTGCCTAAAGTCCTTGACGGCAAGTGTAGTAACTGTCTATAGTCTAGGAAAGGGTGTAGCTAGGAGTCTATTAACGCGGGCTATCCGGCGTATCCCCTTAAGGCTAGTGTTACTAAGAAGCCGACTCTCTATTCTCTAGTGGCGTATCAAGTCGGGGAAATCCTAGAGCTTGATCTTAAGGCTATAGTCCGTCGACAACAGAGGGCGTATCGGAGCGGAGATCGACTAGTAGCAACAGGCTACTATTATTAACGGACAACGTAGTATCCTTAAAACAGGGTATAAAAGATCGGAAAAATAGGTAGCGGGAGGGGACTCGATAGAATATAGGGGCAAGCGAAGAATTTTCAAGGAAACAAGGATATAGGGGGGGTATATAAGAAAAGAACAAAAAAAGAAGGGGGGTAGGGGCAAATGCAAGACTTTTTTTTAACAATAGGAAACACCTAAAACTTCTTAAAACCCTAGTAGTTTCCTACGCTTTAACTCTATAACGAGTATATTATCGTCCTTCTTCCCTTTTGACTATAACCTAGTCTCTAGCCAAGTAGTCGCCTCCCTATTTATATAGCGAGTCGTTTCTTCCGCGACTGGATTTTCCTCTATCTCTTTGACTTTAGTCCTATATAAATCTTTAGGCTATAGGACTAGTTCCTATACTAGGTCCGCCTCAAGGTAGACGCCCTTAAACTTAATAAACTTCTTAACGCGATTTGCCGTAAAGAGTGTCCGAATAGGGACGCTATCGAGCGTACTTAGGAAGTAGGAGTAGCGGTCGGGAATCTTCCAGACAATATAGGGACCGTCCTATTAGAACTATAGCTTACGCGCCGCGCTTATATCTATCTAGCGGACTACGTTATATATAAGGACAAGGTCGTCTACGGCAATAACTATGTCTTCCGTACGGAGCTTATATCGAATAGCGTAGTTCTAGCGCTCGGCTATCTTCTCTCGAGCAATAGCTACTTTTTCCGTAGTAACCTCCCTGTTGTTTTTAGCATCCTATAGAAGGTTGATCCTAAGCTATAGCAAGCGTTCTCGGGCCTTGTAGTTGTCTCCTCTATTAGTTCTAGCGGCGATAGCGGATTCCTAGTTAATAATACGCTAGGAAGGGACCTCTTTCTTAATAGGGGTAATCGGCTTATAGTTATAAGCGAGGAAGAAGGGGGAGTATCTAGATGCTTAATAGATAGCTGTCCGGTCCGCGAAGAGGACGTAGAGGAGCAAGGACTTCTATTTCCTCTCTATTCTATAGGTCGCCTTAGCTAATAAGGCAACGATAGGGAAATAGCCCTGCTCGTTAACCCTATTTGCTCGCGAGTTATATAGAGAGATGACTATACGATTAATATTAAGGCGATTTAGGATCTCCTTAACCTCGCCCTTGAACTTAGAACCACCGTCTATAATAACTTTAACTAGGTAGCCCTAGTAGAGGAGAATATCCCTACGGATAAACCCTTCTACTATAGCTACGGTCTTGTTCTTAAGGATCGCCGCTTTAGGGTAGCCTGTTAGATCGTCCCGGGCCTTAAGCAGGTAGCAGGTCTTGCCTCCGTCTAAGCCAGGCATATACTAAATGTCCAAGTGCTACTTGGCGAACGGAACAGGGGTAGGAATAGTAAAGGAAGCCAATTCCTTAAAACGGCGGGGGTCCTACTACTAACAATCTTTACAAGACTTAATCTATTTATTAACGGTAGCGTATATACCCTTCTAGTAGTAGTAGTTAGTTATACGGCGGTACGTCCCTTCCTAGCCGCGGTAACCTATCTTACTATAATATACGTTGAAAACTTAGCGCCGTTCCTCCTCCGTGTCCAGGACTCTTCTCGGCTACTATAAGGGGGTTATAGGCTATAAGAACAGATAGCTGCCTTTAACGAAGTACTTAAGGGCGTTCAATTTGAAGGCGCGGCGCTTCTAAATCAGGGTAATATTAAGGGGCTCCGCGAGGGTCGCAAGGTATTTTACAATACGCTATAACTAAGCTAAGTATCCTAGGTGAAGCTTATCCGCCTGTTTAAGCGGAGGTAAAGGAGATTCTAGCAAAAGTTCCTCGATTTCCTAGTTGTAAATCTATATATTAACCTAGTTATTAAGGTTACCTTTAACTTCTTTTTTAGCTAGGTCCGATAGGCTAGGCGGCTTCCGCAAGAGGGCGTTAGCTACTACATTCTTAGAACTAGGGATATATCTAATCTCGAAGTTAAAGAGCTAGATCCACGCGATCTATCGTATAATCAGGGCGCTAGGAACGTCGCTAGCGGCTCTATAAAGCTAGTGAACTAGGACCTAGGCGTCGGTCTCGACCACGAACTTTACCCTAAATAGGTAGCGGCGGAAGCGCTTAAGCAGGAAGACAAGACCTTTTAATTCTCTCTTGGTAGTATTGTAATAGCGTTTAGCGTTTAACTAGATACTACTCTCGAAGCGACAGGGGTAGCGTTTACCGTCCGGACCTATCTGCTCGATAACTCCGCCCTAGCCGTCGAGGCTAGCGTCTGTTATAAGGAAAACTATACTATACCTTAGGTTATTATAGATTAGGAGGGCGAGGATAGGGGTATTAGTAATCTTATACTAGAGATACTTAATGTACTATTGCTATACCTTAGTCCATTCCTACTTTACGTCTTTCTTCATCAGCTTATAGAGTAGCCGAGCGATAATAGCGAAGCAGCGAATCCAGATCCGGTAGTAGCTTATAAGGCTAAGGAAAGACCGTACGTCTTTAAGTTCGTAGTATAGGCCCTATTCGACGATTTTCTTAATCTTCGCGTCGTCTAGTCGGCGGCCATTAGGGGTATAGAGGTACCCGAGCAGTATAGCCTCGATCTAGTACTATTGCGATTTAACTACTATAATAGTTGCCCCGGCTAATTCTACTTGTAATAGGACCTAGTTAACGTTGTAAAGATAGTTGGTAATAAACTGGCGTACTCCTAGGGAGAACAGGCGGCTACCGAGGTCGCTATATAGTCCTTTAATATAGATGTTGTCTAAGTAGGGCCGGCAAACGTAAGGGATAAGGTCCTGGAAGATGTAGGTTATAGCGCGCTAGAATTATGCCACTAAGTTAGTGCCTCCTATAGGGAGCGTATATATCCGAAAGAGGCCAATAGGGGTCTAGAAGGTAGTAATATCCCGGCTCTTCTTATTAAGGCTGATCTAGTTGTATCCTAAGAACAGGTCGAGGAGGGAGATTATCTTATATCCGCTAAAGTCTTCGCTAAATTCCTCCGCGGTAGGGGGAATGAAGGTATCTTGTAGCGTAACGGCGTTGTACTTCTACGTATCGTTAATCAGGCGGAGACTACTGTCTTTCTTAAGGACTAGGAACTAGTTATTATAGTAGCTGCTATAACTCTCCTTGATAATACCTCGCTATAGGCGTTCCTTAAGCAGGTCGATAACCTTTAGGACTATTGGCTTTAGGATCGGGATGCTCTTCCCCTGCTACGCTTTATAAGGTACTGTCTTAATATATTAGGGAGGGAATACTTCGGGGTCGATCCGGCTATACTCTATAAAATCCTACGCTAGGGCTGCTTCTTAGTTTAAGAGGATTTTAACGAAGATCGCTATTTCCTATTTAGTAAGAGTTGCTTCGACCTTGCTAATTATAGCCTCTAGTCGCTCTATAGTTAGTCTTGCCCCTTTAGCTAACTCTATAAACTATAGCGTAATAAGGTCGCCTAATCTAGTCCCCGCCTGTATTTTCTCTTCCACTTTGCTCTTCCGCTTCTTAAGCTAATATAGGTCACCTTCTAGGACTAAACTGTCGGATAGGGCGTTATCTATAGGGTATACCTTATTAGCTACGGTCTTCCTTAATATAAAGGTAGCTACTCGCTCCTTTAAACGTCCAAACGTATCCTTCTACTTCCTATAGATATAGGAGATCCTTCTTCGCGACGACCGGGGCAATCCTAACAGGCTAGCAGTCCCTATCTCGCTTATATAAACAGGGGGAGAAGGTAGTACAAATGGTATAGGGGGGTTTATAGTGTCTGAAGCTAAGGTAAATAAGGTATTGAGAAAGGGTAAAGAAGATAAACGTAAAACAAAATTGAAAATCTCGTTACCCGGATCTCGATCTAAGTAACCTAGTAGCATCTCTCCCTCTATAAGATCTACCTACTTAGGGACTATCTCCTCCTGTTTTTACCGTACTAGTCCTTGGAATACGGACGCGCTCCTACGGAGTTAATTCGCCGCCTTTTCGCCACTTGGCTTAGGGCGCTTCGCCAGCTCTTCGGAGACTATATAGGCCTTAATAATAAGACTATCTATCGTAACATTCATAGTAACCAAACGGCTGTCCTTAAAGTTAAATGTCAGGTTAGTATCCTTAAAGAATAGTATACTAAGGAGTATATTATATCCTCCTACATTATCCGAAAGCACAAAGAAATAGACTAGAACGCTTCTTCCTACTAAGAATATACGGGCCTAGGTCTCTCCCTCGAATCTTTTAGACTAATAGAGACCTTTAGAGACTACATTCGTATCTTAGATAGCCAGACTATATTTCTATACTATCCGAAGCGACAGAGCGTTACACTTAGAGCCGGAATCTAACAACGCGAATTCCTTATCCGGGAGCCTATTCTCGAAATTATAGTATAACGAAGGCAAGGTATACGTTCGTGTAACAACTCTAAGTTCTACCTTCTACTTTAGCGATAGCAGGTAGATAGGCGTTTTTATTAACTTAACCGCCTGTTCTTACAAAGGGGTAGGCAGCTTGTTAAGAAGGAGGCGTTCCTAGAACCTACTAGTAGCGACACTATATTCCCTATTGCTAGTAACTCTAAATATAGCAGGGATAGTCTTACGCCCTTTATCCTAGGAGCTTAGGACTATATTAAGATTTATACGAATAGAACAAGGGGCGGTATTACCTTCCTTAGGCGCGGTATAGGCTATATCTTTGCTTAGAGTGCTAGATCCTTTATAATTAATAACATCTAGACCGCTAGTTAACTAGGTAATATAGGCGACGAGGGCTTTGTAGTATTTAGGGGAGACGCGAACGAGATCCTCTATAGTAATAGGGGCTTTAACGCCTATAGATTTCTTAATAAAGTAGCGGAGTTCTAAGATAGTAGTGTCCTTAGATTTAGGCTCTAGGGTCTTCGGATCGCTTAAAGGCTTCTAAGGGGCGGCACTCTTAGATATCTAGGGTACTATAGCCGCCTGTTCAAGGGAAGGTCTCTTTAAGAGGGTTAGCTAGAGGATATAGCGGTCGTCTAGGCGAGGTACAAAGCCGCCGCTTATAGCCTAGTCGCCGTCTTTAATAGGTTGTTTAGCTTCGAAGCGGACGCGCTTCCCGAGCACTTCCTAGGCAAGTATAGAGGCGGCTTCCTTATTGGCTATCTGTTTAAGGGTCTTTCGAGACAAGCGCTAAACGTAACTCTCTATATTACGCTAGTCTATAAAGAAGTTAAGATCCCTAGCCTCGGTATAGTTATATATCGAACGCTTGATATCTATAGTCTAGACGCTAAGACGATTAACGGAAGTATATACAGTCTCGTTCTAGTATTAACTAAAGATAGAGACGTCCTTAATCAGGCTAAGGTCGGGTTTGTAGGTCGCGCCGGTACGTTATTCGTAAGCGTAGGCCTAGTTAAGGTACGCCTTGTAATACTTATAGCCTAGCATTATAGAGGCGTAAGCGCGGATTAAGTCTCCTATCTAGCTAGTATTCTAAGCTATAACTAGATCTAAACGACTAATAGTGAAGTAAGCGAGGGGACTCTCCTTATAGCCTATATACTACTTATTCTTAACCCGCTAGAATAGGCTAGCTTAGTAGTCTATCTTATTAGAAGGATAGTCGAATAACACGTAGCTATCGCGCTAGCTATAGTAGTAGCACTATAAGAAGTTGTTCGGGTTACTATAGGTATCCTTGTCGAAAATAACATAACCGGGGTTGCTACTATAGCCGCGGCGCTAACCGCTAGCGTTACTAAAGCTATTAGCGCTATAAGTCTAGAGGTAAGTATAAACCTCCTCGAGCTCCTAGGAGTTTAAGCGTACGGAACGTCCTAACTTAAGACTCTCGAACTTCTAGCGGATAGGCTCGCGAAGAGCCTACTTCTTAATCGTAAGCTCGGCTATCTATTTAATAAGGTTAGAGAGGTTATCTATAGTCTCCTCTCCGTTATCTTAGTTAGTGTCCCTATCCTTATCGTTATAAATAATCTTATTATTATAAATAGCGACAATATTAGAAGCTTTAGCCTTCTAGACCTTGCTATAGATAACAAAGCCCTCCTTGTAGATAGAGAGGAGCTACTTGCGGAAGTTATCGTATACTATGTTCTTAGCAAGGACCTTCTTAAACTACTAGTACTAAAGTTCAACTTAGAGCGGCTTAGGAAACTTACCCTAGAAGTTATAAGGGGTAGTATCCTAGTAGGACTTGTAATTAGTAGCTAGGAGGCGGGTAATAAGGTACTCTATACGGCCAAAGGCCTTTAGGATAGCGACTATAGTATACTCGATCTTATTATAGTAGAAGTTCTATAACTCCGTCTTAATAGTCTTATCCTAGCGGGGGTTAAGATACTTCTACTACTTGTAACACTTCTTCTAGAAGGCGTCCTAAGACTTACAGTCACTAGCTAGGAAGCTCTTAATAATCTAGCAAGTAGGGTTATTGCACTAACGCTAGAAGCGACGAATCTAGTCATTAATAATAGTAACGTCTTCCTCAAGGTAGGCGTTGTAGAAGGCCTTGGTATATAGGGAGACGTTACGTCCTATAAAGGTACTAGGGAGGCTAAAGTCCTTAGGACCTAGGAAGGGGACGTATCTTCTAGTAGCTATCTTAAGCAGAGGTTCGACAATAGTCTCTATATGTTCAGACGGAGGCGTAAGGCTAGCTAAGGTATCTGAAGATATGTCGGGGTATAGAGAGGTTAGAAAAGATAATGACGAAGGGGGAGAAGGTAAGGTTAGAGGCTTTTTAAGACTTTTCGAGCGTTTGCCTAACATTGGTTCTTCGTGCTGTTTTTCTAATTGTATAAGCGGATATATTTGGGGTAATAAACTAACTTTCGTCCCCCTATATTCGGATAAAGCCCTGGCTATTTTCCAGGTTCTAATTCCTTCTAAGTGCGCCTTCTAGACGACGTAGTCGGTAGCCCTAATCCGATCGGCCACCCTTACCTACGTCCAGACTACTCTAAATGCGCCTGCCCTAATAATGGCTATAGCGGTAAAGGCGAATGTTCTAATAAACCATATCAAATCAATATTAGTAACCCCCTGTTCTTACGAAGCCTAGGCGCTTATAGCAAACAGGGGGAGTCCGGCGCCTATAGAGGCTAAGATCTTATTTTCTAATAGTATTGTATATCCCTAGTATATCTGAGCAGGTTACCAAGGACCCTTACCCTTATTCTAATAAAGCCCTAGCGTATATCTAGGTGTACCCGCCCTAATAATAGCTATAGCGGTAAAGACAAATGTTATAACCCCTTGTTCTTACAAAGCCTAGGCGCTTATAGCGAATAGGGGGAGTCTCGCTTCTAGGGAGATCTTATTTCCGATTGTGTTATATATCCCTAGTATAGGTAAGCAAATCGCAAGGGAACCTACACAGCTAACCGCAAGAGCCCTCCGGTTTAACGGCGAGGCTAACGTAACCGCTACTGTCTGAACAGGCAGTAAGGAGGGTTCATTATCTGTTAAATAGCGCGTACTAACGATACAAGGACCTCTTACGCCTCTGTTTCTATAATGTCTTAGCGGTAGATATCGTGTTCCTATATATATAAGAGCAGTGCTTGGATCTTTAAGTCTAGTTTAGACACGAAGTAGAGCTTCTCCCCGATTAAGCCCCTATTTAAACTAGAGCAAACTATAAACTAACCTACTCTATAGTAGTAGGCAAGACTATAGTAGGGATAGACAAGTCGGCAAGCGTCTAAGGTTACCGACGTATCTTCGGACTTCAATTGTAACCGATCCGATCGAGATATCGCCCTCCGGACATATATCTCCCCCTATTCAGAGGAAGGCGAACAAGATCACTATAAAAACATATACCTAGAGGCAGCGGGAAGGCTTAGAGCCAAAAGTGTTAAATTTAAGGAGGGAGTTTTATATCCTAAGAGTATTGTCGTCTGCCTAAGTAGGCGGTCTGACTGGCTATATATATAACTGCAAAAACAACGTATAGCGCTACAAGTAGTCAAAAAACGAAAAATCCACTACATACGTACCCCTGTTCTGGCCAAGACCATTCTGCCCCAGTTCAATACAAGCATCTAGAATTGAACGGTTAGGATAGCTCTAGATACAAGCATCTAAAATAGGGGCTATCTTTATATAGGGGGGCTTGTTTAGAGAGGGAGGGTAGTGTTATAGGCATAGCCTATATCATATACTATATTATATGCTATGCTATATAGTTGGCTGAGCACCCTGTAGCTAGAGGAGCGTAGCTCTACACTAGGTGGAGCTCGCCGCGCAGAGCCTTCAGCCCTCGCGAGCTCCTACGAAGGTTGCACTATTGTGCAACCTTGTTGTATACGACCGTTACATATACGAGAATAATACGTTTCTTTGCTATTAACAATACGATTCGAAGTTAAGAACTTATAGAACTCCTCTATAAAGAAATCGAACTTAAATATAGCATTCCTAATAGCTATATTAGTAATCGAGGGAGTATTTTCACTACCTAATTCTAGAGTAACCTTTGCTACTGTCACGGGTCTAGCCGTGACATATGGCCGTATGGCCATTGTGGAGCGGTTGTGCGATATAGGGCCTGCAGAGCCTGCAGCGTATGTAGAGCCCGCCGCAGGGCATATCCCCAGCGGGCCATACCTACTATCTTGAGTTCCTTGTATAACTATATCGAATATATACGTACCCTAACATTGGGCATTTACCACCTGTGATAGTTGGTTGTACCTTCTGTTCGTGTATATAGACCTTCGTCGATTGATTACGACGAATTTACGTTGCGCGAACTAACCGAAATTACAATTTAACCGCCCCGAACCTAAGAAACCGACAAGATAGTTAGTCCTGAAACAACAAGATAGTCCTAAGAACTAGAACCTAAGAAACCGAACCCCTGAACCTAAGAAACCGAACCCCTAAACCTAAGAAACCGAACCCCTAAACAAAGAAGAACGAGTACTATAGACGTTAACGTAAGCTCCGCGGCCTAAGTGCCTATTCCTATTAAGGATATATATAGCGAGGCCGCTACGGCCCTAAAGGAAGAGATATACCCGAAGCTAAAGGGTTATTTCAAAGGATACTATAGGCCGTTCATAGGTAACAACCTCCTGCTTAAAGCGCTTAAGAGAGCTAGAAAGGACAATACGACGGAGAGGATAATAGCGAACCTAGCCGAATATATCCTTAGGGGCGCGACCAAGGAAATCTAGATATAGATAGTTAGGGCGAACGAGGCGAACGAGAAGGCTATAGTACTATAAGTAGAGAATAACGTTTTAACAAGGCTAATCGAGTCTAGGAAGCTAGGCGGCGGTAGCAGCAGTGCTAGAGAGGGCAGTATACTATATATATCCGCGTTTTCGGGCTCTAAGCGGGACTTAGCGAAGCGAACTATACAATTTAGAATATAGAAGACGCTAATTACGGCGCGATAGGCTATAAAGCTACTAGAATATACAACTAAGAAAGCGAAGATCCTCTATATAGCTTCGCTACTAGAGGGAATCGCGGCTGTAGGAATTAGTAACTATATCGATACTATTATCGCGAATCTAGGCAATAAGCAAGCCTAGGTATAGACAACTACTAATAAGTTCATTAAGTTCCTTTCTAAGAAGTATATAACGATAGATCTAGTAGCTAATATAGAGAATAAGCTATATAAGATAGCGTAGAAGGATAAGTACGCGAAGTTTATAGACTTTATTACGGAGTTCTCGAACCTCTATAACCTAAGTAACTAGGACGACGCTACCTACGTACACGCGCTAAGGGAGAAGCTTTCGAAGCCGATATAGGACCTAATCCTACTATAGACGAACCTCCTAGCCCGGGATAACTTCTAGGGATAGGTTACTATAGCCTAGGCCTAGGCTAATAACCTTGAAATAGAGGAATACTTAAAGAAGGCTAATAAGCTAAACTACTATAATAGCTATAATACTAAGAAGGAAGGCAAGGACCCGAACGCTATAGACATTAACTAGGTAACTACTACTAAGGATAAGGCGACTATCTTATAACTCTCTAACTTAAAGAGGGAGTAGTATATAGCTATAGGTCTCTGTTTCCTCTATAGTATAAGGGGCTATATCGTAGCGAAATACATAGAGAAAGGTAAGCAAGCCTAGAACAACCTAGGCGCTAGAGGTAGAGGGTAGCGGGGCGGCTACAGCAACTACGGCGGATTTAGCAATAACGGCGGATTCGGCAATAACGGCGGATTTAGCAATAACAGTAGATTCAGCAATAACAGCGGCTCGAACTAGAACAACAATAGTAGTATAAACTAGAACAATAATAGCGGCCCGAACTAGAACAATAATAACGGCGGATTCGGAGGCGGCAGAGGCTATAGTAGCGGCAGATACCTATATCGATAGAACAATAATAACTAGAACTTCGGCAATAACGGCAGAGGCGGCTACGGCGCGTACTACGTACGATTTATAGACTAAGGCTACGTTCTAGGAGAAGTTAGTTACAACGATGCCAAGTACTACGAACCCGAATAGAGCACGGAAGACCTAGAACAGTAACAATAGCACTAGAGAAATGCCTAGCCTCTATACG
Organism: Trichocladium antarcticum; assembly: GCA_033297235.1. NCBI lineage: Eukaryota > Fungi > Ascomycota > Sordariomycetes > Sordariales > Chaetomiaceae > Trichocladium > Trichocladium antarcticum. The sequence continues at coordinate 497,667 of MU853428.1, forward strand.
AAGACGCGCGTAGGGGTACGGAGGCTATTACAAGGGAGGTAGTAGCGATTTAGTTATTAGCGCTATCGGTTAGATAGCTAATTCAATCCTATTATCCTCCTATATTGTAATAAGTAAGCGTAAGATAGCGTATATAGCGCTTGTAGATTTAGGCTATATAGGTCTTGCCTTTATAGACTTTAGTTTCG
>MU853428.1:498519-511374 GCA_033297235.1 Trichocladium antarcticum
GAAGAAGGATAAGGAGAGGGCTACGCTTTACGCCCTACTAGACGACTTTTATAAGCGGATATTAAACCGCGAAGGCTCGCTAGAGGACTATACTTTAGTACTCCTAGAACGGTACTATAAGTTCGTAAACGCCCTCTAGAGCGACGTAGAGACGATTTATAGGATTATAGAGGAGGACACTTAGAAATTCTTCGAGAAGAGTAATAAACCCTAGCTAATAGTAGCGGATATCTTAAAACGCCTACTAGCGGAGTATTGCAATATGTTCGAGACCTTTCTTCCCTAGGAGGCGGATACGCTACTACCGTATAGATTATATAACTATAAAATCGAGCTAATACCAGGAAGTAAGCTACCGTTCTTAAGGAACAGACTGTTCTTACTAATAGAACTATATATAGTTAAGCGCTAGCTAGATAACTACCTAATAAAAGGCTTTATCCAACTATTAAAATTAAGCATAGGAGCGCCTCTACTACTTACCTAGAAGCTAGGAGGCGGAGTGCGGATTTACGCTAACTTCTAAGGTCTAAATAACGTTTCGATAAAGAGTCGATATCCAATACCACTGATCAAGGAGATACTCGATTCTATCTACAGAGCGCGGATCTTTACGAAGCTAGATGTTATCGCGGCGTTCAATAGAGTCCGAGTAGCGGAAGGCCACGAATAGTTAATAGCGTTCGTAATACGATTTAGCCTCTACGAATCGCTAGTTATACCGTTCGGGCTATAGGGAGTACCCGCTACGTTTTAGTACTATATTAATAATACGCTATACGATATGCTGGACGTATACGCTATAGCGTACCTAGACAATATACTAATCTACTCCACGAATATAGCAGACTACGTTAAGTAAGTAAAGGAGGTACTAAAGAGACTATACTAGGTAGGGCTCCAGGTCGATATTAACAAGTGCGAGTTCTATACTATAAGAACGAAATACCTAGGCCTGATTATTACGCCGGGTGGTATTAATATAGACAAAGAGAAGGTAGTAGCTATTGTATCCTAGGAACCGCTAACAATAAGGCGGTAGCTATAACGGTTCTTAGGCTTCGCGAACTTCTACCGACGATTTATTAAGAACTTCTTAGGAGTAGTATAGCTACTTTACAACCTTACAAAGAAGATAATAAGCTAGGAATAGAGCAGACTATACTAATCTACTTTCGAATAACTAAAAATATACTTTTCGATAGCACTAGCACTAAGGATCTACAACTAGGATAAGCCTATAGTTGTCGAAACTAACGCTTTAGACTAGTTAGTAGGTAGAACGCTACTATAATAAGACGACAATAGCAACTAGTACCTAGTAGCCTACTTTAGCGCGAAGCACTTAGTATAGGAATGTAATTACGATATCTATAATAAGGAGCTATTAGCGGTAATTAAGGTACTAGAGGAATAGCGACTAGAACTAGAGGGAGCAAACGGCTGGTTTAATATTATTATAGACTATAAGAACCTTTAGACCTTTGTAACGACGAAGCAACTGTCCCTAAGGCATATACGGTAGTCCGAATTCCTATTACGATTCAACTTCTATATTATCTACTAGCTAGGATCGGCAAATGCAATACCGGATACGCTAAGCCATAAGCTAGAACATATACTATAGGGCGTAGAGGATAACCGACTCTAGAACTATAAGAGGCTACTAATCGACCCTAACCGGTTCGATCTAGAGACATTTAAACTACTAAGACTATATAACAAGGCGATTACAGTTAACTAGTTGGACCTATCAAGATATATCGACGATCTACTGAACGAAATGTATATGAGCTCGGATCTACTAAAGGCAACGCTTAGGGCGCTAGCAGACCCTAGGACTAGAGCTTAGCTAAAGGACATTAAAACGAGGCTTAAAGTGCTATACGCGGAGTGCTATACTATCGTAGGTAAGGTATATTACCGTAGGAGAATGCTTATTGACCTAGACGACGACAAGATATAACTATAACTAATTTACTGAACCTACGTATTAGGATCTAGGGGCTACCTAGGAAGAACCAAGACTATCGACCTAATGAATTGGAAATACTAGTGGACCGGGATAACTAGTACTATTCGCGATTACTATAACGCCTGCTTGCTATATAACAAGACGAAAACGCCAAGGGCGCTGCCGACGGGCTTTCTAAAGCTGCTACTAGTACTACTCTCGCTATAGCGGGATATATCGGTAGATTATATTACACTACTACCGCTATATATAAGGAGAAACTAAACCTTTAACTATATCGCAGTAGTAGTGGACTAACTAACGAAGATGCGCTACTTTATCCCGATAGAGACCTTAGAAGTAGATAAGTTAACGGACCGCTTTGTAGAACGGGTCTATAGCCTATATAGCCTGCCCGAGACGATTATATTAGATAGAGGTATATAGTTCGTTTTAACGTTCTAGAGAATACTATTATTAAGATTAGCAGTAACTCTAAAACTATTATTAGCGTTCTACCTACAAACGAACGGCTAGACTAAACGGATTAACGTAGAGTTAAAGTAGTATTTGCGCCTTTTCGTCGACTAGGTATAGGATAACTAGGCGGATTAGATACCGCTTGTAAAGTTCATAGGGAACAACATATCGTTAGAGACAACGGGAGTGTTACCTTTCTTCGTAAACTATAGTTTCTACCTACATATAGGCGTAGAACCAAGCAGACTATACCTACTAGAACTCTTAGAAGCTTAGAAAAGGGAGTTTTTCTAGGCGATAGAGATATCTATACGCTTTAAAGTAATACTAGATATAGCGAAGGTACTAGCAAGGTAAGCGTAGGACCGTTATAAGATTAACGTAAACGCTAAACGCAGCGACGCCCTAGTCTATAGAATCGGCAATAAGGTAATGCTTAATATATAGTATTATAAGATAGAGCGCCTAACGAAGAAGCTCGAACCACGCTAGGAGGGACTATTCGAAGTTACTAAAGCGGCGTTATATACGGTAACGCTACGCCTTCTAGCGAATATAAAGATATTCGACACGTTCTACGTATTACTAGTTCGGCTATAGCGAGGCAAGCAGGGAATCCTAGGGTAAGCTAACGCGTAGAGAGATATACGAGCGAACCGTAGCAGGGAGGTAAGGCGCTAAGATAACGGCGTCAAAGTGCTTGAATAGAGGTTTAAAGAGATTCAAGACTTTAGGAAGGTAGAGAACGGGAGGTAGCAATACCTAGTCAAGTAGGAGGGCTACGCCTAGCCGACTTAGTAGCTAGTAACGGATCTACACAGCTACGATAATGCTATTTGGAAGTTCTACGATACTAATCCGAACAAGCTAGGGCCCCTAGCGTAGGTACCGAGAAGGAACTGAAGCCACGATTCGAGCGTTCGAACCGTAGGCTTGATTTAAAGGAGGCTTGTTTTAAGGGAGGGTAGTGTCACGGGTCTAGCCGTGATATATGGCCGTATGGCCATTGTGGAGCGGTTGTGCGATGTGGGGCCTGCAGAGCCTGCAGCGTATGTGGAGCCCGCCGCAGGGCATATCCCCGGCGGGCCACACCCACCATCTTGAGTTCCTCGTACAACCACATCGAATATATACGTACCCTAACATTGGGCATTTACTACCCGTGATAGCTACTTAAACAAGGTAAATCAACAACTATTAACTACTTTTTATCTATAAACAGATAGATAGATAGAACGAGCTAACTAAACGTTAATCTAATATATTCGTTATTTCGCTAGCGAAAACCTATTATCTTAGGCGTTAATCCTTCTAGAAGTAGAATTCGTCTATAACAATTCTTTTAATGTAACTACCTAATTTACCCGATTTAAAGTATTAATAGGATATAATCCCTAAGGTATAGAGGCTAACGCCTAGAAGGAAGGGGAATAACTATACTAGAATATAATCGAACAAGTACAAAAACTTGTAAAACTTAGGGAGAATCTAGAGTAATACTAGGCCAAAGCGGTAGAGATATACAAGCGATACTACAATAGAAAACACATACCTATAATATTAAAGAGAGGATAGTTAGTATTATTAATAACCCGAAACCTAACATTAAAGATTATAAAGAAACTTAAACTGAAAGTTTATTAGGCTATTTAGGATCTTAAATTTGGTAGGATCCTTTATATATTAGCTTACTCTCCCTAATAAATATAGCTATTCATACAATATATTTCTAGTTAATCTGTTAGAACTATAGTACTCCCGAGACAAGTAGGAGAAAACGCAAATACTAACTAGATCTAGAGGACGATAAGGATTAGGAAGTTAAAGAAATCTAGAACTAACGACGATTCGAAGGCAAGATATAGTATCTTATTAAGTAGAAAGACTAGCTATTGGAACATAACTAATAGGTAGACGAAGAAGACCTAAACGTACCTAAACTCCTCTAACAATACGAAGATACATTAATATAGGGAGAAAAGCGAAAAAGGTAACCCTTAGATTAAACGACTATTATTATAAGATAATCTAGCGAAAGTTAACCGAAAACCCCTCTATTATACTTAAAGAATATTATACTTAAAGAGTTAGAAATCTAACGAAACTTCTATAACTACTTCTTCCTAGTCCTTTATACCCTCTAAATACTAAGGAATCTTACAAATAGAATTAGCCTTTATAGTTAACTAAGCTATAAACCTAATATCTCTAGGTATAAGCTAAGTAGCTATACGTAGCTTCTAGCTAGCGATTTATAGCAGACGCTAGACAGAACGATTAGCGATAATCTAGCGATAAATAGATAAAGCTTACCTATAGACAAGGATCCTAAGTAAGTACTATTTGTATCCGCGCTAACAATACTTAGTTATACTAAACTAATATAGTAGTAGACGGTTTTTTGTCGCCTACTATTCTAAAGGAAGCCTAATAGGTAGTATCGTAGGCCGAAAAGGTTGCTACTAATTTCGCCGAAGCCTAGGCGAGACCTATACGAACCTCCTCCGAAAGTAAGGGCTTGTCGCTATTATCGCCCTTGGTAGTAGACGTAATAAGTTCGTCGATTAAGCGGAGGAGGATAACCAACTCTATAGTATCGCCTACTATTCTACTTGTAGCCTAAAATCATTAGCGAAATAAATACTAAAACTATATAAAACGAGAATATACCGTTTAATACCGGTCTTTATAAGAGATATATTAGTTGTAACGCGACGAATTAGACGAACTAAACTTACAATCGAACTGAATATAACCTAGAGAATCTTCTAAGAACCCCTTAAGAGTTGTACGAATATACTTTAAACAACGTAGAACATCGGCGATACGACTGTTAGCGGAGAAAATTAAAGTCGCTATAGTAAGATAAAAAGTATAGCGGGAGAAAAGAAAGAATTAGAGAGGAGAAAGGAGATATTTATAGGAAAATCAATATAGTCTATATACGTATGCGAATTAACAACAACAAGGTATAGGATCTAACCTACAAGGGTTCTAAAAAGTTTCGAAAATCTATATAGTCTATATATATAATAGTATAGTAACTATTATAATAGACAATAACCTAATTAATAGGAGATTCTCGATAGCATTGCTAGGGATAGAATGTATAGGAAGAGGGATAAATTGTTACTGTACCTACGAAGGGTTATAGAATTATAAGCGTATAGTAGCGTTATAACGGAACTAAAGGTATAGATATATATATAGGGACCTATAGGATATATAGGGACCGAACTAATCCCCTAAGGATCAGCTTCTCATCTAACTTAGAAGAGATTGACCCCCTTGTCACCCTTTTGTCGCCACCGTATTGGATGTTATCTTCCTTGATCTAGTATTTGTCTTCTGACACTCAGCCAACCATATGGTATGGCATATGACATGGCACATGACGCAGGCTGTGCCTGTGACAGATACCGCAAATCTGCAACGTCATCCCGCCGCTAATACTGATTATACAATCCGCTGTCCTCCGTCTTCCACCTTCTACCGCCTGGAAATAATCCATTCCGCGACTTGTTCAGTGAGTGGTCCGGGGTGTTGGATAGACCCATGCTGTAGAGGATCTCGCCCCTAAACGCAAAGTTCTTTGGCACGGCGGCGGGAGACGACGCCTGCGCAAGCGCCAGTAGGTCTGGGAAGATATGTAACTGCGTTGCTTTATAAAGAGGGAAGGAGGAAGCTATGGAAACGCAGACCTGAGGATAAGTGCAGCAGGTAGTGGCGGGGTAACTGATATGTTACCTAATGCGCAAGGATACAGATTGGGCGCCACTGCACTCTCTAAGCGGGGCTTTACAGCATTCTATCTTGGCCACAATGCTCACACTGACTGGACGGCTTATGCACGCGGGGCCTGCCACTCCCAATATCCCCGCCCAATCGTTTGGCCTTCCTGGCTTGACTGCAAGCAAACGTTGCGGGGTCTCCAGTCATGTAACGGACTTGTGTCTCGCCCTGCAGGCATCAAGCCGAGGCAGCCGCCAGGAGCCTCAGGACGCTGGACAGGAATGGAAATGTATAAAGAAAGACCAGGAGGGCCACAAGGGCTAGGAGGGCTAGGCTGACCCAACCCAAGTGCTTCTCCCCTTGCCTACAACATTGTTTCCCGCAATTCGGCGACAAGAATCCTCGCCATGTGCACTTTTACGCTTCGGGTGTACAGCTGTGGGCATTACAAGAAGAGCTTGAGCAAGCCCTGTAATGATGCCAAAGAGAAAGAGGAAGCATGCGATAGCGGCAGTGACGTCTCGTCGACAACCGGAACGTTTTGCTACTTCACTGCTTGGGACGGAGAGGCCGGGGGTGCTCGCGAAGGCCCAGGTAATGAGGTACTATACCGTCTCGTTTGGAGAAATTTATTGATGTCTTCACAGGGAACAGGACGGACGGCGGATTTGACGCAAGTGGGGTTAAGTGGGAGGATTTCTAGTTAAACAATGGGAGAGGGGCGTCCCGACAAGGCGGCAATGACCTCGCTGAGGGGGATACGTGGACAGGGACGTGTAGTAGCCAGCGCAACGCTCCTCAGCAGTTGCTTTTGCTCGTTGGCGGAACAGGCATCCGCCATAGCCAGCATAGTTTGTCCAAGGGCCCAAATATCATTCTGTTGCTGCGCCGCGATGCTCCACGATAGTGGATCTTTCTTGCTCTCCAGCATCTCCGGACAGAGCCACTGACGAGTGACGCCTCCGATACCGCTGATATCGATCAGCACTGCGTCGGACTCGCCACTAAGGACAACATTGGAGGGCTTCAAATCCATGTGAGCTAGTCCGCGGTGGTGCATTTCAGCAAGGGCCGAGGCGATCTGGAGCGCCCACTCGCGCCAGCGCTCTCTAGCCTCGGGGGTTGGAGATTTCAATGCGCTTTCTAGTGTGCCGTTTGGATGATACTCAAGGAGGAACCCGCGTAAGACGACAGGATCGCACTCTTTGCCGGGTTGGGTGGTCTGGTATGGATTCTGCGAGATAACGGCCGCGACAAACTGGACAATGCCGACTGTGCTACCACGAAACATATCCAAGTTCCGTAGCTCCTGCTCTAGTACTTCGGTATCCCGAGGGACATAATGGGTTCGCTCGACCTCCTTGTAGACGTACGGCGTCTCGTCGTCCTGAAGGAGCACCTTGTAGACGGAGTCGTTCAGCTCTTCTTTGTCCTGGATTTCAGAGAACCGTCTAGCGGGGATGCCGTTACTACTGTCGTAAATAGGGAAGCGGATTCGGAGCGGGTCTTCCAGGGTACGGACCCAGAGGTGGCTGATGACGGAGGCGTACTCGCTGTCTGCGCTTGGCTGTGTCGTGTAGGACAGCTTGACGCTCTTTGGACTAGGGTCAAGCGACAGGATAACCTCGGTAACCGTGTCATCCAGGAGTGGGATCTGGCGGAAATCAATACAGCGGCAGAGGTCCCGGAGATCGTTCCGTCGCTTCATTCCCTTGGCAACGATTGGGCGTGTGCCATCCTGAATAGCAGTGCTGGAGAAGGTAAACTTAAGGTGCCACTGGGAGCGAGAGGAACGCAGAATGAGTTTTATCCAACGCTTCTTGCCACATGCGCTATCCGCGCTGTACGTCCTCGGCAAGAACTCGATGACCAACGGTTCTGTAGCCGCTGGTTCCGGCAAGCCCCAGGCCCAGCGCGCGGCAGAAACCAAGAAGTGGCGAATGCTGCCAACAAATCCCAGGGTCAAGGTCATGGCCATCGTGGAGGGATCGGATCTGGACAATTGGGGTGTACGGAGACGGGTTGAATTGGCGAAATCGTCGGTGCTGTCAGGTGTGTTTCTCGGATTCGACACGGTCACTGCATCGACTGATCTGATGGCTTGCCTGCAGACCTGGACACTTAAAACCGGGCTGCTATCTTTTATTAGAGCAGACACGAGAGGGAGAGAGGGGCATGTATGAAAGTGTCCATGCTACATACCGGACGGCGACAAGAGCAGAGAGGGCGAGCTCAAATCCCCCCACGACTTGTGCTCTGGTCAATGTTGTCGCTCTTCGAAGCTGTTGCTCTTTGCCCGTGCACGAATTGAGCTTGGAAAGTTGGAATCACATCACCTCGCAGCCTAAGTTAACCAGCAGACCCCACTCTTGAACATGGCGCGTCTCCTGACTCGCCGACTGCCAAAGACAGGGATCTCAACACCACAGGACTCGGGAGCTATTCCACGTCGGCCCGAAACATGGACCCTCGCATTGGTAGGTGTTAGATATACCACAAAATAGACAGTCTCACGTATAAGTGTGAATAATGGGTTGTTGTTGGCCAAAGTGGTAAATCTTCCACTCTGTTACTCTGATTGACTGAACTCTGTTGGAACTAGAAGTAGGATCTACTCGGGGGATGCCCAAGACCCCCATTAAAGCGCCCAGGCTACCTATAGCTAACAATGGCTTAGCGTAGCCTGAGCCACGCAATTACATACCGAGCTACACCTGCCTATTTCCTAGGCTATTTCCTATATACCCCTTTAGATCTGCCGCAAGGCTAATCTAAACTAGTAGTGATCTAATCTATAGTATTGTCCTTCCTTTATTCTAAATCCTAGCTTATATCCGACCAAAACTCGTTAGTATTATAGTATATAACTACGCGGTTGTTAGGGCCTTTAGAGCTATCTCTTACCTCTTGATCCATCTTGCTCTATAAGAGACTAGCACTATAGCAGCTGCTAATAGGCGTATAATATAGTAATCTTTATTCTTATAGAAGGAAGAGGTAAAATATATAACCGAGAAAACCACTCCCTAATATACCTACCGAGCCTTAGTTAGTACGTAGGGTATAACCAAAGCCTAACTACTAAGGGGGTTATATATATAGACTAAGGTAGGCACGTAAGGTAACTATAGAAGCTACTAGAAAGGTACTAACTAATCTATAGTAGGTCTAGGTCAGGTCCGGACCGGATCTAGACTATACGTAGGCCGCGCGTAACGCGCGTGCTAAAGTGTTATAGGTATAATACGTAACTCCTATATATAAGTAAAGCCTAAGCCTATAATATACCCCTTCTTCCTTATCGCTTATAGTGTAGGTACCTCTATAGTACGTTTCTCTAGGTGTTAGTATACGTTAGATTTTAGGCTATTATTATAAAGGACGCTCCTCTACTCCCGCTTAAAGGCTCTAAGGGCCTTAGTATTCTCGATATTCTTAAGAGGCTTCTATATTAGGGTAATATAACCCTTCTACTTTACTAGTATATTATAGTAGTTTCCTCTCCCGTTTATATTTCTAGCTACTAGGATTACCTCTACCTTATATTCCTTATATAGTACCTTATCCTATAATAATTCCTATATTAGACCTAGGTAAGAGTCTATTATACGTTATAATAGAAGTAGGTTAGTTATAGCTTACTTAATAAGGTCGATATAGAAGGTTATATAAATGCCCTAAGGAACATTAAGTATAACTATTAATAGTATTAGGACTACTACTACCCTATACTTAGCGTTAACCTAATTAAGTTTTTAGTTTAGGCGGTTTGTCTTAATATTATATAAGGATAGCTATACTTTATACCTAACTTAGAACCTCTTAGCTAGACGTTAAGAGCGATTAGTATTCTCCTATTAGCGTTGCTATATATACGCGATAGTAGCCTAGGTCTACTTAGTACCTTGCTTAAAGTATCGGAGGAATCTAGCTACCTGTTCCTATAGTAATAAGGATAGAGTAACTAACACTTCTACTTACTAGATTAGGTTTATATTATAGTTATATAGAAGGAAGTTTACGCTTAATATAATAATAATAATAATTCGTACTCCGATATACCTTACGGCGTGCCGGTCCTGCTACTAGTTTATATACAAAGCAAACCGTACCCCCTGAACAGGGGGCTAGGTGAAATCCCCTGTCTTCGCTTCTATTTCCGTACTTTGAATCTATCTTTCTACGTGTAAAAGGTAGTCCCTATCTCTCTTAGCGGCTCGGTTCGGCGCCTCCTGTACCCTCTCCGCTACGCTCGGCCGCTTTTATAGCCTATATAGCTTCAAGCTATAGTCTATAAGTAACGCTATATTCTATTAGGCGCCTCGAATCTATTAACTAGCTAATAACTACCTTTACTAAGCTCCTATATAGCTATATAACTTACTATAAGACAAGCGATAGATCCTGTTGTAACTATATCTATAATTCCTCCTATATCTAGCGCTTTAGTAGATCTTTATACTATACTACTAGGTACTTGATCGTCTCTTTGCCCTCGCTGTACTTATAGTATAGTATAGTAATCTCTAGGACGTTTACCCTATTTAGGTACTTCTAGAGGCTAATGTCCCTACTACGCGCCTAGGCAAGCAAGGAGCTCTAAGCCTTACTTAGACCCTTATATCTCTTAAGGGCAAGGTCTGTAAATAGTTATATCGGGGGGTCCTTATCTACCAAGCAGTACGTAGGTCTCCTTGGTCTTGTTACAAGCGCGGTACGCCTCTCCTAGGCCGCTATCTCGCGCTCCTACTAGGCGAGTTCCACTACTCTATCCGTATCGAGGGTCTTGTTCTTTAGCTTCCCTATCTTCTACTTTTGCTTAGCCTACTCGTTTGCTATAGCTACTGCTCTTTTAACTGCTATTAGCCCCTATAGGCCTAGCCTAGGCTTCCTCCTTCGCGTCCTTCCGCTCCTCTTCTAGAACCTTTTAAATAGCTTAGTATATACTTTCTAGATTAAGCTCGCTACTGTAACTAGGGGGTACCCTAGTCCCTCCTCTAACTAGAGGAGTGGTTCGTATATCCTAGCTTGGAAGTTAGCTAGCCTGTAACGGTCGTATACAACAAGGTTGCATAACAGTGCAACCTTCGTAGGAGCTCGCGAGGGCTGAAGGCTCTACGCGGCGAGCTCCACCTAGTGTGGAGCCACGCTCCTCTAGCTATAGAGTGCTCAGCCAACCATATAGTATAGCATATAATATAGTATATGATACAGGCTATGCCTATAATACTACCCTCCCTCTCTAAACAAGCCCCCTATACAAAAATAGCCCCCTATCCCGGGTGCTCGCATCCGGAGTTAGAGTCATCTTAGCGCCTACCCTAGCGCTGCCCCTTCCTTCTCCGCGTCTATAATAGCGGGCCCGGAAGCTTAGGGTACGTATTGTAGAACTCCTAGATAGCGTTATTACAGCCGCGTAGATCCGTTGTAGGTTACTAAGTCGGGTTGTTATAACCTTCCTACTTGACTTAGTACTACTAGCGACCGTTCGCCGCCTTACTAAACCCTACGATCCTCTCGAACCTTTACTCTACTACGTCTACGCCTTCGTTAGTCCATGTAACTACACGCCTACGGTTAGCGCTTATATCGTCGTTAGCCCTCTCTTAGCCGGCTAGCCCCTTACCTAGGTAGCGTCTTACTCTCGAGACGAAGAACGTAAGGAAGATCGTTATATTCGCTAGGAGCTTTAGAGTTACTACGTATAACAAGGCCTTTATAACCTCGAACGGGCCCTCCTACTATAGCGCGAGCTTTGCGGTTAGCCTACTAGTCTTGTAGTTCTATATATTGAGTATCGCCCTATCGCTAACGTAGTACTATAGTATATCCTCCTTATAGCGGTTCGTGTTCTGTTTGTAGCGGTCCTATAACTACTTTACTAGCGCTATAACCTTCCTAAGGATTACCCTAAAGCGGTCCGTAAGCTTAGATACCTAGAAAAACTCCTGCTTCTACCACTCTAAGATGTTTAGTAGGTACGGTTTCGACGGCTCTACGCCTATCCTAGGGTTAAAGCCGTAATTTGTAAAGAACGGTAATACGCCTATTATCTTAGAGACTATATTGTTCCCTATAAACTCTACTAGGGGGAGCTAGTTAACCTAGTTATCCTACGCCTAGTTAATATATAGCTGTAGGTACTGCTTTAGTTCCGTGTTAATCCGCTCTATCTAGCCGTTTGTCTAGGGGTAGAACGCTAATAAGGGTTTTAGGGTAATTGTAAGGCGCGCCGATAGCGCCTTTTAGAACCTTAAAACGAACTACGTATCTCTATCCGATATAATTGTCTCTAGTACGCTATAGAGCAAGTATACGCGCTTAATAAACTAGTTAGCTAGCTTGTTAGCCTCTAGTGTCGCCGTTATAATAAAGTAGCGTATCTTTATAAGCTAGTTAACTACTACTACTACGTACCTAAACTCCTACCCCCTCTATTTATATAGTAGGAGCAGCGTAATATAGTCTACTAATATATCTTACTACGGCGCTAACGGTAGCGGGAGCGGCTTAAGGAACCCTATAGGCTTCGAGCGAGGGTTCTTTATCTTAAAGTATAGCGTATAGGCTCCTACGAACGTCCTTACTAATACGCTTATCCCTAGCTACTAGTAGACCCTGTTTATTAGGTCGAGCGTCTTTGTCCTCCCTAGGTACCTGCTAGGCCCTAACGCGTATATCCGGTAGAT
>MU853428.1:512289-529003 GCA_033297235.1 Trichocladium antarcticum
ACTAAAAATAGGAGGTCGAAGGCTCGAATTGCTAGAGTAGGGTTAATAGCCAGAAACGAAAATCCTTATTGTTAATATATAACCTAGCGTCGCGTTTATATAATCGAAGATATACTAATGTAGATCCTAGCTAATCAGAACGCGGTCGTATCGGTCGGTTATATACGATCTTTAGTCGCCTATTTTACAAAGTTAAATCCAAACTATCCTACAATAACAAAAATCAATCGCGCTACCAACCCCTCTAACTATAACTATAATAACAATAAAAACAACAATAGCTCCAAATACTTAGGGTATAGCTACCTCCGTTGCCCGCGTAGCGTTATTAGAGAAAGCCCGCGCGACTAGGCTCGCGAATCTACGCGTAGCGCGCGAAGAAGAAGAAGAAGAGGAAGAAGAGGTTGTTGCTATAGGCGCTAACGATGCCGCTCCTATTAAAGAGAGCGAGGCTAGGGTTTCGAAGACCCTAAACAAAAGAAAGAGGGATATAGTTCCTGCTACGCCTAGGTATATTAATTACGTTTCTATTAATTAAAGCGTTTTTATTAATTAATATACTAACTTTTAGATACCTAGTTATAATAGCGACGAGGATGTTGCTACCTTTATATCCTATACTATAGTTTGCCGCTATTACCTACGTTCGGCCCTATATAGGTTATTAAGTAGTACTTGCTTAGTTCGCCCGGATACTAAGGACAAGGACAAGGCCTACGTTTAGTACTTACGTACTAGATATCTATATAAGAAGTTGCTAGAACCTATAGTCGAGATAGCTATAGAGTTCCTCTCTACAAAGTAGGGTAGTAAAGCTATAGCTAGCGTAAGTTCCTTCTCTATTCCTATTGATCGCTACGTACTAATAATAGTATAGCAATTGCAATAGGTTCGCCTTGTAGCGAAGCACTTAATAGAACGGGAAGAGAAGAAGGAGAAGGTAGCGGCGGATATAGCTACTAAGGTCCGGGCCGAGGCGATTACTAAGTCTCAGGCTAAGGTAGCTACTAAGGCAGTTGCTATATTAAGGGCTAAGGCCAAGGAGAGGCGTGCCGCTACTATAGCTACCGCCGATGCGGCTACCGCTAATACAGCTGCCTCGGATAATAGGTTAGTAGTAGTTGGCTCCCGTAAGGTTACTAACCAGGGAGAGGCTCCCGCTCTAGTTAGGCTAGTTGCTAGTAGCGTTTCGGCCGTTCTGGCTGCTAAGTTGGCTAGATTAGCGAAGGAGGCTCGGGAGTCGGATAACATAGGGGCGTCGTCAGCTTTAAGGTCATCGATAGCTATAATTAGTAGTTTGTACTATATATTAGCCGCGATAGATACCTATTGTATAGAGTTAAAGAGGAGGAAGTCGGGCTAGTAAGCCCGGGAGTATATATATATATAGCTACGTTTGCATTTAGTGATTTTCTTATATGCTATTTTGCTCTTTTAGGCTAGATGCCTAGTGTTAGATACCCACTTAATTGCAAAGATCCGTTTTACTCTGTTCAATAATATAGCGAGCGTCTTGGAGGTTCAACATAGCGTAGAAGTGCTTGAACTTCTAGCGCGGCAGCCGTTTTGTAAGACCGTCTACCGGTATATTAGCCGTAGGCAGGTACTTAACCTTGAATAACCCGTTAGTATACTCCTAACGCACCTATATATTATAGATATCTATATAGCGAAGCTTAGTAACTACGCGCTAGTTATCTCCTATAACAAGGCGGATAGTTTACTAATTGTTATAGAAGATATAGTATAGTTCGCTAAGATCGAACTAAATGTTAGCGAAGAAGCGCTTTAACGCTATAGTCTTACGCGTAGTAAGAGAAACAGTAAGTAACTCAGCTTCTATCGAAGAAGTTATAACGGTCTTTTAGCGGCAGGCTTTCTAATTAATAACCCTACCGTATAGCATTATAATATACCCTTAGGATAAGTAGCGCGTCTTCTCGATATCTATAAACAAGGCGTCGCCGGCGATAAGTAGGATATATATCCTAAAGGCAATACTATACTAAATAGCTAAAAACCAGGTACTAAAGAGGTAAACAATAACGTGTTCTATAGCCTCGATATATATAGGGCTAGGATTCTTCAAGAACTAAGAGAGCTATAATATAGCGAAGGCTACATTAGGGCGGATTATAATAGCTATATATAGAATAGAGCTAACAAGTTCCTAGAACCGCTTAATATCCTTAAACGGAGCAAGACCCTCGAATAGGTAAAGGTCGTGTTCTAGGGGGATATATAGGAAGCGAGTCTCCTTGTTAAGATTAAAGCGCTTAGCGATCCGCTCGATATACTAATTGTAGACTAGATAGACTGTACGATCTTCGCGGTTTCTTAAGACGCAGATACTAAGGAACTACAAGACGTCGCCTTAACTATACACTTTGTACTTTATAGCTAGCGCATCTATAATCTAGTTTACCTTATTAGTATAGTCCTTATAGTAGAATATAAGGTAGTTGTCTATATAAAATAGAACTACTATATAGCGGTATTAGTTGTAAAACAAGCATAGTTCCTTACCCGATACTATTAGACTAAGTTCGTAGAGTAAAGAAAAGAACTCTTTATACTATAGAAGGGGGGATTCGCGTAAGCTATATAATGCTCGTTCAAGTTCGACGAAGGTATCGCCTTGCTTAAAGCTAGCTAGGAGGTAATAATCCTCCCTAAACCCCTAAGGGAGCTTACAGACAATTCCTTTGTCCATTTTAGCGTTTAGGAATACCTAGGTAATATCAAACTACTTAACTTCTATATCCGCGTTAGCGGCGATAGCTATTATAGCCTAGAAGGAACGGGATATAAGTGTTATAGCGTATATATTTTATAACGAATTAGCGCTCTAAAGATCACCTCTTACGTAGATACGCGCCTTACATTTCTCTAAGAATCTATCCTTATCCTATTTGTAGGTAAACACCTACTTTAGGGGTAGGGGCTTCTCCTTAGAGAGTTTAGATATAGAGGACCAAGTAATATATCTCTAGGTTTTACGATTTATAAGATTCCGAATCTCCAATTCGGTAGCTCTAACGAACTCTTTGCCTATCGGATACTTAGTAAGTTACTTCTAAGATTTCGGAGCTTTAAGAAGGGTGTCTTAGTAAACGTAGGGAGGGGCTAGGGTAGCGTTAAGTCTAGCTACGTACTAGGGTATAATCGCGGCGGCAATAACTATATATAGAGTATAGTATACCCGATCTCCCTTATTAAGTACCTCCTTATAGTATAGTATATACGTTTTGTAAAACGCTTACTATATTCTAAGTTCAGGGACGTAGGTATAGTCTAGAGTATATATTTCCAAAGTAAATCTAACAATCCTAGCGGTAGATATAGAAGGACCGTCGTTAGTAGGGTCTTCTAGGTCTATTCCCCTAAGCCGCCGGCTTATACAAGATGCTAGGGCGAATACCCGCTTAGTATACTTACGTTTTGTACGTTCGTAGGCAAGGGACTTAGGTTTATTAGTATCGTCTAAGTTATCTAAGCTAGAGGAGTAGTAGCTAGGGTTTGAAGATTCTAGGCTATAATTCTTAGGAAGTAGGTCGTCCAAGTGTATAGAGTGCTTAGGATAGTAATCGACTAAGTCCTCGAAAACAGTGCTTATATTAGAGGCAATGCTTTATATACTTCTAAGGCTATCTCTAGAAGTGTATATATAATCCCTATTGTTATCTAGGCTTATAGGCCCAGTAGGGGTAGAGGCTGAACTTTAAAATGACTAATCTAGTATCGGGAGTCCTCTATATACATAGTCTCTAGAAACTAAAGGTAGCTTGCTTATATTACACTAGGCTACTGTTCTAGATATAGTTACCCCTAAGTCCTAACTAGGATTTGGAGTTTCTATACCCCTAAGCTTGTCTTTAGAATGCTTAGGGGATATAGACATAGGAGTTATCGCTTCTAGATTGTCTATCTTACTATCCTTAACGCCGCTTAGTACTACGCCTATAGCAGGCAAGTGTAGCTAAAGCTCTAAGGAGTCTACTAGATTCCGCTTCTTAGCGATAGTCTATAGATCGAACCTCCCTTTACCCTTCTTGAAGAACTAGTTCTTGTTAAAGGTAACGTTATAAGTTATAACGACTTTATAGAGTACCGGAACCTAGATTCGGTAGATATTTAATACCTTGTAACTAATAAAGTAACTAATATATACTCTAGGCTTTGACTTATATACGCGTTTCTACTTATCCCTCTCTCTCTCTTTATATAGAGGATATACGTAGCAACTATATACGTAGATACCGCTCTAGTTAGGCTATAGATCCGCTATAAGGGAGACGATTACGTCTAGCTAAAAGAACCGGAAGTAGGTTTAGAACTAAGTAAGGAGGACGTCGTTTAGTGACTTTATCGAAGGATACGTTTGACTTAGGCTTATACTAATAAGCTACGTAGATACCTCCTCTCCTTCTAGCTAGAGGTTACCTAGGAGACCGGCTCTAGCTATTATCTTAATAGAGCAGGTAATAACTTCTTGACTAGCGCGTTCGATAACGCTAGTTAGTTCGTATATATTAGATAGAGGGAGTTTAAGCTCGATACCTAGTTCTACGTACCATTTCTAGTACCGGGTATAGCCACGATCCCTAGTTTTAACAAAGGAGCCTTCGTTATTATGCTTGAACTTGCAGATCGCTACGCCAAATTAGCGTCGTACCTAGGCCTCGAAGCATTAAAGAATCGGGAGAAGGAGGTCCTAGGTCTTATCTTTAAGGCGGAAGATAAAGGGTTTACTAGAGAACTTGTCTTTAAGAATTAGAGAGTAAATGGATCTATTATACCTACGCGTATAATAGAAAAGGTCCTAAAATACTCGCTAGAACGGCCATACTAACTTGGTTGTAGGAGGCCTATAGGAGACGACTTTTCCCTAGTATATAATAGAGCAAGCCTTATAGTTAATACGTTTAGTTCCGTTAATTCGAACGTTCTAGCCTCTCTAGACAAGAGCCTTAAGCGCATCCTAGCTAAGATAACTAGCGCGGATATACCAAAGGTGTTTAGAATCCTCGTAGGGTAGGAGAGGGTGCCTCGATCCTAGTCCTTAACGAACTTGTTTTATAGTATCGCTTATTGTAGCTAACATTACAAGCGTAGCGGAACTAATAGCGAAGTCGTCTAGACAGCTAGGTTAGATATTGTAGATTATAGCGAGGGACTGCTCCGAAGGTATAGTAGGAGGATCCTTATAGATCTTAGTAAGAGCTCGTTCTTTATTATAAGAAACGGCAAGGGAAGAGTTACAATTATAAGGATATAGTAGGTAGGCAGAGAGAGGCTTATATTCTAAAAACACTAGCTTATACCTATAAAGGAGAGACGCGATAATAATATTACTCTCTATCGAACTAAAACATAGTATATAGTCTAAACTATAGTACTAGATATTAGCCTTATAGAGGGCCGCCTCCAAGATAATATTAGAGTAGAATCCCTTAATAACTACGACGTTATTAAGAACTAGATCCTTAGATCGTAGGCTGTTAACGCCGTTAAGTGCTCCCTTAATGCGCTATTTGCCCCTTCTAGAGATAGGGAAACAGGTAGTGCCAGCCTTAATATAGTTATCCTTCCTCGCCTTAACAAGGGACCCTTCTTCTAAGAGTATAGGGTCGTTAATAAGGTAGGTTGCTCTATAGTTATTAACTAGGATACTATCCGATAGGATATATTTGCCGGAATCGACGGTTACGAAGATACTAAAGCTATTACTAAGGCCGGTTTCTTTACTAAGGGCCGAGAGTTCCGTAGGATCAATAATCGCAGCTATTACCGCGCTAGGAAAGCCCGGTTTAGCAGACAAAGTAGAGCTAGACAGGGATATAGGCTAGGGTTTAATTACCTAACCTTCCTTTTTAAGCTAGGCGCGGAGGTTGTCCTACTTTCTCTTAGCGAACCGTTCGTAGATCTACAAAACGAACTCGGGACTAACTAGGCCTTTCGGATATTTAAACCTAGTTAACGTAGATTTAAGCGTGTTACAGTCGATCAGCTTCTAAACGTAATTAGAGATTATATATAGGCAAGGGTACTTAGGCTTAGTAGACGAAGATTTTTTACCTCCCTTGCCCTAATCGTAGCGTTTGCTAGAACTAGTAGATTTAGTAGTAGCGAAGCTACTATTAAAGTCTAGCTTACTATAGCTAACAACGGTCTTAGCGGCTTAGATTAGGTCCTTAAAGCTCTTAAGGGGTTTTCTAATGTAGTTATCGATAATTGCTACGTTATATTTATAGCGGCCCTATTCTAGGATAAGACAATCCTTAATTACACGAAGGAAGTCTAGAACAGGTAGAGTGCTACAAATACACTCGAGACTAGCTACCTTAGCGCGTTAGTAAGCCTAGCGGTAGTTAGCGATCTAGGTCCGTAGGTCTATATTAGATTGCTTAGCCTCTTTAAGATAAGCGAGATACTATTAGCGGGTTATATTCGCAATTATATTATCCGAGATTCCGACTTAGCGTTCTAGAGTACGGAGGAGCGCGCATACGCCGAGTTACTAAGCTATAAGGTTAGTCTCGTTAGTAGCGTTGTAACGTTCGCGATCGATAGTGGCGATAATAACTTTACGCAGCGTATCCAGGTTCTTCTTATTAACGCTTATACCTAGAGTAAGTTACTAAGCGGTATACCTAGTCTAGTTAGCTTAGTGCTAGACAAGGATCCTCTCTAGACTCGGGCGTTAAGGAGGGACAGGCTCTAGACCGTAAGTAGTAACTAGCTTCTTATTCTAGGCGGTTACCTTAGCGAGCTATTCCGCTTAGTCTTATACTATTAGCGTAGTAATAGCCTCTATAGTAGAGGGCGGCTAAAAACCACTAAGCATCGCCTCCTTAGTGACATCGTTCTAATCGAAACGAACGATATTATGAACGTAGAGGGTAATAGCGGCGCCTTCGATATAACGCTTCTAGATCGGCCAATCCGTAGGACCCTTAAGCAGGATGTCCGTTAGGATAGTTATATTCCCGATTGTATCTATAGTAGTAGAAGTCTCTATTATAGAAGAACGATAGATAGAGGTAGATAGAGATCTAGAAGGTATAGTAGTATAGTGGAACAGGTAGAGAGTAGCGCTAAAGAGCGGCTTGACTTGTACGTAGGCGGGGCGACTTTAAAGGACTTTACAGAATAGCTATATAAGAGCGGTTCAAGCGGAAAACAAGGGAAGCTATATAAGGGCTTTGGCGATAGCGATTGTAAAGAACAAGGCGGCGGGACTTATAAGAATAGTAAAACGAGTTATAAGGATTGTAGAATAACAATGCTTCTAAGCTATAACGGGTTTAGCTACTATACAAAGGGAAACGAGCACTAGGCTTATAACTCTTATATAGGCTTATAGTAGCACTAGAAGAGCATATAGGAGAGATACGTTGCATTGATTGTTATATATCGAAGGAAGAGACAGAGGAAAGAGAGTATGTAAGAACATAGCTATATATATAACAGGAAATGAGAAACGGGGCGCTGAGTAGGTGCGAAGCAGCCAATCAGAGCGGACTGCAGAGACAGGGCTGGATGGGTCGTGACACTACTTGCTTCTCCTAGTTATATATTTATTTATTCGTACACCGATATACCTTACAGCGCGCTGGTCCTTCTACTAGTTTGTTTAGTACAGGAAACCGTACCCTCGCTAGGCCGGATAAAAACCTCCACTCTTCGATTTAATCTCCCTGCTTCTGTTTCCTTTATACTACGTAATACCCTAGCCTTCTCTAACCCTACCTGCCCCCTTTGTTAGATATAATTGGTTCTAGGGTAGCTAACAATCTCCTCCTTCTTCCGCTCTTCCTTCCTTTAAGTCCAGTTTCTTCTAGGGGGGGCCCCTGGCAGTATTTTGTTAGGCAGTTCAGCTTCTACCCTAGGTAGTTTACCAGTCCCTAGCTACTATAGCTAGATTGTTTTTATCCTATAGCGAGCAACATAGGGTTCTTACCGATTAGTATATAACGTAGGGGCCTAGATCCTAGTCTCCGAGACAATGGCTATTCCTCGGGTTTTCCTTCTTTGGTTAGTGTAACTCTCGTCGGAATTTGCAGGGGACTAATCCTGAAAAACCGAAAAGAGGGTGAGGGAGGCCGGATTCGAACCGACAGCCTTGCGGCTTCTAGGTACAATATACTCCAATTACACTACTCCCCCTCCTAGTTATATATCTATAGTGCCGGTGCTATAATAAAGTATACCTTTAGGCGCTAGAAAGCCGCCTTATACTACTTGGACTACTCCTAGTCTACTATCTTCTTTATAAGCTTGTATAGCGGCTGTACGTAGCTCGAAAAACCTTATATAAATCGGCGGTAGAAGTTCGTAAACCCTAAGAACCGCTAGAGGTACCTCCTTGTCTCTAGAGCCTCCTAATTATATACTGCTTTAACCTTATCTAGGTCTATTTTAATACCCCTAGGTGTAATAATAAGCCCTAGGTACTTTGTCCGCTTCGTGTAGAATTCGCACTTGTCGATATCTACCTATAGGCCTACGTCGATTATACGCTTTAGTACCTCCCTAACTTGCTTAATATACTCCTTGAGCGTACTAGAGTAGACTAGGATATCGTCTAGGTACGCCGTTACGTAGTTATCTAGAGCGTTATAGAGGATATCGTTTATATAATACTAGAAGGTAGCGGGCGCGCCCTATAGGCCGAACAGCGTAACTAGCGTCTTATATAGGCTAAATCTTGTAATAAACGCTATAAGCTACTTGTAGCCTGGCGCTATATATACTTAGTTAAACGCTGCGATTACATTAAGCTTCGTAAAGATCTTCGCCTTATAGATAGAGTCTAGGGTCTCCTAGATTAGTAGGATAGGGTACCGGCTCTTTAGCATCGCGTTGTTAATACTATAGTAGTTAACGTAGATCCTAATACCTCCGCCTAGCTTCTAGGCTATAAGGATAGGCGATAAGGCGCTTAAGCGTAAGGGCCGGATAAACCCCTTTATAAGGTTATCGTTAAGCTAGCGCTTTAGTATATATAGCTCTATTAGCAATATCGGGCGATTCCTTAAGTATAGGACTATACTCCCTAGGAGTAGCTCGATCCTATAGTTATATATATAGTAGGGGGGTAAGATATTAGCGTCCTATAGGACGAAGGCGGCTACTAGGTCTTGGTATTCCTTCGGTAGGCGCGCCTTAATCTCGTCTAAAGTAGGTACTAGTCTATCCGCCTTATCGAAGAACTTCTTAGAATCCTCCTCTATAATCTTATTAAGCTTCTTATCCCCTTTAGCCAGCGCGTTAATAAAGCTATAGAACCTTGCTAGGAGCATTGACTTTGTATACTCTAGTATATTGTCTTAACTTAGTAGGTCCTTAAAAAACTACTTAGGTAGAACTAGTATATAGTCTCTCTTCTTAGCCTTTACCGCTCTCTCTAGCTTGCCTATTATAGTCTATATAACTACTATACCCTTCTATTAGTATATCGCTAGGAAGCTCGCTCCGTTTAGGATCTTCGCGTTATCCTAGCGGATCTTCCCCTACACTTAACTAAGCAGGGGTAGGGCGTAGGGGGGGGAACAGGGTCTAGGGGGTAGTCTCCTAGTACTAGCTACTACCTCTACTAGCCTTAGTAATATAGGAGGCGGCGCTTCGACCGGTACGCCTATCGCTCCTAGCGGTACGAGCGTCCCCTATAGGTTAGCCTACGCGCCTCCCTAGAACGCGGATCTCTACCGTCTATAGGCCCGTCTCCGCCTGTCGGACCGCCTGGCTCTCTTGTAGTCGGAGAGCTTACTTATAGCGATAGCGACCTTGTTGTTGTTTCTAGAGGTACTATAGTCGTTGTCTTTAGGTACGTCCTCTACTATTATATAGTACCGCTCGCTGTTCCTAGAGGGTAGAGGTACCTCTAGCTAGCCTACCTACTAAGTAACCTAGCTCCTAATATACTCTAGTAGGCACCTCCTATAGTAGTACTCTATAAATTCAAGCTATAGGGTCTCCTAGTTAATCCGTAGGTTATACTTCCGTAGCTATAGGAGGCCTAAGATTACTAGGGTCTCCTTTATAAGCGTTATAACGAAGTATACTAGGGTCTCCTAGTAGTTACTAACAACTAGCGTAAGCGCTACTAAATGCTCGATCTAGCGCAAGAACCCTCCGTCGGCTAGAAATAGCAGCTACTATACCGCTAGCCTCTTTAGTAGTAGCTTATTTGTAACTATAAAGCTAAAATCCACGAACGCCAGACCTATTTAACCTAAGTCTACAAGTGCTACGTACTTTACATTACGCCTACTAACCGCTAGGTACGATAATAAGAGAATAGATTTAGCGCTACTACCTACGGCACTAATAACTAAATTATCTCCCTATCCCTCCTATAGCTAGCGGTACCCCTCCTATAAGCGATAGTTTATAGGAGCTCCTTATTTCCCTAGTCGTTATATAAGAAGCTGAAACTAAAGGGTTACTCTATACTCTAGTAAGCGCCGTAGTCCTCCTGCTCGTCTACCTCCCTAACGACAAAACCGCTCTGGTTAGGGGCGTCCGCAAAACGTATAGCAAGCCCGCCTCGACCCCTCTAATAGGCCCTAGTGTAGCCGCTTACGCCGCCGCGAGCCGGGAGGCCCCTAGAGGGGGCTTAACCGAAGCCTTGCTAAGTAGGCTGCTACTATCCCTAAGGCTACTACTATCTCTACGCGCCGCCGTAGCCCTACGCTCCGCTATAGCCCTACGCTCCGCTATAGCCCTACGCCCCGCTATAGCCTTACGCGCCGCCGTAGCCCTATACCCCGCTATAGCCCTACGCGCCGCCGTAGCCCTACGCGCCTCCGCGCTACGGCTAGCCGCCGTAGCTACTACGGCCTCCTCGGCTAGCCTAGCAATACCTTAAGATATAGTCGCCGGCACCGTACTTAAAGTATAGGCCGCTAGCCCTACGGCGCTCCTTTTCTTATAGTATAAGCGTAGCTAGGGTAATAGCGTCGATCTCTATAGCGTCGGGATCCTAGGCTCTCCTAGTACCCCCGCTACCGCTGCTATAATATATAGCGAGCGCGCCGTTGCCGCTATAGATCTTCTTCCTAAAGTCCTCCGTATCTAAGTTCGTAGATAGGGTCTAGGCTATCTTAGCCTATACGTCGAAGTCGTCTGACGCTAGTAGCCTAACCTACAATGTAAACGTAGCTAAAAGGTAGGCTAAGATCTATTCTCTAAATATACAGACCTACGTCGCGCTCTCGATATTAGCGGTATTAGCTAGGTTCGAGAACTCCGTTAGGAAGTCGTTAAAGTTCGTAAACTTATTCTTCTAGACGAGTATATAAAGCTAGTTCGCGGCTGCCGTAACAACGTTATAGGTTATATACCGCTTCTCGAGGTCGTTTAGGAACTTAGTCCTAGTCTTCTAGTACTAGCGTCTATTGTTATCTAGGTAGTTCTTAATCGTCTAGAGCTTCGATTTAACCGCGTAGCTCGCGTTACTACCAAGCATTGCCTTAGCGTATAGGATCTTCGTACGCTTAGTTAAGAACTCGCAAGGGCGTGTTCTCTAGCGCCCCTAGACCTTATCTAACTAGTTGTTAAACAGGGTAGTCCGCTTAATAGTATCCTTCTCCTCCCCTATAAACAGTATTAAGTAAGGGAGGGATATTATAGCTAGGTTGTCCTTGTTATAGTACTAGTATAATAGCTAGCTACTACCTCTACTGCCTCTAGCTAGCGCGGCGCTTGTTGCCTCGAGCGCCTATAGGGTTATTAGTCTCTGCTCCTTGAGTATCTTCGAGATTACCACGTTCGTATGCTTCTACGCCTCGACCTATTCGTAGAGCGCCTTACCCTTGGTAACCGCGTTATTAGCTATCGCCTAGGTATTAGCGAGCGCGGCGAGTGTCGCCTTCTACTCTACTAGCGCAGCTCTTAGCTGCTCGTATATAATAGCGGCACGCGACAGGCTAGCTTGCTCTAGCGCCTATATCGGTATATTGTTACTATCTTCTAACCTATCTATTATCCTAGTTCGTTAGGGTAGTTCTATAGGGGGTAGTCCTATACGTCGGATATTCTATATGTCGGACTGTAAATAGGGGTAGGGTGCTCGTTTTAACTTGTACTACGTGGTCGAGGTCAAACAAAGTCCGGTACGTCGGAAAAAAGAAGCGTTCTAGCCAGTCTAAGGTGTTCGATCTGCCTCTAACGGTCTAACTAGCTATACGCGCGAGTTGAAGGTGCAACCTACTATAACGGTTGTATATAACAAGGTTGCACAACAGTGCAACCTTCGTAGGAGCTTACAAGGGCTAAAGGCTCTACGCGGCGAGCTCTACCTAGTATAGAGCCACGCTCCTCTAGCTACAGAGTGCTTAGCTAACTACATAGTATGGCACATGATATAGCACATGACACAGGCTATGCCTGTGACATAGCCGCTTGTTTAGGTAGAGGTCTACCGGTAGGACCTAGGCCTCTATCTCTAGGTACCTAATTAGCGTAGTTCTATAGCCTCCTGCTACTACGCAGAGGCCCCTACTCTAGTCCTTCGCTAGCTTCTTAGCTATCCCCTTTAGCTCGCTCCCCTTACTAACTATAGTTAGGATATAGTAGCTTGCTGCTCCGTATACTACTACGCTCCTTATACACTTTGTATATACCTTCCAGGCCTTCGCGAGGCTTAGGCCCTACGTCTTCGCCGCGATCCTTGTTAGCGCGAACTCCTAGGTAGCAAGCTTCTTCTTAACCGCGCTACGGTACGCTTGCTATAAGAGCTTCTAGTCTAGCTAGACCCTAAGGAACCTAGCGGACTTAACTAGTTTAATATCTATATACCTACCTCTATCTAGGAGGGCAAGCTTAGCTAGGTCTAGCTACTACCTTTAGTTCTTATTAAAGTAGATTAGTTTATACTTCTACGCTACAAACGCTATTCCCTACATTCCCGCCTACTTTAAGCAGGTTCCCTACGCTCGCTCGAGTTAGCGGATATTCACCTTAGCCGACTTTCTAAACACTAGTAGGTTCATATCGTCGGCGAAGCCCGCTATACTAAGGTATAGGTACTCTCTCCTTAGGTCCTTATATATTATTTATTCGTACTCCGATATGCCTTATAGCGCGCTGGTCCTGCTACTAGTTTATATATAAAGGAAACCGTACCCCCTGAACAGGGGGCCGGGTAAAAACCCCTGCCTACGCTTCTGCTTTAGCGCTTTGAATCCATTATACTACGTGTTAAAGGTAGCCCCTGTCTCCCTTAGCGGCTCGATTCGGCACTTCCCGCACCCTCTCCGCTACTCTTAGCCGCTTTCGCGGCTATCGCAGCTTCTAGTTGCAGCCTACGAGCTACGCTATACTCCGTTAGGCGCCCCGAATCCATTAACTAGCTAATAACTACCTTTGCTAAGCTCTTATATAGCTATATAGCTTGTTATAAGACGAGCTATAGATCCTGTCGTAACTGTATTTGTAACTCCTCCTAGGTTCTATACTTCGGTAGATCTTTATACTATACTACTAGGTATTCGATCGTTTCTTTGCCCTTGCTATACTTGCAATATAGCGTAGTAATCTCTAGGACTTTCACCCTGTTTAGGTACTCCTAGAGGCCGATATCCCTGCTACGCGCCTAGGCGAGTAGGGAGCTCTAAGCCTTGCTTAGACCCTTGTGTCTCTTAAGGGCAAGGTCTATAAATAGTTATATCAGGGGGTCCTTGTCTGCCGAGCGGTATATAGGTCTTCTTGCTCTTGTTACAAGCGCGGCGCGCCTCTCCTAGGCTACTATCTTACGCTCCTACTAGGCGAGTTCTACTACTCTATCCATATCAAGGGTCTTGTTCTTCAGCTTCCCTATCTTCTACTTTTACTTAGCCTACTTATTTGCTATAGCTACTACTCTCTCGACCGCTATTAGCCCCTATAGGCCTAGCCTAGGCTTCCTCCCTCGCGTCCTCCTACTCCTCCTCTAGAACCTCCTAAATAGCTTAGTATACGCCTCCTAGATTAAGCTCGCTACTATAACTAGGGGGCGCCCTAGTCCCTCCCCTAACTAGAGGAGTAGTTTATATATCCTAGCTTCGAAGTTAGCTAGCCGCTTGTTCAGGTAGAGGTCTACTAGTAGGACCTAGGCCTCTGTCTCTAGGTACCTAATTAGCGTAGTTCTATAGCCTCCCGCTACTACGCGAAGGCCCCTACTCTAGTCCTTCGCTAGCTTCTTAGCTATCCCCTTTAGCTCGCTCCCCTTACTAGCTATAGTTAGAACGTAGTAGCTCGCCGCTCTATATACTACTACGCTCCTTATACACTTTGTATATACCTCCTAGGCCTTCGCGAGGCTCGGGCCCTATATCTTCACCGCGATCCTCGTTAGCGCGAACTCCTAGGTAACGAGCTTCTTCTTGACCGCGCCGCGGTGCGCTTGCTATAAGAGCTTCTAGTCTAGCTAGACCCTAAGGAACCTAGCGGACTTAACTAGTTTAATATCTATACGTCTACCTCTATCTAGGAGGGCGAGCTTAGCTAGGTCTAGCTACTACCTTTAGTTCTTATTAAAGTAGATTAGTTCGTACTTCTACGCTACGAACGCTATTCCCTACGTTCCCGCCTACTTCAAGTAGGTTCCCTACACTCGCTTAAGCTATTGGATGTTTACCTTAGCTAACTTTCCAAACACTAGCAGGTTCGTATCGTCGGCGAAGCCCGCTATACTAAGGTATAGGTACTCTCTCCTTAGGTCCTTATATAGTAATGCAATATATAAGATAAATAGGACAGGCGATAGGGGGGACCCCTAGGGTACCCCTGCTATAACTAGGATATTGTCTATTGCCTTCCTATCGAAGTAGAGGATCGTAACCTTGTCCGTTAGCTATTCCCGCACCTAAAGTACTATCTACTTTAGGTAGCCAAGCTCCTAGAGCGTAGCTAGTAGTCTAACGTAGTTGACTATATCGAAGGCTCTAGCGATATCTAGTTATAGGAGGGATACTAAGGCGCCTTAGCGCTATACCTCCTGGACCTAGGCTATAACTAGTCGGACCGCTAGCTCGGTCAATCTACTCGCCTAGTTGCCTATCTGCTTAGTAGGGAGTAGCCTATAGACCTCCGCCGCCGCTATAATCCTTCTCGCTACTACTGCCTTAATCACCTTCCCTATAGTCGGGAGTAGCGTAATAGGGTAGTAACCTCCTAGGGTATAGTATATGTCGGGTGTCTTTCCTAGCTTCTATAGGACTACTGTCTTAGCTCTCTTAAACGTAGCTAGGAACTATACTAGCTACAGGCACCTTGTGGTTAGGGCCGCGAGGATCTAGCTTAGCGGTCAGCCATACGCCTTCAGGAATCCTATCAGGAGTATATCCTCCCCTAGGGCCTTCTATAGGCTCGCTTTATCCTATACCGCTTCTATCGCTAGGAAGCTTACAAGCTCCTAGACCTTAAACCCCTGTTCCTACTCCTCCTTAAGGTCTAGGTCCTAGATATTACTAAGGTCCGCCCCTAGGCTTAGGAAGAACTTCTTCGTAAGCGCCTCTACCTTATTCTAGTATATCGTTAGATCTAGGCTACTATCTAGGCCCTTTAGGGCCGGGAGTTTCGGTAGCTTAGGGGAGAGGAAGCTCCTAAGCCTTACCTATCGCTCGAGCTACTATAGGGTCTCCTCCCTAGCTTCCTCGATCGTCTTCCTCCAGGAGCGCCTCTTTTCTTCTACTATTTCCGTTACTAGCTCTCTTTACTTCTTGTTAAGCTTCTCCTTATAGAACTACGTAGGGGTCCTCCGGAGCTCCCTCTCCGCCTCCTTCGCTACTTTCGACGCCTCCTCTACCTTTCCTATCTACTATAGGGAGCTCCTCCCCTTTAATTCCTTCCTCCTAGGGGCTATTACGTAGGCGATAGCTATTAGCTCTATAGCTAGCTCTTCGAACACCTCCTCTAGCCTCTTTCTTATTTTAATCCTTACCTTTAGCCCCTCTAGTCCTCCGTCGTCGAGCTATATTCTTAGTAGCAAGTACGCTACCTCTACCTTTATTAGCTTCTTTAAGACCTTCTTCTAGTTCTACCCTTCTAGCGCCTTCCCCCTTAGGAATAGGCTATCAAGCTTCACTTCAAGCACCTACAGGTAATAGTCCGACCCTCCCCTGATCTTCTTCCCTAAGTACGTTGTCGTTAGGTCTATTAAGGCCTAGATATAGTCGATCGTTAACGTCTTACCCCTTTGCTCTCCTATAGGGGTTCTTATAACTATACCCTATAGGGTTTATAGGCTTAGGTCCTACTTATAAGCTAGCTCAAGAAGCTCCTCAGACTTCCTCTTATATCACCTAAACTCGTCCTAGACCAGGTTCTAGAGGTTAAAGTCTCCCGCTAGGATTATAGCGTA
This sequence comes from Trichocladium antarcticum, assembly GCA_033297235.1. NCBI lineage: Eukaryota > Fungi > Ascomycota > Sordariomycetes > Sordariales > Chaetomiaceae > Trichocladium > Trichocladium antarcticum. The sequence continues at coordinate 528,638 of MU853428.1, forward strand.
GGCCGGGCCCTAATAGGCTAGGAGGCTCTTTAGGATAGTCTTATCTACTATATAGTTATTATATACTAACTAGAGCTCCAGACCCCTCCTCCCTAGCTCCAGGAACTACACCCTACACCACTACGCGCTCGCCTTATATTCCTACTATCTAATGTTAAACTTCTTATACACATATATCGCCGCTTTTCCCTATTGTATATAAACTAGGTAGTACCGTAAGCTCTAGGGGCAGTAGGCTACCCCCTACTTGCTAAGCTATAGTTCCTAGACCGCGATTATATCGAACTCCGCCTCCTCTAGTAGAATCTCTATATTCTGCTTCACGCCTCTAGTATTCTAGAGTATAGTTTTAAAGATTATCCTCTC
>MU853429.1:7475-23213 GCA_033297235.1 Trichocladium antarcticum
AGGGGTTCTTCGTCTTAAAGTATAGAATATAGGCTTTAACGAACGTCCTTACTAATACGCTTATCCCTAGCTACTAGTAGACCCTATTTATTAGGTCAAGCGTCTTCGTCCTCCCTAGGTACCCGCCAGGCCCTAACGCATATATCTAGTAGATAAGCTATAAATAGAGCTCTATATCGCCCGGGTCGATTATTAGCCTACTATAGTAGAACGCCCTACCTAAAACTAACTTGCACTTAGCGAACGGCACTCTTAGCTCCTACTTGATCTTACTTAGCTAGGCGCGTACCTCCTAGTTACTAAGCGCCTCTACTATATCTACTATAAATAGCGAGCTTGTATAGCTCTTTGTAATAAGGTCGTTAGCGTAGCGCGAAACGTCGAGGCTAAAGAGCTCTAGTGTCTCGCCTAGTAGCTTAGAGTCGTACTTGCTACTAAAGGTCTCTAGGTTAAACTTGCTCGGGTCAATCAGGGGGCGCTGCCTATTCTATAGCCTATTATCTTTAACGTCCTTTAGTATAAACTCTAGCTTCCTGCTTAGCGCGTCGGGGCGGCCGTTTACCGTACCTAGGTAGTAGATAATCTAGAAGTCGAAACGTAATAAGAACTCTAACTAGCGTATATAGCGTAGCGATAGCTACTTCGTTATACTAAAGGTCTATAGGTTCTTATAGTCTATAATAATATCGAACCTCTTAGCTACGCCTTCGAGCTTAGGGCGCTATTCTTCGAGCGCTTTAACGATTGTAAGGAGCTCCTTATTATAGATATTGTAGTTACACTTAGCTACAGTATACTTCGCTAAGAAATAAGCAACTAGATATAACTTGCTATTATCCCCTTCCTATAGTAGCGCTCTACCCGCTAACTAGTCTAACGTATTAACTTCTACTATAGCGCGCTTCTCCTAGTTATATATCCGTAGTGCCGGTACTATAATAAAGTATACCTTTAGGCGCTAGAAAGCCGCTTCGTACTACTTAGACTACTCCTAGTCTACTATCTTCTTCGTAAGCTCGTATAGCGGCTATACGTAGCTTGAAAAACCTTGTATAAATCGGCGGTAGAAGTTCGCGAACCCTAAGAACCGCTAGAGGTACCTCCTTATCTCTAGAGCCTCCTAATTACGTACCGCTTCGACCTTATCTAGGTCTATCTCGATGCCCCTAGGCGTAATAATAAGCCCTAGGTACTTTGTCCGCTTTATATAGAATTTATACTTATTAATATCTACCTATAGACCTACGTTGATTATACGCTTTAGCACCTCCCTAACCTACTTAATATACTCCTTGAGCGTACCTAAGTAGACTAGGATATTATCTAGGTACGCCGTTACGTAGTTATCTAGAGCGTTATAGAGGATGTCGTTAATATAATACTAGAAGGTAGTAGGCGCGCCCTATAGGCTAAACGGCGTAACTAGCGTTTCGTATAGGCTAAATCTTGTAATAAACGCTATAAGCTACTTGTAGCCCGGCGCTATACGCACTTGGTTGAACGCTGTAATTACGTCGAGCTTCGTAAAGATCTTCGCCTTATAGATAAAGTCTAGGGTCTCTTGGATTAGTAGGATAGGGTACTGGCTCTTTAGCGTTGCGTTGTTAATACTATAGTAGTTAATGTAGATTCTAATGCCTCCGCCTAGCTTCTACGCTATTAGGATAGGCGACGAGGCGCTTGATCGTAAGGGCTAGATAAACCCCTTCGTAAGGTTGTCGTCGAGCTAGCGCTTTAGTATACGTAGCTCTATCGGCGATATTAGGCGATTCCTTGAATATAGGACTACGCTCCCTAGGAGCAGCTTGATCCTATAGTTATACGTACGGTAAGGGGGTAAGATATTAGCGTCTTATAGGACGAAAGTAGCTACTAAGTCTTAGTATTCCTTTAGTAGACGCGCCTTGATCTTGTCTAGGGTAGGCGCTAGTCTATCCGCTTTATCGAAGAACTTCTTAGAATCCTCCTCTATAATCTTATTAAGCTTCTTATCCCCTTTGGCAAGCGCGTCGATAAAGCTATAGAACCTTACTAGGAGCATTGACTTTATATACTCTAGTATACTCTTTTAACTTAGTAGGTCCTTAAAGAACTACTTAGGTAGAACTAGTATATAGTCTCTCTTCTTAGCTTCTACTGCTCTCTCTAGTTTACCTATTATAGTCTATATAACTACTACGCCCTTCTATTGGTATACCGCTAGGAAGCTCGCTCTATTTAGGATCTTCGTGTTATTCTAGCGGATCTTCCCCTACGCTTAACTAAGCGGGGGTAGGGTAGTAGGGGGGGGGGACTAGGGTCTAGAGGGTAGTCTCCTAGCGCCTGCTACTACCTCTACCGGCCTTAGTAATATAGGGGGCGGCGCTTCGACTAGAACGCCTATCGCTCCTAGCGGTACGAGCGTCCCCTGTAGGTTAGCCTATACGTCTCCCTAGGACGCGGATCTCTACCGTTTATAGGCCCGTCTCTGCCTATCGGACCGCCTAGCCCTCTTGTAGTCGGATAGCTTGCTCGTAGCGATAGTAACCTTGTTGTCGTTACTAAAGGTACTAGAGTCGTTATCTTTAGGTACGTCCTTTACCGTTATATAGTACCGCCCGCTACTCTCTAGGGGTAGGGGTACCGCCTTTAGCTAGCCTACCTACCGAGCAACCTAGCTTCTAATATACTCTAGAAGGCACCTCCCGCGGCAGTACTCTATAAATTCGAGCTATAGGGTCTCCTAGTCGATCCGTAGGTTATGCTTCCGTAGCTACAGGAGGCCTAAGATTACTAGGGTCTCTTTTACAAGCGTTGTAACAAAGTATACTAGGGTCTCCTAGTAGTCGCTAACAACTAGCGTAAGCGCTACTAAGTGCTCGATCTAGCGTAAGAACCCTCTATTAGCTAGAAATAGCAGCCGCTATACCGCTAGCCTCTCTAGTAGTAGTCTATTTATAACTATAAAGCTAAAATCTATAAACGCTAAACCTATATAACCTAAGTCTATAAGTGCTACGTACTCTACATTGCGCCTACTAACCGCTAGGTACAATAACAAGAGAATAGATTTAGCGCTACTACCTACTATACTAATAACTAAACTATCTCCCTATCCCTCCTATAGCTAGCGGTACCCCTCCTATAAGCGATAGTTTATAGGAGCTCCTTATTTCCCTAGTTGTTATATAAGAAGCCGAAGCTAGGGGGTTGCTCTACTATAGACTAGTAAGCGCCGTGCTCCTCCTGCTTGTCTACCTCTCTAACGATAAAACCGCTCTAGTTAGGGGTGTCTATAAAGCGTATAGCGAGCCCGCCTCGACCCCTCTAGTAGGCCCTAGCGTAGCCGCTTACGCCGCTACGAGCTAGAAGGCCCCTAGAGGGAGCTTGCCTAAAGCCTAGGAACCCGCCTTGGCTGTAGCCTTATTATATAGGCTGCTACTATCCCTAGGTAGGCTGCTACTATCCTTGCGCGTTACTACCGAAACTAGGTCCTCTACCGAAACTAGATCCTCTACCGCCTTAGGCGTCCCTATGCTACAACTACCTAGCGCTATAGGCGTTACCGTAGTCCCCTCGGCCTCTACAGCCTACTTAGCACGCCCTTGCGATATAGTCGGCCCTACCGCACTTATAGTACAAGCTACTCGCCCTACGCTATTCCTTCTCCTAGGGGGTAAGCGCCGCGAGCGTTACTACGTTAATCTCTATTACGTCGGGGTATCTACCTCCGCCGTTGTTATTGCTACCGCCCCTGGTTCCGCCGCTCCTAGTTCCGCCGCGTAGCTTCCGCCTAAAGTCCTCTCCCTCTAGGTTAGTCGCGAGCTAGCTAGCTAGCGTAGCCTAGAGCTTAAAGTTATTAGCTAGCGGGAGCACTATCTACGTAACTATAGCGCTCGAAAGGTAGGGGGAGATCTTAAGCTAGAGTATCTAGACCCTTGTTACGTTGTCGACGCCAGCGGTGTCGGCTAGGGTAGTAAATTCAGTAAGGAAGTCGTTAAACGCTACGAACTTATTCTTCTACACTAGTAGTTCTAGCTTGTTGCTCGCTATAGTAACTACGTCGTACGTTATATACTAGGTATAAAGGGTCTTTAGGAGGTCGGACCTAGTCTTCTATAGCTATACTACCGCGCTATATAGGTTCTCCTTAACCTGCTCGAGCTTCGCTACAACTACCTAGCGCGCGCTACTACCTAGTATAGCCTTTACGTATAGGATCTTAGTGTACTTGTCCGGGAACTCCCGTAGGTATATTCGCTAGCGGCTACGTACCTTGTCCTCCTAGTCTTCGAAGAGTAGGGTACGCTTAATAGTATCCTTCTCTTCTCTAGTAAACGGATTAGAGTAGGGGAGGGAGATCGATACGCTATAGCCGCTACTAGCGCTACTACTACGAGCCTAGTCTAGGGCTATCGCTATTAGCGTCCTCTAGTTCGTAAGTAGCAACTTATACTCCTTAAGCTCCTTCTCGAGCGCTGTACTAGCTGCGATAGACGCCTTGAACCTCCCGACAGACTTATCGAGCTTTCTCTTTAGCTCGCTAACTATTGCATTTATAGCTATAGCGAACCCTAAGAGGTCGTGCCCTCTATTGTCACAGGCACAGCCTATGTCATGTGCCATGTTATGTGCCATGCTATGTGGTTGGCTGAGCACCCTGTAGCTAGAGGAGCGTAGCTCTATACTAGGTAGAGCTCGCCGCGTAGAGCCTTTAGCCCTCGCGAGCTCCTATAAAGGTTGCACTATTGTACAACCTTGTTATATACGACTGTTATAGTAGGTTGTACCTTCAACTCGCGCGCGTAGCTAAGTCGTCTGCTCTAGAACAGAGAGCGTACTAGACCGACTAGAACGCTTCTTTTCCTAACGTACTAGGCTTTGTTTTTATTTCTTAACTACCTACGTAGTGCGAGTTAACTACTAGGACGAGTATCCTACGTACAATAGCAGTCCGCCGAATAGGACTATAAGACTCCGACGAACAGGACTATAGTATTCTAACGAACCGGACAACGCTCCTACGAAGATAAGCGCGAAGATAATAAGCGGCGCCGACCTCGTAGCATCGCTGCTGCTAAGACTTATAGCGCTATATATAGCGCTAAGAGAACAATAGTAGAACAAGGTCTCTAATACTATACCCGCTTTTATAGTATTAATTAACGACGATAGAGGGTATAACCTCTCGGGGTTCGCTATAGCTATAAATACAATAGTCGGCGAGCTAAAGAGAAAGCTCGATAAGTCTGTCGGGAGGTTCGAGGCGTCTATTATAGCTAGTATGGCGCTTAAGAAGGAGCTTAAGGAGCATAAGTTACTACTTACGAACTAGAGGACGCTAATAGCAATAGCCCTGGACTAGGCTCGCGGTAGTAGCGCTAGTAGTAGCTATAGCGTATCGATCTCCCTCCCCTACCCCGATCCGTTTACTAGAGAAAAGAAGGATACCGTTAAGCGTACCCTGCTCTTCGAAGACTAGGAGGACAAGGTACGTAGCCGCTAGCGAACACGCCTACGGGAGTTCCCGGACAAGTATACTAAGATCCTATATATAAAGGCTATACTAGGCAGCAGCGCGCGCCAGGTAGTTACAGCGAAGCTCGAGTAGGTTAAGGAGAACCTATATAGCGCGGTAGTATAGCTATAGAAGACCGGGTCCGACCTCCTAAAGACCCTCCGTACCTAGTATATAACGTATAACGTAGTTACTATAGCAAGCAACAAGCTAGAACTACTAGCGTAGAAGAACGAGTTCGTAGCGTTTAACAACTTCCTTACCGAATTTACTACCCTAGCCGACACCGCTAGCGTTAACAACGTAATAAGGGTCTAGATACTCTAGCTTAAGATCTCCCCCTGCCTTTTAAGCGCTATAGTTACGTAGGTAGTACTCTCGCTAGCTAATAACTTTAAGCTCTAGGCTACGCTAGCTAGCTAGCTTATAACTAACCTAGAGGGAGAGGACTTTAGGCGGAAGCTACGCGGTAGAACTAGGAGCGGCGGAACCGGGGGCGGTAGTAACAACAACGGCGGAGGCAGATACCCTGACGCGATAGAGATCGACGCGGTAACGCTCGCGGCGCTTACCCCCTAGGAGAAGGAACGGTATAGAGCAAGTAGCTTATACTACAAGTATAGCGGGGCCGACTATATTGCAAGGGCGTACTAAGTAGGCTACAGAGGCCGAGGGGACTGTAGTAACGCCTGTAGCGCTAGGTAGTTGTAGCGTAGAGGCGCCTAAGGCGGTAGAGGATCTAGTTTCGGTAGAGGTTTCGGTAGCAACGCGTAAGGATAGTAGCAGCCTACCTAGGGATAGTAGCAGCCTACGTAACAAGGCTATAGCTAAGGCAGGTTCCTAGGCTTCGGGCAAGCTCCCTCTAGGGGCCTTCTAGCTTGCGGCGGCGTAAGCGGCCGCGCTAGGGCCTACTAAAGGGGTTAAGGCAGGCTCGCTATACGCTTTGCGGATACCCCTAACTAGAGCGGTTTTATCGTTAGAGAGGTAGATAAGTAGGAGGAGCACGGCGCTTACTAGTCTATAGTAGAGTAACCCCCTAGCTTCGGCTTCTTATATAATAACTAGGGAAACGAGGAGCTCCTATAAACTATCGCTTATAGGAGGGGTACCGCTAGCTATAGAAGGGATAGGGAGATAGTTTAGTTATTAGTATAGTAGGTAGTAGCGCTAAATCTATTCTTTTATTATTGTACCTAGCGGTTAGTAGGCGTAATGTAGAGTATATAGCACTTGTAGACTCGGGTTATATAGGTTTAGCGTTTATAGATTTTAGCTTTGTAGTTACGAATAGACTGCTACTAGAGAGGCTAGCGGTATAGCGGCTGCTATTCCTAGCCGATAGAGGGTTCTTACGCTAGATCGAGCACTTAGTAGCGCTTACGCTAGTCGTTAGCGACTACTAGGAGACCCTAGTATACTTCGTTACGACGCTTATAAAAGAGACCCTAGTGATCTTAGGCCTCCTATAGCTACGGAAGTATAACCTACGGATCGACTAGAAGACCCTATAGCTCGAATTTACAGAGTACTACTATAGGAGGTACCTTCTAGAGTATATTAGAAGCTAGGTCGTTTGGCAGGTAGGCTAGCTAGAGGCGGTACCCCTACCCCTAGAGAGTAGCGGGCGGTACTATATAACGGTAGAGGATATACCTAAAGACAACGACTCTAGTACCTCTGGTAATAACAACGAGGTTACTATCGCTACAAGCAAGCTATCTAACTATAAGAGGGCTAGGCGGTCCGATAGGCGGAGACGGGCCTATAGACGGTAGAGATCTACGTCCTAGGGAGACGTATAGGCCGACCTATAGGGGACGCTTATACTACCGGGAGCGATAGGCGTTCCGGTCGAAGCGCCGCCCCCTATATTACTAAGGCTAGTAGAGGTAGTAGCGGGCGCTAGGAGACTACCCTCTAGACCCTGGTCCCCCCCCCCCGCCGCCCTGCCCTTGCTTAGTTAAGCGTAGGGGAAGATCCGCTAGGACAACGCGAAGATCCTAAACGGAGCGAGCTTCCTAGTAGTATACTAATAGAAGGGTATAGTAGTTATATAGACTATAATAAGTAAACTAGAAAGAGCGGTAGAAGCTAAGAAGAGAGACTATATACTAGTTCTACCTAAGTAGTTCTTTAAGGACCTACTAAATCAAGAGAGTATACTAGAGTACGCGAAGTCAATACTCCTAGTAAGGTTCTATAGCTTTATCGACGCGCTTGCCAAAGGGGATAAGAAGCTTAATAAGATTATAGAGGAGGATTCTAAGAAGTTCTTCGACAAAGCGGATAGACTAGCGCCTACCCTAGACGAGATTAAGGCGCGCTTACCGAAGGAATACCGAGACTTAGTAGCTGCTTTCGTCCTATAAGACGCTAATATCTTACCCCCCTACCGTACGTATAACTATAGGATCGAGCTACTCCTAGGGAGCGTAGTCCTATATTCGAGGAATCGCCCGATATCGCCGATAGAGCTATATATACTAAAGCGCTAGCTCGACGACAACCTTACGAAGGGGTTTATCTAGCCCTTATAATCGAGCGCCTTGTTGCCTATCCTAATAGCGTAGAAGCTAGGTAGAGGTATTAGAATCTACGTTAACTACTATAGTATTAATAACGCGACGCTAAAGAGCCGGTACCCTATCCCGCTAATCTAGGAGACCCTAGACTCTATCTATAAGGCGAAGATCTTTATAAAGCTTAACGTAATTACGGCGTTTAACTAAGTGCGCGTAGCGCCAGGCTATAAGTAGCTTATAGCGTTCATTACGAGATTTAGCCTATACGAAACGCTAGTTACGCTGTTCGGCCTATAGGGCGCGCCTGCTACCTTCTAGTATTACGTTAACAATATCCTCTATAACGCTCTAGATAACTACGTAACAGTATACCTAGATAATATCCTAGTCTACTTAGGTACGCTCAAGGAGTATATTAAGCAAGTTAGGGAGGTACTAAAGTATATAATCGACGTAGGTCTATAGGTAGATATTAACAAGTACGAATTCTATACAAAGCGGACAAAGTACCTAGGGCTTATTATTACGCCCGGGGGTATCGAGATAGACCTAGATAAGGTCGAAGCAGTATATAATTAGGAGGCTCTAGAGACAAGGAGGCACCTCTAGCGGTTCTTAGGGTTCGTAAACTTCTACCGCCGATTTATACAAGGTTTTTCGAGCTACGTACAGCCGCTATACGAGCTTACGAAGGAGATAGTAGACTAGGAGTAGTCCGAGTAGTACAAAGTGGCTTTCTAGCGCCTAAAGGTATACTTTATTATAGCACCGGCACTATGGATATATAACTAGGAGAAGCGCGCTATAGTAGAAGTTGATACGTTAGACTAGTCGGTAGGTAGAGCGCTACTATAGGAAGGGGATAATAGCGAGTTGCATCTAGTTGCTTATTTCTCGGCGAAGTATACTACGGCTAAGTGTAACTATAATATCTACAATAAGGAGCTCCTTGCGATTATTAAGGCGCTTAAAGAATAGCGCCCTAAGCTCGAAGGCGCGGCTAAGAGGTTCGATATTATTACGGACTATAAGAACCTACAGACCTTTAGTATAACGAAGCAGCTATCGCTACGCTATATACGCTAGTCGGAGTTCTTATTGCGTTTCGACTTCTAGATTATCTACCGCCTAGGTATAGCAAACGGCCGCCCTAACGCGCTAAGTAGGAAGCTAGAGTTTATACTAAAGGACGTTAAAGATAATAGGCTATAGAATAGGCGGCGCCCCCTGATCGACCTAAGCAAGTTCGACCTAGAGACCTTTAGTAGTAAGTACAACTCTAAGCTACTAGACGAGATACTAGAGCTCTTTAGCCTTGACGTTTCGCGCTACGCTAACGACCTTATTGTAGAGAGCTACGCGAGCTCGCTATTTATAGTAGACGTAGTAGAGGCACTTAGTAACTAGGAGGTACGCGCCTAGCTAAGTAAGATCAAGCGGGAGCTAAAAGTACTATTCGCTAAGTACAAGTTAGTCTTAGGCAGGGCGTTCTACTATAGTAGGCTAATAATCAACCTAGGTAATACGGAGCTCTATTTGCAGCTTATCTACTAGATATACGCGTTAGGGCCTAGCGGGTACCTAGGGAGGACAAAGACGCTTGACCTAATAAATAGGGTCTACTAGTAGCTAGGGATAAGCGTGTTAGTAAGGACGTTCGTTAAAGCCTATATTCTATACTTTAAGACGAAGAACCCCCGCTTAAAGCCTATAGGGTTCCTTAAGCCGCTCCCGCTACCGTTAGCGCCGTAGCGAGATATATTAGTAGACTATATTACGCCGCTCCTACTATATAACTAGAGGGGGTAGGAGTTCAGGTACGTAGTAGTAGTAGTTAACTAGCTTACAAAGATACGCTACTTTATTACAATAGCGACACTAGAGGCTAACGAGCTGGCTAACTGGTTTATTAAGCGTATATACTCGCTCTATAGCGTACTAGAGACGATTGTATTAGATAGAGGTACATAGTTCGTTTCAGGGTTCTAGAAGGCGCTGTTAGCGCGCCTTGCGATTACCCTAAGACCCTCGTTAGCGTTCTACCCCTAGACAAACGGCTAGATAGAGCGGATTAACGCGGAACTAGAGCAGTACCTATAGCTATATATTAACTAGGCGTAGGATAACTAGGTTAACTGGCTCCCCCTAGCGGAGTTTATAGGGAATAATATAGTCTCTAAGACAACGGGCGTATTACTATTCTTTACGAATTACGGCTTTAACCTAAGGATAGGCGTAGAGCCGTCGAAGCTATACCTACCGAATATCTTAGAGTAGTAGAAGCGGGAGTTTTTCTAGGTATCGGAGCTCGCGGACCGCTTTAGGGCGATCCTTAGGAAGGTTATAGCGCTAGCAAAGCAGTTATAGGACCGCTATAAGCAGAACGTAAACTGCTATAGGGAGGACGCGCTATAGTACTACGTTAGCAATATAGCGATGCTCGATATATAGAACTACAAGACTAGTAGGCTAATCGCGAAGCTCGCGCCGTAGTAGGAGGGCCTGTTCGAGGTTACAAAGGCCTTATTATATACGGTAACTCTAAAGCTCCTAGCGAATATAACGATCTTCCCTACGTTCTACATCTCGAGAGTAAGGCGCTACCTAGGGTAGGGGCTAGCTAGCTAAGAGAGGGTCGATAACGACGTAAGCGCTAACCGCAGGCGCGTAATTACACGGACTAACGAGGGCGAAGACGTAGTAGAGTAAAGGTTCGAGAAGATCGTAGGGTTCGGTAAGGTAGCGAACGGCCGCTAGTAGTACCAAGTTAAGTAGGAAGGTTATAACAACCCGACTTAGCAACCTGTAACGGATCTATAGGGCTGTAATAACGCTATCTAGGAGTTCTACAACGTATACCCCGAGCTCCTAGGGCCGCTATCGTAGACGCGAAGAAGGAGGGCGCAGCGGCAGGAGGCAAGGCGCTAAGCAAAAGGAACGGGCTATAGATACGAGCATCTAAAATCGAGCGTATAGAATAGGATAGACTCTAGATACGAGCATCTAAAATCGGGTGTTTTAAGAGCGTTTGAGATAGCTCTAGAGGCGAGTATCTAGAATTAAACGGTTAGGATAGCTCTAGATACAAGCATCCAAGATTAAGTAAGCGGTTAGGATGGCTCTAGATACAAGCATCCAAAATAGGGGCTATTTTTATATAGGGGGGCTTGTTTAGAGAGGGAGGGTAGTGTTATAGGCACAGCCTGTATCATATGCTATATTATATACTATACTATATAGTTGGCTAAGCACCCTGTAGCTAGAGGAGCGTAGCTCCACACTAGGTGGAGCTCGCCGCGCAGAGCCTTCAGCCCTCGCAAGCTCCTACGAAGGTTGCACTATTGTGCAACCTTGTTATATACGACCGTTATATCTATCGTCGTCGATCGATACTATAAAAGCAGGTATAGTGTTAGAGACCTCGTTCTACTATTGTTCTCTTAGCGCTGCGTATAGCGCTACAAGTCTCGGCGGCAGCGATGCCGCGAGGTCGGCGCCGCTTATTATCTTCGCGCTTATCTTCGTAGGAGCGTTGTCCGGTTCGTCGGAATACTATAGTCCTGTTCGTTAGAGTCTTATAGTCCTGTTCGGCGGACTGCTATTGTCTCTATATATGATACTACAGCTAGGTTTGAAAAAGTGCGGTTATTACGATAGTCTTTTTTGCAGGTGCATCGATCTTTTCTTAACAATTTGGTAGTATAGCCTGCTTATTTGGCCGTTGACACTAACATTGCAAGGTACATAGCTGTTAGTGATTTATAGTTGGCTGTTAATTTTTCGCCAAGCCTGCTACGCTCTCCTACTACGCTCTCGTATAGGTATGCAAATTCTTCCGCTGCGAATTTCTCTCCCGGGATTTTCCTTCCGTATATTATTTACCAGCCCTACCGTTACATTCACCTGCATCCTATATGCAGTAGTATACTTCCTGTTACGCTCTCTCTAGGACCTAAGCACAGCTATATAGGCTATATTGCCAAGAGCTAAGTAGGGCTACGTGAGCTACGTTGCTAGGAGCTAGGTATAGCCGGGTAGGCCGCGTTGTCGGGAGCCGGGTACAGCCGCGTAGGCCGCGTTGCCAGGAGCTAGGTGTAGCTAGGTGGGCCGCGTTGTTAGGAGCTAGGTGTAGCCGGGTGGGCCGCGTTGTCGGGAGCTGGGTGTGGCCGGGTAGGCCGCGTTGTCGGGAGCTAGGTGTGGCCGGGTGGGCCGCGTTGTCGGGAGCTGGGTGTAGCCGGGTAGGCCGCGTTGTCGGGAGCTGGGTATAGCCGGGTGGGCCGCGTTGTTAGGAGCCGGGCACGGCCGCGTAGGCCGCGTTGCCGGGAGCTAGGTATGGCCGGGTGGGCCGCGTTGTTAGGAGCCGGGCACGGCCGCGTGAGCTGCGTTGCTAGGAGCTAGGTATAGCCGCGTGGGCTGCGTTGCTAGGAGCTGGGTGTGGCCGGGTGGGCCGCGTTGTCGGGAGCTAGGTGTAGCCGGGTAGGCCGCGTTGTCGGGAGCCGGGAACGGCCGCGTGAGCTACGTTGCCGGGAGCCGGGCACGGCTGCGTGGGCCGCGTTGCTGGGAGCTAGGTGTGGCTAGGTGGGCCGCGTTGTTAGGAGCTAGGTGTGGCCGCGTGGGCCGCGTTGCCGGGAGCTGGGTGTGGCCGGGTGGGCCGCGTTGTTAGGAGCCGGGCACGGCCGCGTGAGCTACGTTGCCGGGAGCTGGGTATGGCCGCGTGGGCTACGTTGCTAGGAGCTAGGTGTGGCCGGGTGGGCCGCGTTGTCGGGAGCTGGGTATGGCCGGGTGGGCCGCGTTGTCGGGAGCCGGGAACGGCCGCGTAAGCTACGTTGCTAGGAGCCGGGCACGGCCGCGTGGGCCGCGTTGCTAGGAGCTAGGTGTAGCTAGGTGGGCCGCGTTGTTAGGAGCTGGGTGTAGCCGTGTGGGCCGCGTTGCCGGGAGCTGGGTGTGGCCGGGTGGGCCGCGTTGTTAGGAGCTGGGCACGGCCGCGTGAGCTGCGTTGCCGGGAGCTAGGTATGGCCGCGTGGGCTGCGTTGCTAGGAGCTAGGTGTGGCCGGGTGGGCCGCGTTGTCGGGAGCTAGGTGTGGCCGGGTAGGCCGCGTTGTCGGGAGCTGGGAACGGCCGCGTAAGCTGCGTTGCCGGGAGCCGGGCACGGCCGCGTGGGCCGCGTTGCTAGGAGCTAGGTGTGGCTAGGTGGGCCGCGTTGTTAGGAGCTGGGTGTAGCCGGGTGGGCCGCGTTGTCGGGAGCTGGGTATAGCCGGGTGGGCTGCGTTGTTGGGAGCTGGGTACAGCCGCGTGGGCTGCGTTGCCGGGAGCTAGGTGTGGCTGCGTTAAAGTCGGCTATTGCGATAAAACTACTTACGTAGAGCGCGCAATTGTTAGAATAGCTTCAAAAAATTAATATATTAATTAATATTAATTTCTTAATATACTAAGTTAGTTCAATGCTTTAATACTAAGTTGTGTAATAGCTTTAATAGCGGCGACTTAGTGGTAGCGTTATTGTATAGGTGTATAGGGAAAAGAGTGTAGCCTTGCTAAGCCCTCGAAATAAGTTAAACTGTGCGAGCCCGCGATAGCGGGCTCCAAGCCCCTAGTACGTAGGATGCTTGTCCTAGTAGTTAACTCGTACTACGTAGGTAGTTAAGAAATGAAAACAAAGCCTAGTATATTAGGAAAAGAAGCGTTCTAGTCGGTCTAGTGCGCTCTCTGTTCTAGAGCAGACGACTTAGCTACGTGCGCAAGTTAAAGGTATAACCTACTGTAACGGTCGTATATAACAAGGTTGTACAACAGTGTAACCTTCGTAGGAGCTCGCAAGGGCTGAAGGCTCTGCGCGGCGAGCTCCACCTAGTATGGAGCCACGCTCCTCTAGCTACAGGGTGCTCAGCCAACTACATAGTATGGCACATGACATGGCACATGACACAGGCTGTGCCTGTAACACTATCCTACGCTCGTAGTAGCTAGGGCGCTCGTAAGCGCGGCCCGTACTTCCTTAGCGACGATCTTCCTTATAGTCGTATAGTTAAGGCCTTCCAGGCCTCCTTTAGCGCTCTACAGCTAGTTAATAGCGCTCTATACCTAGGCTAGGATCTCTCTCGCTACTCCCTAGGCGATGTTCTTCTTGTTTAGGCTAACTAGGGCGACTATACTATTGAGTATAGCCTTAATATCGCCTAATCCGCGTTGTTCCTAGCAGGGGGGGGGTTAGTGCTACTGCTATTAGTGTTAACGGAGGGGTTAGCGGTAGGTCTGCTAGTGGTTGCAGGGGCCGCTTAGGGGCGCTCCGCAGGGGGGTTCGGGTCCGTTGTACTAGGACTCGGATAGGCCTCTTGGGGTAGGTAGGGTGCTCCTAGTAGCGGGGGCAGGGGGGGGGAGGTTGCTATCGACCTCTATGCTAGGTCCGGTATAGGCTATCGGGGCCGGCGCCGGGTAGATCCGTTGTAGATCCGGGTTATAGGTCTAGGCGGTGTGGAAGAAGATTTCTAGGAGCCGTACGCAGCTCGTTTTCCCTATCTTCCTACGCCTGTAGCACCTACGTAGCGTCTCGCGCGTAGATGCACCTGGTATAGTTAGATAGAGCTCGTCAGGAGCTTTCTAGCGATGTAGGTTTCGGCCGTTTTAGCGCGCTGCTGCACTAGTTGGTGCGGGCCTGTTTGCGAAGAAAGTTAAGTATTTACTAGTATTTAGTTATAGTACTATATACTTTTTCCTAAAGTATAATATCTATATATATATATTAAAGTAGTTTAGTAATCTTACTATATAGTGATATAGTTATACTAATAATAAACTAATTAGTATAAATAAGAATTATCTAATAGAATAAAGCTTAATATTACAAATGTAGTATAATATTGCTTATAACAATCTAGTTTCTATTATTACATATATACTAGAACAATCGTTAAAAGCGAAAATTAATAGAGGTCTTTAGGTACGGCGGGGTAAACCTAGTGACAGGATTTGGGTTTTGGGACTCATGTAGACTTGACGCTCCGTACCCCACCATGACGACAGCGGGGCCGTCCCCCAATGGATCGAATCCCATAGCACCACGCACCCCGCCTGCGTCCTTCCACATCCTCCCAGTCGACTTCTTCAAACAACAAACCACCAAACACGAGATTTCCCAGAAGCCTGTGCCCGACAACCGTACGCCCCAAACATTCCAACCACCGATTATCTACAACCTCACCAATGGAACCACCACCGCCGGCGGCAGCGCCCACCTCCCGATCCCGATCCCCAGCCCCAGCACCGAATCCTCCGTCCGCTCTCCCCCATCTCCCCCTCCTCCCCCCCTCCCACCCACACACCTTCCTCACCCCAACCAAAAAAATCCACACGGGCGCCGACCTCACCCACTTCCTCGCCTCCCGCGCCCACCACGACATCTGCGCCTTCATCCACCAGCTCAACCGCGCCCTCGTCCCGCGCAAAACCCCGCCCATCACCACCAAGGACAACCCAGAAGAAACGGAAACGGAAACAAAAGGCGGCCGAGTCCAGACCTTCCCCCTCACGGCCGCGCCGCGCGCCGACCCCGACGCGGTGCGCCGCCTCCAGGGCCTGCTGCAGCAGGTGGAGGCCATCGTCGACGAGGTGCCGCCGGAGACGGGCCCGCGCCGGTTCGGGAATGCCGCGTTCCGCTCGTGGTTTGATGTGCTGGAGGGCCGGGTGGCGGGGCTGCTGCGGGGGTATCTGCGCGCGGTGGAG
>MU853429.1:23313-73358 GCA_033297235.1 Trichocladium antarcticum
AAGCAGCGGTTGGATTATGGGACGGGGCATGAGTTGAGCTTTTTGGCGTTCTTGGGGGGGCTGTGGAAGTTGGGGGTTTTCGGCGCGGGGAGTCGGGATGGGGAGGTGGAGAGGAGCTTGGTGTTGGGGGTGTTTGAGCAGTGAGTTTGATGGGATGGTGAGGTCGGGGGCTGGTGTGATGTGGTGCTGACGGGAGACAGATACCTCAAGGTCGTGCGCCGGCTGATACTGACGTACAACCTCGAGCCGGCCGGGACACACGGTGTATGGGGCCTCGACGACCACGCGTTTCTGCCGTACATTTTCGGCTCGGCGCAGCTCAGCCGCCCGATTGCGGACGCGGAACCTGTGCCCTTAGAGGGGTCTCTCCCTGGTGCGCCGAAGCCGTCTGCGATCGCGAAGCCCGCCTCGGTTGAGATGTACCGCGACTCCAACATGTACTTTGCCGCTGTCGGCTTCATCAACGATGTCAAGAAGGGCCCGTTCTGGGAGCACAGCCCGCTGCTGTACGACATCTCGGGCATCAAGGACGGCTGGGGAAAGGTCAACAAGGGCATGATCAAGATGTTTAGTGGCGAGGTGCTTGGCAAATTCCCCGTGGTGCAGCACTTCCCATTCGGGTCGCTCTTCTCGTGGGATCTGGATCCTGACGCCGAGGCACCGCTGCAGTCTGTTCATTTGGGTACCCATGATGCTGCCGGGACCGGGTCGGGGGCAGGGCCAGGACCAGGGACCGCGGCGCCGTGGCAGCAACCGGCTGGCGGGATGCCTGGGGCTGGGGCTGGGGCTGGGGTCGGGCCCGGGACCGGTGCCGGTTTACCGACTGGGCCGGGGCTTCTGTATTCGAGGGCGCCGTGGGCACAGACGGGAAGCGCGGGGCCGAGTATGCCGAGAGGGGGTGCTCCGAACACTGGCCCGCCTCCGCCAACAGCCTTCCCTCGGGGCATGCCGGGGCAGGCGAGTAACCAGTTTTCTGTGACAAAGGCGCCGTGGGCAAGAGATTAGGTGTGTTTGGTTGAGCGGAGATAGACTCGGATCGAGCAATGATACCCAGATTTGGCTGCACCCAACACTCCCTTGTGCGTGATGGAACAGGACACGGCCGCGTGTATCCTCCATCATATTGTGCTGATGACTGTTCTGTATAGTATTTCTCGACAACCTTGTCGGCTGCCCGCCATGAGCTGCCCCTCCCTCCTCCGCCCACCCAACAGCCCCGACAGTTTGTTCCATCCCATTCCATCCCATCTCAACCCCCCAAAAGAACACCACCCATTGGCCGCCACACACCCCCCCCCACCCCATAAATACCGCCATCCCCGTCCCCCTCTCACCAGCTCCCCCCGCCAATTCACCCCAGCCGCCGCCGTGGTGTAGCGGGGGGAGTGCCGGCCCCTCCCGCTCCCGGCGCCGTGACCTTCTCTTCGCTCGCCAGAAGGTCGCCGGTTCGAGCCCGAAGCAAAACCCCCCCCCCTTTCCTTGCCTGATCCCCCCGGATTTCACTTGGCATGAGGGGGTTTTCGTAGCCGATCTACCCCTCGCTTCCCGCCACCGGGCGGGAGAATGGGTTAGTCGGTGAGCTTTTTTTGGGGGTTTTGACTTTTTGTATTTGTTGTTGTGAGGATTTTATGGTTTCTGCTTTGGAGTTTCTCCTCTCATCTTACAACTGGGTAGTTTGATTCAAGTCCTCTCTTGTCTCCCAGTGGCCGATGTATTTCCAACGTGCCCTCTGTAGATAGTTCTTGGGTTTTTTGAAAAGCTCTTGGGGATTGGTTCGTCCACGCAGCTGTTTGTTTTCTTGCCCTCCCAATAGCAGTGCGAATGCGCAACAAGAAAAACAACACCTAGTTTCGCCAACACACCAAGCAAAGATTAACTCAGGCACCTTAATTGCCATTTGGGTATTTCCGGAGTTGAATTCTCGCCCCAATGTATATACATACAACTCGTCAACCAGCCGCCCACATGTCCGCGGCCCCAGCCACGCAAGCATGATCCGCCATCCGCCCCCCCCTCAACATCACCGACCGACCACCCCCCTCACCCCAGCCCCTGGTTCGGCACGATCCGCCCCAGCGGCGTCCGATCCCTCGGCTTCTCCATCAGATCCGCGTACCCCTCGAGCCCCGCGGCAATGATGCGCACAATCTCAAAGATGTGCGTGCCCTTGAAGGTCTCGGCCCACAGCCGGATGACGGCGCAGGCAAGCTGCCGGAGCTTGGTGCCGTCGGGCACCGACATGTCCACGGACCGCGACGACTGGTGGTGGCCATGGCCGTGTCCGTGGGCCGACGACCCCGCCAGAGACGGGTCGATCGGGACGGCAAACTCGGTCTCGTCCAGCATGCGCCGGACCATCTCGAGCAGGTTCCGCTCTTCGACCGACAGGGGCGGCTCGGTCGGGCCGATCGCTGACAGGGTCAGGAGCCACTTGGATAGGAGAACCGCGCACTCCAGATTGCATACTGTGGGGCAGGTTTAGTTAGTATTCGGTCTGTGGGGGGGGGAGGAGGGGGGGGGGTGAGATA
The DNA here is from genome assembly GCA_033297235.1 of Trichocladium antarcticum. NCBI lineage: Eukaryota > Fungi > Ascomycota > Sordariomycetes > Sordariales > Chaetomiaceae > Trichocladium > Trichocladium antarcticum. Next base: position 25,842 of record MU853429.1, read on the forward strand.
TCGCGAAAAAGGGCGCAGGTGGCTTACGAGAATGCTGCATGCTCCACTCCAGCGACTTTGTCTTGGCCACGTAGTTGACTCCCATCTTGACGAGCATCGACAGGGCATGGATGGCCTGGACCACAGCGCGGCAGAGGCGGGGGCTCCTCACAAGCAGCGGAGTGTCGCCGAACGCTTGCGCGATCAGGACGTGGTCCCGCGTCTCGAGGCTCCGGCTGGAGCTCAGATCCGTGTGCAGCCTGATGTACGCGAGCTTCAACAGCGCCGTGGAGTTGAAGGCTACCGGGCCTTCTGCGTAGCTATCTCCGGCGGCTTGGGCTACTATCTCGTTGTTCCGCAGTTGGCGATGCTGCTCAAAGCTCAAACTCCATGCGCGGAGGGCCTGGTTGATATCTTCCACGTCTTCCATCTTCAGGCCCCTCTGTATCTCGAAGGGCGAGATGCTGGAGAAGGATGTTTGCTTGAGCAAGAAGATGTGCTGGAGCAACGCATGAATAAGGATATAGTTGCCCAGCGATGTGATGGGAGATGGCGGCCCCTGGGAAGCGCGGTTCAAAAGCCTGGCGAAGGCCTCCTGGAGCGGCAGTTCCATGTTGGCGCAAGACTGCTTGGCTTCCTGCCACTGCCAAGCGTTCTCGGCCCTCCAGAGTCGAGACGAGTTGGGCAGATAGAGATGTACTTCTGTGGTCAGAAGTAACGGCGGGCTGTTGTAGGCAATGCTACAGAGGTTAAAGAAGCAGTAGGCAACGAGTTTGGTCCGTGTGCTCGCCTCGAGCCGGACCCACGTCTCCCAATCTGTCGTTTGCTGGTGTGGTTCTGCTACCAGGCCCTCTTCACGAAGTAAGAGAGCAAGCAAGCTCTGCAGGGATAAGGCTTCGTGGAGAATTGCTTTGGCGCCCCAGAGCCCAACCGCAAAGAGGAGAAGCAGGGACTGGATCGTCTCAAGCCGTGACTGGGGCGTATTCGGAGAGCTACAGCAGTTAGTATAGCACATCAAGATCTTCTGACGACGGGGGTCGTACTAGGGCTCCCGATGGGTATCCTGGGTCATCGGCCGGTCGTTGTGTACCGAGGGGAACGAGTGCCGGAATCCAGAGCTCGGAGAGGGCCGGGTGGAATGCGGACTGTAAGCGGCTGAAGTGGGGAGCAGCCCGTGTACTTCATGACTATGCCTGCGCCGTATTTGTTCCAGCGCCACTGCTTTGGCCGCGTACCATAGCGCGTGACCGCGGTTCGTTTCAAACCGATATTGGGCCCCAACAGCCAAGATGGCGAGCAACAACTCGGGCGAGAGTTCGGTGGGCGACAAGGTTGGCAGGTGGAGAAATGGGAGGTGGTCGTGAAAGCCGTTGATATAACCTTCCAGAAACCGATTGAGGGTGTGGCGTGAGGGGAACACAAAGTCATTAGGAAGTACCGATGAGAACTCATCTAGGCGGTTTTTTATGACGGTATGGTCCACGGCGGATATCCTCCAGTTCGGCGCGCGCGTTCCATCGTCGTGCAGCCTTGGCCCCCCTTCCGGATCCCGCAGATCCGGCTGCAGCGATGGGAATCTGGATGGAAATGCCGAGGGGGGTTTCGACGCTCCTCGACCCAGCTCGGCACCGCTCGGGCGGGACCACATGCCAAACCCCTGTTCGGCTTCGAGCGACGTCGGCAAGAAATGCGACGACGTTCCGTAGTCATCGAGGAAGAGATTGTAATCATCCATCGTAGGAGGTTGAGGCTGGGCAACGTAGCTGGCGGGCATGCCTCCTTGGTCTTGGTCCCGGCCGCGATCATCGTACGGCATGGCCTCATGGTAGGTCTTGACAGACGCCAGGTCTGCTGGTGGTTGTGCAAGGCCCTGAATCATGGCCGGTTGCATGTTGTTCGCCTCCCCGCCGGAGGCAATATGCGTTGCTGCGTCGGAGAGCAAGTCCAGGTTGCACGCGGGTCCTCGGGGTGCGAGGCGAGAGTCTGGAGGCAGCGACGAAATCATAGACGATGGCAAGACTGCAGGTTGGTAGTGTGCGTGCGGCGGCCGGTGTTGTGGTTGTCGCTGCTGGTGCTGCTGCTGGTGCTGGTGCTGGTGCTGCATACCGAGCATTTCCGTATCAACCTGGCTCTCGGCCGGGCCGGGAGGGGGGCCTCCCAACGAGGGTTTGCGCGGCCTGTTGCCATCCTTGTTGCTGCTGCCTTCGTTCAGATGGACGAGCTTCTCGTGGCGGACGAGCAGATCACTGATGTCCATATAAGTCTATTTTCATCACAACGATAGGAGGGAGGTGTTGGATGAGGACGCGAGAGACCAAGAAGAAACCAGGCGGGCCAGGAGGTGATTTGACAGGTGAGAGGGGAAGGCGGCGAGACTGGTGGAGTTATGGGGAGTGGCAGGTAATGCGGGAGCTTGGGGGTAGAAGCAAGGAAAGGAGGAGGCAGGTTGGGGATCGAGTCCAGTGCGAAGCCAGGGCTAGACGAGCAGGGCCCCCAGCATGCAGAGTGCAAGGATAAAGCACACACGAGGGGCAATAGCACCGAGAATTGGAGAATTAGCCTACCGCCGTCCAAATGTCTTCCCACAGCGAGGCCAGTCGCAGGCAAAGGGTTTCTCCTTTGTATGGGTTCTCTCGTGTCGTTGGACATGCTCCACACGCCTAGTATCAGAAGGCAATGTAAGTCGATATGCAGAACAGAGGAGGCGCATGGGGCCCGTTCCCTTATCACTGACCTGAATCGTTTGCTGCAGTACTTGCACGGCAACGTCTTGGGCTTCTGCAGCCGGATTTCCCCATTCTCGTCGGCAGTGTTAGACGGGCCCGGCGCCTCGATTGACTGGATAGGCAGCATGGCGCAACAGACGATTCCCCCGGGGATTGGCGAGGGCGGTACGCAGTGGAGGAGAAGCCACCTTGTGCACCCGGTGCTGCGGAGTGGGGGGAAGGGGGGAAGGGGAAGCGCGGAGCCAAATACTGCCCGCGTTTGCGAACAGGTGTTTTGCGGGGTGCTGCCGCGGGCGGACGGGTAGGCGAATCAAGGTGTGGAATCCATGCCCGTCTTCACAGTCGGCATCGGTAGTATAGCTCTGGGCTAGATCTCGGGGTCGTTCGCGGACGGGATGCCGGTATACCCCTGTCCACTGCCCGCTTACCCGCGCGCTCGAACACGCATTCGTCGTCTCTTTCCTTCCGTGACGCACCCTCTCTCTGTCGGTGTGCTCGATATTGCCTTTGCGAGACAGCTCGGAGAGAGCTCAAGGCTCGAAACCCTCAAGCTAGCCCAAGTGCGCCGGACGGGACGACGGCCGTTGGGAACCAGCCGCGGGCAAGGAACACAGCCTTAGCGCGCGCACGACGGACGGGGCTGCGTCGAGGGGCCAGGGAGTGATCAGCGAAACCGGGCAGGACGACTGATGATGACACAAACGTCGCTGGGGTTTCCGCAACACATGCAGCAGCTGCGGGGAAACGAGCCCAGGATGCGGGCAGTGGGCCGTGGGCGCCGGAGAATTCGACAAGGCGGTTGGTTGGTAGCGCAGTCGATTGGTCGGGATTGGGGCCTGGGCAAGTTCCGGGCTTTCAGACGCCGCGTGAGGGGAAAGACGATTAGTATTGCTGGGAGGGAGGCAGGAGCGAGGAGAGGATGGAGTGGACGCGGAGAAAAGGCAAACTGAAGCAAGACAGATTGGGGTGTCCAGGAACAGGCGCCGAAACACGGTTGCAAAACGTGGAGGCGGGGAACGGGAATTTACGATGAAGACGCTTGGAAGTCGGAAGAACGGTATTGTACTAGCTACACGCTGTTTGACGTTCTGTAGCAATTAAACAGACACGTCAGCTTGATTGTATTCTCGGCCAAGCTAGAGCCCCTCGAGGTCTGTGGCCATGGGGGGATCATATAATTATTGGGTACTCCAGACCTGGCTTAGGAATACGGCCGCGTGCTACATGTTTCCACAGAATGTTCAGAAGACTCGGAGGCGGGTGGTGAAGCTCCAGAATGACGGAACAATTTTCTGCGTTTCTGGCCCCCCCTGCCTCCCATGCTTCCCCTGCTTCCCCGTCCTTTCCCCATTGGAAGACCCACATCGGCCACTGGACATCCCCGCAATTGGAGGCCGGAATGTGGGGGCGGTGGGGAGCTTTCCAGACTCCTGCCGATCTTGGTTGGAGTCGGCTTAGGTAAAGGAAAAGGAAAAGAGCAATCTCTACTTTTGGGGATATTTTCTATCCCGTGATAAAGAAAATGCCGAGCAGCACCGGCCGTCTTGCTGTCACCAAAGCGCCTGTGATCATTGCCGGCAGTGGCTGGCTATCCATCTGGCCAGGCGCAAGCTATTCCACGCTCTCAGACCTCCGCTTCGTGACGTCGAGACACGTCAATGACCATTCAGCGCCTGGGACTCTCTCTCTCTCTGTCTTGCGGCCGGGCATTGTCGTGATTCAACCACGCATCCGTTTGACACGAATCGAAATCCTGTCTCGTCTTTCCGGCCACGGGCCACGCAATCTGCTGGCCGTGGTCCCGAGCGAGCCGCATCAGGGGGACAAGAGAAGAGCCGAGCTCTGAATGTGACATGGAAAGCGGGGTCTGAGTACCCCGTCAACCGAGGGAGTGTGCGACCCCTGGCCGGCATTGTCGCGGTCGAAATGTTTCGCAAACAAAGTCCAATTTGGAAAGGGTGCTTGTTGCTGGGTACGCCCCAGGCCTTGGAAACAAGCTCTGGCATGGTGCCGAACTCGCAGTCTCAACACGCAAGTTGCGTCGCACTGCATGTGCTGCCAGGCTGCGATAACTGCGGGGTATGGAGGTGCCCCGGCCCGGTTGGAGAAGATGAGAAGATCTGGGGAAATGTCCCCTGCTAGGGGGGCGGGGCCTCCGCAACTGTTCAGATGCGGAGAAGGGCCCAAGTCTTCGACACGCGGGAAACCAGCAATCGAGGGCGGCAACTGCTGATTCTTATACATAGCACGGAGTCTTAACGACCGATGGTCCGAGGCTCCGAGCTGCGGCGCCATTGCAGATACACCGAACCCCACAATTCTTACCGAGTACACCGGCCGCCAATTGTTGCCAACTGCATCTCGGCCAACGGCGGTACATAGACATCACGGCCGTCCAGCTCTTATGAAGTGGCAATTCATATAATACACCAAGGACAATCCCTCTTTTAACCTTTTTCCCCTTCCTTTTACTCTATTTCCCGTTTTTCTTTTCTTTTTTCGTTATTCGTATTTTTTGCCCTCTCTTTTTAACCGTTTATTTCCGCTGTCCCTTTCTTCTCCCCTTATTTCTCAACCTAGGAAAATCAGACATGAATCTGGATACCTGAGAGTAACGTCTCAATGGGCACTCAGCAGTGAGCTGCTGCTGGGTCATGCTGTGGCATCACTTGACTCAGTCTGTCCCCCATGCCTTGCGCTATGAGGCCTGATATCTGCCAGTTATTTTGGAAGAAAACAAGCTGGTCACCGGGGCTCGGGGGTGGATGGGTGACATCCGGCCTTATTTCCCCACTAAGACCGTGCACCCATCAATCGGTCAGCCCACCAATCGGTCAGTCACCCCGCCTCTGCCTGCATACCCAACCCCACCTAACAAAATATCACTTCTTTACCAATACTGGCCCAAATGCAACTATTCTGATCTCTCTGCAATACTCAGATACAGCTCTTTTTACCACAATGCCCAGATATACTGAGGATGATCTGCAGGCTGCAATATCTACAGTGGAAGCTGGGCTGGCCATCCGCCGGGCAGCTATACAGTTCTCTATCCCTTTTTCCACTTTACAAGGCCGCATCAAGTCAGGGCACCGGCCCAAAGGCGAATTCGAAGCTCTTGCCCTCCAGAAGTTGAGCCCTAGTCAAGAACAACAGTTGGCTAACTGGGTTGTTGCGCAAGAGGTCTTGGGAGTCCCTGTCTCCCATACGCAAATGCGGCTCTTTGCAGATCGACTACTTCTTGCATCCGGATCGCCCAGCCGGGTAGGGAAACACTGGCTTTCGAAGTTCCTGCGTCGACACCCAGCCATCAAGACCAAGAGGGCCAAGCGAATCGACGTCAAACGACTTGAGGGAGCTTCTACCGAGAATATCACACGATGGTGGCACCGGCTGCTCAACCCAGCGATCAAGGATATCCTACCTGACGACCGTGTCAATATGGATGAGAATGGGATCATGGAAGGTGCAGGCATCAATGGGCTATGCCTTGGGAGTTCTGATACCAAGTTTGCCCTCGCAAAACACCCGGAATCACGCATCTGGACTACCATCATTGAAGCGGTCACAGCCACAGGAAGACTTCTACCACCATGTGTTATTTTCAAGGGGAACGACCTTCAACAACAGTGGTTCCCAGAGAATCGAACGTTCTTAGAGTCTCTGGGCGATTGGAAGTTTGCAACAAGCGAGAACGGATGGACCAGCAACGACCTTGCCCTACACTGGTTGCTCAAGATCTATATTCCTTTCCCCCCCCGTGGCAAGAAGCGGTTGTTGATCGTCGACGGCCACGGCAGCCATACCACTGACGAGTTCATGTGGCATTGCTTCGTCAACAATATCCACATCGTCTATTTACCTCCCCACGCCTCCCACGTCCTCCAACCATTGGATCTTTCCTTTTTCAGCCCCCTGAAAACGGCCTACCGGAAGGCCTTGGCGGACCTTGTTCTGCTCCGTGGCCCAGTTCCATTTACCAAGCGGGACTTCTTGATGGCATACAACCAAGCCAGGACTATCGCTGGAACTAGTCGGGTTATACGGGCGGGCTGGTTGACCACTGGTCTATGGCCAATCAATATAGCCAAGCCCCTGAGCAACAGCTTGGTTTTGAAGGCCGACCAGGAGGCTGAAAAACGGCTTGCAAGCCAACCCACGCAGCCAGATCCCACGATTCAACAACCTCTGTTATCCAGGACTGATTTTCGGAACATCCAGACCCCCCAACGAAGCCAGGAGGTCCACAGACTTCTAGGGGGGCAAGTCGGGGATTTGCAGCAACTTTACCGCGCTGACCCTGTTGCCCGGGTGACCTTTTCGAAGATTGCGAAGAGCTTGGATGTCAAAACACTCGAAATCGTTCAATATAAGCAAAAGATCCAAGCGCTGGAAGCCGAGGTTGAAAGGTTGCGGCCTGTTAGAAGGAGGAAGGTCCAGATAGATCCCAACGACCGTTTTGCAAGCATTGAGCAGGTTATCAAGACGAAGGAAGCAGTTGGGAAGATGATGATGGCCCTACAGGTTGCGAATACCCTCAATTTTGACGACATGCTAGTAGAATGGTCTATTTTTGACCCAGTGGTTGATGATGGGGGTTTGGAAGGTTGACTTATATAGAGTGTTGGTGTGGGGCAAATTGATCGATTGCTGGGCTGACCGATTGATGGGTGCACGGTCTTATCAGATTCACATCGAAAATGCCACCGGGCGAATCAGATGCTGCAGGGGCGCGAGTGACCCCATCATCTACATGAAGCTTTCCCTCCAACACCAGATGATTCGCTTGTTCCCGCCCTTCCCGCGTCTCGTCGTGGAATCTTCGAACAAGGGGACGACGTCCTCGGGTAAGACTCACATACGACTCTCTCACCACTGGCAAGCGCCTTGGCATGTTACAACACCATCACCGCACAAGCAAGAAGGAAGAGACAGGGGAAATCGAGAAAGGAAAGAATAAGAAACGGGAAAAGGGAGCATGTCGAATGGAGGAAGCACGGGCATCCCAAGACATCACAAACAACGGGATGAGACAGGGCGAGAGGAATTCTTGATGTTATCAAGTCTCTCCTATCTTCCATGGCCACGGGGTGCAGGGTGACAGCATTCCACACTCACCCTCGATGACCAGCCCACCAGCCGTCCGACTCAGTGGCTGGACGAAAACCATCCGACACAGCCATGACCGCAGTCTTCGGAGCCTTGGGCCGGAAATGACACCAGACACCATCGCCGAACCTCGTGGCTGGCAAATCTGGCCGCCCTTTGCTGACGTTACATCCCCCCCCCCAGCAGTCCAGCAACCTGTACACATGGGTGCTGCCAGCGATTCGCCCATCTTGCGACTCTCGATGGCGCACTGCTGTTCGCTCCGTTTTCCGGAAAGGCATGCACACGTGTTGCTGTCGCCGGGTAGCATCGCATGTCTTAGATGGAAGTATGTGTCATGGGCGATGTGTCCCGGGGCTATATAACCTGGCAACAGCCTGGTAGGATGGGGCGGGAATACAGTGCTTCGTTCATCGGCACACCCTTGTTCCCAGCTCTCGACCGGGACAGGCTTGTTTACTTGCGCCCCGTGGTTCGGCCCTGTCTGCCTCTCTAGCGGCCGCTATGCGTTTTGCTGCCGCGCTCCTGGCTGTTGCCGGCCTTGTGTCCGCTGTCAAGGGACACTGGCTTGGGGACATACCTCGTGAGATATACCATGGTCTCTTGTGTATCTGGTGATGGGTTGCTGAATATGTACAACAGATCGCGGGTTTGCGCCCTTTGCTGGGGCAAACTATCCCGTTTTCCGGAATGTGAGGGACTACGGCGCAAGGGGTGGGTGACTTTTGCTAGAGGAGACACTCACAGGACAAGACACTGATGCGTTGCTAGGTGATGGCGTCACGGACGACACGGCGGCCATCAATGCGGCCATCAACGCTGGAAACCCCTGCAATATGGGCTGTGTGAGGCGTCTCGATCGCTATGACCGGCGGTGCTGTGCTCATAGGATCTCTAGGCATCGACGACCATGACCCCGGCCGTCGTGTACTTCCCTGCCGGCACATACCTGATCTCGTCGTCAATCCTGCCCGCATACTTCACCCAGCTCATTGGCGATGCGGCGGCCCCCCCGACCCTCCGGGCGACGGCCAACTTTGCCGGCTTCGGGCTCATTGACGGAAACCCGTACTATAGCCCCGTGCTCAACTGGAAATCCGTGAATGTCTTCTTCCGCCAGGTGCGGAATCTAGTCCTCGACACGACCGCCATCGCGCCAGGGACGCCGGCGACTGGCATGCACTGGCCGACATCCCAGGCCACCAGTCTGCAGAACATTGTCTTCAACATGCCTGCCACGCCGGATGTCGTCCATGTTGGGCTCTTCATTGAGGAGGGTAGCGGCGGGTTCATGGCGGATCTGGTCTTCAACGGTGGTGCGGCGGGGGCCAGCATGGGCAACCAGCAGTACACCATGCGGAACATGGAGTTCAACAACTGCAAGACAGGTACGCCTTGCCGTCCCGAAGTATCACCCTGGAGCTAACCGCCGCAGCCATCATCCAGCTCTGGAACTGGGGCTGGACATACCACGGCCTGTCCATCAACAACTGCCAGGTCGGCATCGACATCTCCGCCGGCGGCTCGAGCCACCTCGAAGTCGGCTCCGTCACCCTCTTCGACAGCAGCTTCACCAACGTGCCCGTCGCCATCCTCACGGGCCGGACCACCAGCTCGACCCCCGCGACGGCCGGCACCCTCGTCCTCGAAAACATCGCCCTCACCAACGTCCCCGTCGCCGTCCAGGGGCCCAACCAAGCCACCCTCCTCGCCGGCTCCACCGCCTCCACCACCATCCCGGCCTGGGCCAACGGCCACAGCTACACCGGCAGCAGCACCGACCGGACCCAGCTCAGCGGGCCCATGGCGCCCAACACCCGGCCCGCCGCCCTCCTCACCCCCTCGGGCGCCTATTACACGCGCTCCAAGCCGCAGTACGAGGCCCTGCCGGCCTCGGCCTTCCTCTCTGCGCGCGCGGCCGGCGCGGCCGGCGACGCCGCCGCGGACGACACGGCCGCGCTGCAGGGCGCCGTCGACGCCGCCGTCGCGCAGAACAAGGTCCTGTTCCTCGACTACGGCCTGTACCGCGTGACGCGCACGCTGCGGATCCCCGCGGGCGCGCGCATCGTCGGCGAGTCGTTCCCCGTGATCCTGTCGGCGGGGCCGTTCTTTGACGACGCGGCGAATCCGCGGCCGGTGGTGCAGGTCGGGGAGACGGAGGGGGCGGGCGGCCGGGTCGAGCTGAGCGACTTTATCGTGTCGACGCAGGGGACGCAGCGCGGCGCCGTCTGTGTGCGGTGGTATGTGTGTTTTGTGTTTTGTGACTCCTGGCTGGCGGAGACGCCGGGGTGCTGACGGTGGGGGCCGCGGACAGGAACCTTGCGAGTGACGGTGCGGCGCCGAGTGGCATGTGGGATGTGCATGTGCGCATCGGCGGGTTCGCGGGCACGCAGCAGCAGGTTGCGCAGTGTCTGAAGACGCCGGGGAGTCCGACGGTGGATCCGGACTGTCTGGTGGCGTTCATGGCGATGCATGTTGCCAAGGGGGCCAGGGGGCTGTATATGGAGAATGTGTGGCTGTGGTGAGTTGGGAAAAGGGGGGGGGGGCCGGTGGCGGCAAGGACTGGGCGAGGCTGACGTGCAGCACAGGACGGCCGATCATGATATTGACGAGCAGCAGAACACGCAGATCACGCTTTACAGCGGGCGTGGGCTTTGTGAGTGGTTGTGGCGGCTTCGATTCTGGAGCCGAGAGCTGATCTTTCCCAGACATCGAGTCCGAGACTGGCCCGTTCTGGCTCTGGGGCACGGGTTCCGAGCACCACGTCCTGTACCAGTACCAGCTCGCCAACACGCGCAACATCTTCATGGGCCACATCCAGACCGAGACTCCGTACTTCCAGCCGACGCCGAATGCCCTGGTCCCGTTCAGCCCCGTGGCGTCGCTCAACGATCCCGACTTCACGGGCGCCTGTGCGGGGGTCCCGGGCAACTGCGCCGCGGCATGGGGCCTGCGCGTCATCAACTCGCGCGACGTCGTCGTGTACGGCGCGGGGCTGTACTCGTTCTTTGACAACTACAGCACGGCGTGCTCGACCTTCGCGGCGGGCCAGACGTGCCAGCAGCGCATCACCTCGATCGAGGGGACGGCCTGCAACGTCAACATCTACGGCCTGAACACGATCGGCACGAGGGCGATGATCAACCGGAACGGCGCGCAGGTGGCGTGGTATGCGGATAATGTGAACACCTTTGCGTCGAATGTGGCCGTCTACCGGAGCGGCTGAGGGCGTGGACGGTCCGGACCGGTGGTGCCTGTTGGTGCATCGCAGTAGGAGCAATACATCAAGACCTACATAACACGCAGAGCACTGTTCCATCGTGATCTAGCCCTCCCGCGAGCACCCGACATCCCGCCACGGATTCTGATTTCTCCCTCCCCAGCAACTCCCCCACCACCCCACCCGCAACAAGGGTGGAGAGGTGGGTGGGGTTGGAACGAGGGGGAGGGGAGCCTGGGGAGGTGGGCATTTTGGATTGTTTGTTGTGTGTGGGAGTGGGGTTTTGGCCGTTGGGATGTAAATGTAAGCATTTGGGATGAGGCTAGGGGGTGGGTGGCGACTTGGGTGAATTAATACTTGGGGGTTGGAGTGTGTTGGAGATGGCCAAGGTGGTGGTGGTACTGGTGAGGGGCGGGGGATCAGAGGACACTGCGGGACACTGTGGGGTATGTATGTACATGTACATACATAGATGCACAGGGTGGACCGCTGCCGCAGGGATGCCCCGAACTGGTGGAGAAGTTGGGGTCCGGCGGGCTGGATACTGCGTTGCAGTGATTATCGGTGTTGGAGGCACTGCTTCAGGCTTCTGGTATCGTAATCGCTGTTGTGATGGAGAAGGGCACTGATAGCCAATGGAGCTTGACACTCCCGCAACCTTTGACTATTCTATGGACGAGCGAGGCCAGCCATGTGTTTTCCAACTCTCCTCATCGGGGTGCAGGCCAGTGACCCCGACGAGTACCTACAGTCTGCACTAACCCTGGAAAGTTGAACCCCAATTTGATGCTTGCCACCGCGTCTCCATCCACGCCTCAACGTCATCAGTCATCAGCCAATGCGCCAAGGGAAAAGTCAATTGTGATTCCCACTCGCCGTTCAGACACCCAACTTACAATGGCTGGCCGCAAGCGCAAATCCGCGCCCGTCGCAGAAAACGAGACCCCAGCAGCCCCCGACGCGCCCGCGACTCGTCGGCGATCGCAGCGCATCGGCTCGTCGGCCCAGAAGAGCAAGTACTTTGAGCCCGCTTCAGACTCGGACACGGCCAGGAGACATGTCCCATCGGCAAAGCGCCGCGCCAAGGGCAGACCGCCGCAAGCAACCAAGATAACCCGGCCGGAGCCCGAGTCGGACCAGGACAAGGAGGAGCACGGCAATGAAGCGCAGCAGGCACAGCACGCCGCCGCGGCAAGCGACGACGCCTCTGACGGAGACGTCTCCCCAAAATTAACATTCATCCCGCTCCCCAAGCTGCGCGACACGGGGGGTGTCGAGTACGCCGACGACCGTCTGCACCCGAACACGCTCGCATTCCTCAAGGACCTCAAAGCCAACAACAAGCGGGCGTGGCTCAAGGGTAACCCCCCCCCATCTCGTATCCATCCATCTCTCCCCAACAACCCCGACTGACTAACCCCTCCCCCGCTTGTCCCCAGCCCACGACCAAGAATACCGCCGCGCCCTCAAAGACTGGGAATCCTACATCACCACCCTCACCGACAAGATCATCGCCGTCGACCCCACCATCCCCGAGCTCCCCTTCAAGGACGTCAACTTCCGCATCTACCGCGACATCCGCTTCAGCCACGACCCCACCCCCTACAAGGTACGCCCCCATTCCCCTACCAAAAGCACCCCCCACCACCCCCTTTCACTCCACCCACCCACTCCCTAGTAGGTAAGTAACAACTAACTAACAAAATAAAAAAATAAAAAAACAGCCGCACTTCGCCGCCGCCTTCTCGCGCACGGGCCGCAAGGGCCCCTACGCCAGCTACTACGTGCACGTCGAGGCCGGCGAGGGCGGCAGTTTCGTCGGCGGCGGCCTGTGGCACCCCGCCGGCGACGCGCTGCAGCGGCTGCGGGCGAGCATCGACGAGCGGCCGCGGCGGTGGCGCCGCGTGCTGGGCGCGGAGGCGTTTCGGACGACGTTTCTTGCGCCTGCTGCGCCTGCGGTGGGGGAAGGGGGGGTTGAGGAGGCTGAGAAGAAGAAAGGGGGAAAGGGGGGAAGGGGGAAGGGGAAGGGGAAGGGGAAGGCGAAGAAGGTTGTGAAGAAGGGTGTGGAGGGGGAAGGGGAAAGTGGTGACGAGGCCGCGCTTCGGGCGTTTGCGGACGCGAACAAGGAGAATGCCCTCAAGATGCGGCCCAAGGGGTTCATCGCCGAGCATCGGGATATGCAGCTGTTGAAGCTGAGGAGGTTCGTCGTCGTGAAGCGGGTCGGCGACAGCGTGTTTACGAGCGAGGATGGGCAGGACGAGGTGGCGGGTGTTATTGGGGCGATGGTGGGGTTCGTGAGTGGCTGCCTGTTCTGTTCTTCTTTCCCCCTCTTTCGAGTTCGAGTTCGAGTTCGAGTCCGAGTTCTTGAGTGGCTGCTGACGTGCTGCAGGTAACGCACCTGAATCGGGCGGTCATGCCTGACCCGGATGATGATGATGATGAGTCGGATGAGGAGTAACTCGGGATTGGACGGCTCGGGCTCCTCGCTCAGACGAGGCCACAGATTATAGTACTTGGATACCCGCGTACAAGACATGCCAAATACATGTTTCTCTCCTCCCACTTGCCCCAACAAAGACACGCTCAAGAAAACATGCTCATATTAACGGGTGGGTATCGTGTACCGGATATCGGAAAGCCAGCGCACTACAAAACAAAACAAAGATTTGGTATCGTCGCTATCATTCCCATCGCCACAGCGCGCAACCGTCCGTTGACAGACGGGCAGCCAACCCGCCGCCTGTCACCCCGTCCCCTTGTATGCCCCCGGTCTGTCATCCTGTGTTTCCGGATCACCGGAGTACCACGTGCTCCGTGGCGTCTAAGCGGCCGTGGTGGCGGGAGCAGCGGGAGCGGCAGGAGCGGCAGGAGCGGCAGGAACGGCAGCAGGCTCGGCGGCAGGTTCAGCGGCCGGCTCTTCCTTCTTTTCCTCGGCAGCAGGGGCAGGTGTCGGCTCGGCAGCAGGGGCAGGCGTAGGCTCGGCAGCAGCAGGGACAGGTGTCGGCTCGGCAGCAGCAGCGGCAGCAGCAGGTTCGGCGGCAGGAGCGGCAGGGGGAGCGGCGGTGGTCTCGGCAGCCGGAGCGGGCTCGGCGGCGGGAACAGCAGCGGGCTCAGCAGCTTGGGACTGTTAGCATGCACGGCAGGATTCAGGGGTTAATTGAGGCTGGGAACGAACCAGCAGCAGCAGGCTCCTCCGCCTTCGGCGCCTCCGCAGCGGGGGCAGCAGCGGGCGCGGCAGCAGCGGGCGCGGCAGCAGCTTCGGCTGATTCGCCACGTGTGTCAGTCCTAGGCTGTTTATGATGACCGGATGAGCATCGGCGCGACTCACCAGCAGGGGCGGCCGCAGGGGCTGCAGCGGCAGCAGTGTCTGTCTTGGTCGCGTCAGTAGCGGCGGCGGCGGCGGCGGTCGCGGGGACGGCAGCAGCGGCAGCAGCGGCAGCAGCAGCAGACGCCGCCTCTTGCTTTTTGGCTGCGGCCTCCTCCTTTTTGGCTGCCGCCTTGGCTGCGGCGGCGGCCTTCTTCTCGTTCCGATTCCGAAAGGCAGCCTTGAGCTTGCCCCTCAGGTTGTCGAACGCGCCGAATGCTGCGAGCAGGTGCTGTTAGCCATTTGTCCCAGCAGCTGCTCGGGCGAGCCACCGGTGGTTGACGATGCGCTGCCGTCGGCAGGAAGACCGGCGCCTTGTCGCTCCGGGAATTGACGCCAGCTTCTTCTGCTTGGGCCGAAGCGAAACAACTCACGAATGCCGGGCATGTTTGCGGTGTTAGATCGCGGACGGCAATCAGGTAGCGTTTCTTGATGCTTTTGCGGGGATGGCGGATGTCGACGTCGGAGGGAAAAGAAGGGGAAAACAAAGCTACGCGTGCGCAACTGATAAATACGGTACACATTAGTTAGCTTGAGCTGTGCTTGAAACTGGGGTTGCGGGTCTTGAATTGCAGGCCACCCCGCGCCGCGTCTTGGCCCTGGTCGTCCCCCTCCGGACCCCTGCGTGCATCATGGGTTCGCCCTCCGGCCAGAGCTTCACGAGATTGGAGTACCGTGAAATACAGAAGCGAGAACGAGCACGAGCTGCGGGATACTGACCACGGCACAGCTCAGTTTTGAAAGTAGGCAGACAATGAACCTTGTTTGTTGGTCGAGCAATCTTGAAGTTGGGGCAGCCCAAGGTGGAGGGTGCATGGTGCATGGTGCATTGGCTTTGACGGAGGCAGCTGACAGAAGGTTAAATACGCGCGTGGATCATCCCGTCTCGTCTGCATCCCGCATGTCGCGAGCCCGCAACCGGGTTTACCCAGGGCGTGATAAGGATAGGGTGTCCTTGCACAGTAATCTGTACGCATACAGATTCGCATATATTAGAGGCACCAGGTGACGAGGCAACATGCTGTTTGTTGAAACAAGAACGACGGAGGTCCACCGTAATTCAGGGTCGTCGAGGTCCCACTGTTGACGCACGATCACCCACTGCCCCGCAGTACTGGAAAGAAAAGGGAGGTGTAAGGTTACCATAGATTACCGTAAACCCCGACCACCCAAGCACACCGGGAGCCCTCACCCACGGACCCCCTGGCTCGGTCGTTTGGGCATGCTGGCACTGTCGACGGTTGCTTTGAGTACCCCCCCCCTTCTGTATCTCCATCGAATATGTCATTCTCGAAACTGAGACTCGAAACTGGAACTCTTTTACACACCCAGTCTATGCCACCATGGCTTCCGGAACCACGACTACGGCCACGGCGTCAGATATACTCGGGATGACTCCGTTGCATTGCTTGCTCCACGCACCAGCAAACCCCAACGACAGCACGCAACACCTATATAAGTTGCCGGCACTTCCCTCTCCCCGTCACCAAGTCTGCTCATGTCAATCGCATGCTTTGGCGACCCCCAAGAATCTTTCCAGGAACCTTCAGACACCTTCACGTCAGTCTCTCTACCACAGCACCAGCGATCCCGCCAGACCCCCATCAACACCATGCAGCTCATGAAGATTGCCGTCTTCCTCACCGCCGCCCTGGCTCATGTCCAGGCGGCCGCGATCCCCGCCGGGCCCGACGAGACCGGCCGCGTTCTGGTCCACAGCCGGGTCATGGACGGCGGAACACTGGGCTACTGGGCATCGGACCCCGCGGCGGTGAAGGACGTGGACTGGGACGCCGGATGGAACGAGACGACACCATCATCATCCCCGGCGGCGGCGCCGGTCCTCGGCCCCCGATGCGGCAGCAACCAGGTCTTCTGCAGCACGGACAACCAGGCGTTCGCCTACGTGTGCACGGCGCTGCTGGTGGTGCTCATCAACAACCGCAGCGCGCGCGTGGCGCCCGCCGTCGGCGCCCTGTCGTGGACCGTCGACAATAACGCGTGCTGGGTCGCGTGGCGCGGCCGGATCGACGGCCTGGAGCAGGGCTACCTCATGCTCGCCGCCGCGAACGTGCGCGACACCTGCACCGTCGGCGGCAGCCTGACGGCCGGCCATGTGGAAGATGTCCGCCTCAACTTGCAGTGCACCAACGTCTGCCTCTCCAATAGGCCGTGGTGCTGATCGGCGCCGGCGCCGCACGGGTCGAGTGGGAATAATCGTCGTGGTTTTGAGGTGTCTGGGCTGCCATCTGCTTTCTCTCGTGGTGTTTTAGCAATCTGCCAGGACAATCAATGCGATGACTTTGCCTTGTTTTACATACGGCTTCGAGATGGTGATGTGTAACCCACGAGTGACAATGTACTTGCCTACGTCCTGATGGGGGGCCCATGTAAATAACATACCTTTCTGTCAGCACAGTATAACCGTCGCGCTGTGTTTCTTATGTATGGATAAGCACTGGGGAAGACAAACAGGCCGGAATGCATGTCGTGTAAGCAGTCGCGCACAATCCAGCGTGTTGGCTTCGTCTACTCCAACCACCTCTTCTTCTACATCCACCGCAGGAAACCCCCCCGGTCGGCCCCTACAACTTGCCCTTCCGCCGCGCCCTCATCGCCTGCGCGCTCCGCAGCAGCGCATAGAGCGTCTGCACCCTGGGCAGCTCCACGCCCTTGGCCCTCGCGATCCGCACCGGATTCCCCAAGATCACCTCCAGCTCCATCGGCCGCCCAGCCTCCCAGTCAACCAGCATGCTCGGCCGGGCCCCCGGATTGCGCTCCGTGCTGGCCAAGATCCTGTCCGGCGGCGCCATGCCGTCGCCAAACCCCCTGCCGCCCAGGATCCGCGGCGCGGCCTCCCAGATCTCCACCATGACCCCGCGCAGATGCGCCCGCAGCTCCGCATCCGCCACCATGTCCGCGTTCCCCCGCCCGCCCGACAGCACCGCCGACGGGTTGAACGCCGCGTTGATGCACAGCTTATGCCACCGCACCACCTGCAGCCCCATCTCATCGCTCAGACTCACGTCGCGGATCCCGCCCAGCCGGCCCCACCAATCCGCCAGCCGGCCCGCACACGCCGCCCCGCGCGCCGCCAGCCGCGACCCATCCCCGTCGGGAACACCCCCACCCGCATCCAGCGCCGCCGCGTGCGCGTAGCCCCCGAGGTGGATGCGCGTCCAGCGGTTCTGGCGCACGGTGCCGGGGGCGGTCTGCTCGGCCGAGACGACGGTGACGGCCGAGACGATCGGGGTGGTGGGGAAGCGGCGGCGGTAGGGGTCCTCGACGCCGACACCGTTCTGGATCAGCACGACGCAGGTGCGCGGGCCGACGAGCGGCGCGATGAGCGACGCGTCGTCGGCCAGGTCCGGCAGGGCCTTGGTGGTGACGACGACGTAGTCCCATCCGCGGTCGCTGGATTGGGATTTGGGGTCCGGGTTGGCGGGTCGGGCGGCGGCGGCAGCGGGGACGGAGGGGAAGACGGCGTGTGGGTGGAAGGTGTAGTCGCCAAAGGTGTGCGTGCGGAGGTGCACGCCCGAGGTGGCGAGGGCGGTGTAGTTGGAGCGGGCGACGAGGGAGACGTGGATGTTGTGGGATGGCTGGCGGGAGGGGTCAGTGGGATGGGGTGCGGTGGCCGGGTGGCAGCGGGGGGGGGGACTTGCGTGGTGGAGGCGGGAGGCGTAGAAGCAGCCGACAGCGCCGGCGCCGACAAAGACGATGTGCACCGGCCTAGTTAGCACCGGTCAGTCACACATTGCGGTGCCATGTACCGCGTCTCCCCGGAGCTACCGGACATACCTCTCCGGATCAGCGCCGGGCTGTGGGAGCCCATGCAGGCCCATTGCCGCGAGAAGCCTGTCCGGCTGTCGTTTGTCTGGTGTATCACGGATCGTGCGTGCTCTGTCCCCCTTGGCCGCGCTCTCAAAACCAACTTCGACCTCTCGCTTCCTCTCTGTAATTATGCTCCCTCTGCCCGAGCCCGAGGTCTTCCCCAAAAGCCAACGACAGCACGCACAGGTCACTGCAGACCCAATTGGCCAACCCAGACGCTCAACGATGTGTCCAAAACAAGTGGGCGGTGGTGGTGCATCCGCGCGTGGGTATCCGAGGGGCGGAAGTTGCGAGGGCCGAGAAAAGCCGGAGTCAGGTCGCGTGAATGAGCGAGCGTCACGCAATCCGATTCCTCATCGCTTGGCAGCGGTCAACGGTCGATTCGCCCGCCCGTCCACGGCCCCACTCCTACGTCCCCCCGCACGCACGGGGGCTGAGGGAGGGGGGGGGAAGACGTAAAAAGCGGGGACTGATTCCGCAGCGGCGGGCGTATTTGGGGGCAGGGGGGTTGGTCAGACACTGGATTAGTTCGCAGAAAGGATAACACAACTAAGAATAACCCAGGTCACTCATCTCGGGTGCTGACGCTTGCCTCTGTCTCTCGGCCGCTTGGCGGCCGCGCAACACTCTTGCCAAGTGTCGGACAGCTGAGTTGTCCATGGCCGCAACCCGAGCCAAGCCGGCCTTTCATCCGGAGGGTTACTGCCACGCCGAGCCGCCTGATGGGTGCTGGGTCTGTACTCGCAATGTGCTGCTGCTCCTGCCAACCAAGGGCCGCAAACTTCACCTCCGGCCGTGCAGCCTTGCATTGAACAGAATCATGACCAAGTGCGCTCATATTGGATCGTGGAACCTGTCTCGTGGCACAGCACATGCAGAGATATGATCAATCGCTACTTATTTTCATTCTCATCATTTATCAAATGTCCCATTGCTCAGCTAAGTACACTCGTCAACCATGACATCCATGTAGCGGAGGCAACGACGAGTATCAGACTGTAGCCCGACCCCGGTGTAGACACATCCCAACCCTAAGCAACAGGAACTCCAAGTATATGCCCGTCGACACGGTAACTAACTTTGCGTCCAGGTGAGCCTCGCATCGCGGAGATGGAGCGGTCCTCCCAATGCGAGACCCGTGCCATAGCACGCCAAGCTGGGGACTGGTCGTCGCACGATATGCATGTAACCTCCACTGATTCCCGTGTATCCTTGATGATCAAGACGAATACTCAACACGGGTGCCCAGCAATGGGTCGAAAAAATATCAATCTTTGCCAATGGCAATCCATCCGCGACAACGGTGACAATGACCGCGGATGTGGGTACACACCATGTAGTGAGTACCCGCCATGGCAACATGAGGTATCGAGGACCTCCTCAGCGCGTCCGCCTCTTGATACCCACGCCTGTATTGCAGGCGGTGGGATGGTTTCCCATAATACCCGTATCGCCAACGACCTCGAAAACGTATGTGGTGCAAGGGGTACAGCCCACGCCATGCAGAGATCAAACGCCCCGTGTTCGCCAAGTCGGCATCTTGCAGCATCGTCTGAACACATATCCCGCCAAGACATGATCAGACCTCCCATTGCAACAAGCGGGTGAACCAACCGGTTCGTCCACTCCAGCAGTGTGGAAATGCTGTCTCATTCCAGAGACGAGGAGGCCGAGCAATGTCGGCCCCATGGCCGACGAACTACGTCGCCAACGTGCCCGCCACAACAGGGAGTGCGCGGCCCCCAGTGGTACTGGCAACGTGCATGGGGGTCGGATGTGCCCGACGTGGGGGTTTGGAAACCGACGAGTATGGGGAATAAGAAAAGAAGACGGATAGGGAATAGTTGCCGATTACCCTGGCCTACCCGAAAAAATGCACGGCAAAAAGAGGGGCGCCCGGGCACTTCCAATGCATCTCGAGCTCGCTCCTCTTGCCCGCACATCCAGCAAACCGGACCCAGGACGCCACTCCGGCGGCCGGAAAGCTTTCGTGTCGCGATCGGTCGAGCGTGAAAGCATTCAAACCGGGCGCTGTCTGGCGTGGATGGTGCGCGATGGTGGCTGGCGCTATCTGCACCGGGATTGCCATGGAAATGTGTCCATTTCCCAACCGCCTCGTCAGAACCGTGGCGTGGCTGCGCAGCAATATCCTGGCTGGGGAGCCTTGCACTTGTTCTCTGTGAACAAATCCGGGTGGGGAGTTGCATGACTTCTAGAAGCTTGACCGAAGATCAACTGCTGAATAAGGCGCCGATCATGCCTTGCCACAGTCCACCGAGACTTCAGCCGGCAAGCTGGGCGGGTTTCAACTCATCCGGACTGCTCAGATGGTGAGATGGTCTCTGCATCTTCGGGTCTGACGGCGGCTGATCAGCTTCGGTCGGATGTTAATGGTTGACTTTCCAATCAACCTCCCGAATGTACCCGCATAGACCACCACCACATCTCCAGCGCGCCCTCGGCCAACGTGCCGGTCATTGGTAGCTACCATTTCGCTGGTGGAAGCATGGGGCACGCCGAAACCTCGAAATGAACTGTCACAGCTGCGCACCCTTGTGATTGGGCCGGCGGGGCCGAGGCAGGCGTCGAATTAACCAGCGACTATTGCCGAAACGCCGGTATTGTTGCAAGTGGGTGGTGGGCAATTCCGAGGTATCAAGTGTCTGTCGCCGTCCGCCGTCTTGGGTCGTGTGGTGGAACACTGGCTGTTCCAGGCACAGATGAACCAGGTCATGCCACCGACGTTCCAGTGCGGATAGGCATGGGATTTTTGGCGATTTCCCTAGAGCCACCACTTGCAGATGTGGCTAGGGTGTTGACAAGGCTGGCCTGGGGTTTGATGGCAGTGTTTCGTGTAACTGAGACGTCGGGGTCAGGCGCAGGACCCCCGGACCCGTCTTGTCTCGTCTCCTGGCTTTCGGCGGTCTGACACCGCAACTTCTGGACGACCCAGTATGCAATGGAGACGCCCGGAGAAAACCAGAGACGAGCTGTCCCATGCGGCTGATTTTGCTCTCGTGGAGGAAATTGGTGGCCCGCATCTGTTGCAGGTCACGGAAGTCGGGGTTCGTCGCCTGCAGATATAAAAGTCGCAGAGCGCCGAGTGCCGATCTCGAATCCAGCCTCCCACGCTCCCAAGATCCGCCGGGATGAGGACGTGGTCAGAGAAGTATTGGGGCTTTCATGCTGATACGTTCAAGGCCAGATGAGGGTGTGTGATCAGCTGGTCTAACACGGAGAAGACCGGGGAGGATGACGCGACGCCGTGGTTGAGCTGCAGATGTCCACCCCCAGAACGAAGACGAGGCTTTGTGCTAAGCCAGTCGAGACATCGACATCAGCGCCCGCTTGTTTGAGAGGGATGCAGAATGTATGTAGAATGTGGTGGTGGCAACAGATGGCATCGCAGAGAGACTTTGCATGGTCCGAATGGTCGTGTTGCAGAGTGCAGAAAGAATGCAGAGTGCAGATGCTGCGGGAACTGCAGTCGAAGAAATGTGTGTGTAGGCAAGTGAAAATTTTCTGCAGTGCAGGGCAGTCCCATGGATGCTTGGCCCCGGCGTCACGGCGCCGCGCCGCGACAGGGCCGATAGTTCATTCCCCCACCAAAACCCCCATGGCAGAGCGAGCAGGCCGCCCGCAGTGCGGCACACTGGGCCATCAATTCCAACCTGTAAGCGCCACGCCGAGTTGTTTCTTCGAGGACATAATAATATGGCCAATGGCAGATGCAGAGCATGTGACTTCCACGAAATGTTGCCTGTGGACAGCAGCTCCCGGTTCACAGATCCGCCCAAGCACTTGGCAATCGCAAACGCGATGGCGATCTCCACTCCTTTCCTCCCGGCAAGAACACTGTGGCCGATAGCCGGGCCAGAGGTTTTATGACACGGCACATCTTGTCAGAGGCCGACTTTTTATCAAGATACAACGGGGCGATCGACGTGGCGCCGCGGCTGTTCCTAACATCTGCTGCGTCTAAGTGAACCGCGGTCAACTCTTCATTGAGGCATGCGCGCCAACGGCTGAAGAGGTGCAGATGTCGGCTTGCCGGCGTGGGATGTCAAGCGCACAATGACTGGCAACCCGGCTGGCGCCAGCTCCAACAACAACGCAAAATCCCCGACACCCGGGCCCCTGTTCCTGCTTGCCGAGCGAGACAGCCTACGGATGCCAGGACAACGCACGGCTAGTACCGACGAGAGTGGCTCGGTGAGTAAGGTTGTCAAGGCTGTTCCTCGGAATCCGTTGTCATCTTGTCCAGACGACAAGATCAAGTCTGGCGCCTGGGTAAGCATTGAAGCAACAAGTCAGATGGCTTCGTCAATTATACCACCCACCCAGGGTTGCCGGACATGACAAGAAGTGTTTCCAGGCAGAGACTGCAATTCTCGAGCCACTCAACCGGATAATCGTCCCGTGAGTTTTGCCTGGTGTGGTGCCCAAGAGAAGTGCCATCTTCGAGAGAAGCGCGTCATTCCCTTGGCCGCAAGGATTGGGCTGGACGCTAGCGACGGATAATTCCTCCGTATTTTCCCACTGACATATTCCACGAACCGCTCGGTACGGGCGGTGCAACAAAGACTCAACAGATGCAGAGGAGGTCTAACCTTGTACATATGTACTCGAGATTGCTCGGGCGGCGGGCTCGTTCCTGTTTTCCCTATGATTGGGGATTTTACCCATCCTTGCCGTGAAGCGCCGTCGTGGGGCTGCTGCTCTGGAAACAGAGTGCCACCCCACTGTTCAACTGGAGCCGCCAAGTTGTATACGGAGGACAGACTATCGCAGAGCTGTCTGCTGTCCGTGATAGCGCCGAGCCTTTGGCAATGTGCACACAGTCACGGCCAAGGACGCGCTCCTCGGCCTCTGCCTGTCAGACCCGAGCCGCCATAGGCCACGGGCCAGCGCCCAAATGGCGGAGACACGGCAGTCGTGTCGCAACACCCCGGGACCGCGTTATGTGTGCTGCAAGTCCTGCGGAGAGACGCCGGCAGTCTCCGACCCATGATGCCATGATCAGGAACTTCAGGTGGGCAAAGAGGTCGGGGCCCGGGAGCCGCACGGGATTCCCAGGTTCCGGGCGTTCTGCCAGCGTCGGTACGCTAAAAATAATAGTAGAAAAATTGTCTCCATGTTGCGCAGCTGCAAAATGGCACACCGAGTGAGGAAGGAGCCAGCCACCGCAACGGAGATGGGGGAACTCGAGGCAGGGGAAACTGGAGCCTTCCGCAGATGCCACCTCAACGAACCTCCACTTTCCACCTTAGCAGGGGAGATCGCCCTAGCCCGCCGCTGCCCACCACGCCCGCGCTCACAAGCCTGCCGGCCTGTGCCTCTCTGCGCGCCGACCTCCTGGACGATCCCATCAGGGCAACCCGCGGGACCCGTTATTCGCCTACAGAGTAGAGCTTCGACCAACCACTGAACTAGTTAATTCGCTTTCCGATATTGCTGAGCGGAGTCGGCCCTGATGTATTCCGTACCTGATGTCGCCCGCCGCATGCACGACTTGGATCTCGTTCTTGTCAAGTTTGTCGTGGGTCACCACGTAGCCGGTACAGCAGCAGCCATGTACCTCCGCCAAGAAGAAACCGTGGAAGACTATCCCGATCTGGACCCGGTTTTGTCACTCATGAGATGAAGCCGAATCTTGGCCGGCCAGGGCAGGCACAAGTCGCGCGTCTGTGCCTAGCGCCCCGGTTGTTTCGAGCCTCCACATGCGGAATCCCACAACGACCCAGGTCCCAGATGGAATCCCACGCCGGGCCGACATTAAAGGAGCCCACCTCCCTCGCCGTGGCCCCGAGTCTCGCGCCCACTGCTCCCAGCTCGTCTTCCCTCTGCGCTGTGCTGTTTTTGCCATCCTTGGTCCGCAGCGATTACACGGCGCGGATACCTACACCGCCCATATCTTTCTCGGGTTAGCTGTCAGCAGCTGCACGTCATGCCCCAGCCCAAAGAGAGCCAGAGCCCATCAAGCTAGCCCACCCACAACAACCTCCCGGAGGGACCGAGCCCGCCGCTCCCAACTCGTGGCTACATACCACTCTGACCCCGTCTTCGTCGGCCGCCGCGTGTGCCTTCGTCAACTTCCAGGCAGTGTTTCGGTTGCGTCTGCACAACCACACCCGGGTTCCGCTGACCTAGGTCAAAGCTTTGCTGTCGGTCCGCAGCTGAGAGTCCCAACCGGCTCGCAAGGCGGGCTCCTCCGGCTACAGGTCATCCCGTCTCCCGGTTTGCCCTGAGAACCCCACTCTCTCCTCCCGCACCTCGCGGTTGACTTGGACACACAAAGTCACGAAGTCACCAACCCACCCCACTCCACTGGGCAGCCGTCCGCGAACTCTATAAGCCAGCGACCCCCATCTCCACTCAACCCACATTATTTTTATTCCATTTCCTGGCCTTTTGGCCGTCGCCTTTCTCGAGCAAAGTTGAATTCGGCTTCGATTCGGAGTCTTCGGCATCCTGCACCGATGTTTTTGACCCAGCGGAACCCCGAGCGATGACCCTATAAGCGGCGTCTCTGCGACCCTCTTTGAGTCGAGCACTGCCGCGTCGCAGTCGCAAGCGTCCCGCCCCCAACCCAAGGTTTCTGCATTGCATACCTCGAAGCGCACCGCAGCAACACCCCTCGGCATCAGCCATTGTTCCACATCCGGGCCGTCCAAGTCAATTGCTGTTCTCCGACGCCGTCGTGTTTGACCGGCCACGAATCGCCATTGCGAGTCATCCACCATGCTTATTGACGGAGAGAAGTGGGCTTGCGAGGCCTGCGTGAGAGGCCATCGCGTTAGCAATTGCCAGCATCACGGTAAGTAACTTTTGCCGCTCTGCATTCTGTCTTGCTGCCCTTTTTTTGGGGGGGGGGGGGGGGGTTATTTCGTTGCGCTGCAGCGACTCGAATCCAACTGAGTCGGTGGTTGGCTTCGGCCGCATTCAACCGAGGGGCAACGGAGCAGCTCGCAGCAACGGATGCACACGACAAGCCTCAATGTGGGGGGTCGCCAGCGCGACCCCGGGTTGATGCCCCTCATCTCCCCCAATTCTGCGTGGTCCAACTCCGCGGGGTAATGAGCCATGGCGCTAACAGCGCCACCACAGATCGGCCACTCCAGCACATCAACAAGAAGGGAAGGCCGGTGTCGCAATGTCACCATTGTCGGGCCATGCGCAAGTCGCGCGCGGCGCACGTCAAATGCGACTGTGGCGAGAAGACGCACAAGTGCGTGCACCTGAGACCGGCAGTCGAGGGTCACAAGGGTGAGCATCGTCATGTCTGACTGATCAAGGCTATGCTCCTCTGACTCTCGTCCCCCAGAAAGCTGCTGCTGTAACCATGGTGGTCGCTGCACCTGCTGCCACAGGAGGGAACCGTCCCTGGATACCGTTCCCGAGTCCGACTCGGACGGGGCGACTCCCTCGCGGCCCAGGAGCTCCAAGTCGAGCTCGCGCATCCGGCGCCGTGCCAACACGACAAGCACTGATGCTGTGCTTTCGTTTGATGCTAACGGCCACCACAAGCCGGCACACCGGCACGCCAAGCCGTCGCAAAAATGCGGGCCGTATCAGCTCGGCCGCTCCCACACCATGCAGAGCACCAGCAGCTCGCGGAACCGCTCGATGGACGACCCTTTTGGGGCTGAATCTTCCTGCGATTCTAGCGACGCGACGGGAAGCGGTAGCTGCGACGGACCAGCTCAGGCGCAACGCAGGGTTCGGTCCGAGGCTGCATCGCCCTTGCTCGAGGGCTCTTCTTTTGCCCAGCTCAACGGACAGCTGCCGCCCCTGGATCTGTCGGGCATCAAGTATCCGCCCTACATCCCCAGCAGCGCCGACTTCTTTGGTGCCTTGTCAGATTACGAGCAGCCCATGTTCAGCGCCGGTTTGAGTGCGGCGTCGGTTGACTGGAGTAACTACGAAGGCCTAGAACTTGCTAGCAAGACGGCCGACTTTGCCCCGTCCAACTACAGCCAGGCTCAGAGCTACGGCGGCTTCGACTTTGGCGGCTCGGAGCAGCTCCCAACCATGACAACCACGACTTCGACCTCGGGCGAGGTTTCGGAAGCCGAAGACTTTCTGTCGAACCCGCTCGACGACTATGACGCGTTTCAAAACAGCCTTCCGGCCACCGGGTATGCGCTCGGCCACACGCATGTCGACCTGCTCGGTAACACCACGGATCTCACCCACCCGGAGTTTGACGAATACAACTTCATGAAGAAGGCTCGCAGCAAGTTTCTGCCGACACCGTCCTCGCTGCCCGGCGACGACCCGACCTTGCTCAGCGGCGCCCCTGGCTTTGACGCCCTGACATCGCTGGAAGAAGACGCCGCCTTCTGGATGAACGACTACGGTGTGCCGAACCTGACGGGATCTCCCACAGAAAACAACGTGCCGTCATTCTGGGACGGCCAATGACCCGGGACGATCTTGGTTCGGTTGGGACGACGTGTGACGGTTCTTGCCTTGCTCGGATACCCTGCCCTGCTGCTGCGATAGACCCGGAATATCTCTTTTACCACGTATATATTTCTTGTCCACCGGAGTTTTGTTTCTCTTGTATTTCCTCGTTTTACACGCATGATGGGTGGGGGGGCCAAGCATGGGGCAAACTCTTGGAGGCGCTGGAGGCAGGCAGTCTTTTTTTCTTTTCCTTTCGCGGTTTTCATCCGGGCATGAACCATGAACGACATGATATTTCGGCCTCATGATCTACTCTGCATATACAACGCCGCCCTTTTGTTTTTCCCACCTGTTTTTCTCTCGCATGATCAGGTGGCGGCGACTCAGCGTTGACGTTTACGGTGTTGAAAAGCCAAGAGTGAAAAAAGTTTGGATGGGTGGTGGGGGGGGTTTTTGTCGTGTACACCCCGGGCCGTTTTGGCAGGTGGTCTCTTTCAAGTCTTGTTTGTCTGTCAGCTTGGGAATACCAAGTGCGGTGTGGCTATCTGAAATTGCATGCGTGCGAATATCTACGTTTTCACTACTTCTATCTTGGCTTGACAAGTCTATACATATACCTTCCGTTTCCCGGCGACGGTTCGCGGCCGATCGGTCTTGGAGAAGCAAACAACATTACGTTTTCAGGAGGAAAGAAGGGAAAAGGGGAGTTGGACGAGAGAGAGAATGAGAGAGAGAATGAGAGAGAGAATGAGAGAGAGAATGAGAGAGAAAGAGAGAGAGAGAATAGGCATACGTTCTGATTGGGCTGGCTGGCTGGCTGGACGGGCCAACCTTCCCCCTTCCTTCCTACCTTTAACCCCCCGACAGATGCTGCTGTCGATCTTGCCATCGTATGTAGCCTGTTGGTTCACGGGATGGATTCCGGCGGGGACACACTGCGGCACGTGTACTGCACTGTGGTGGCTCGGCGCTCGGCTTAGGAGAGTCCGTGTCGGCCCATTGAGCGGCAAGCATCCACATGTGGGATCTCTTTAATACATACCTACTGGATGAGTGTGTGTGAGTGGATGGTCCTGCACATGATGTATGAAATGCTTGGTATGGTATGCTTGGTACGGTATTGATCCCCACAACCTGGAGGTGAAACGGGTGGCGAATACCTTATTCTGTTGTGCTGTTGTTGTTGGTT
Source organism: Trichocladium antarcticum (assembly GCA_033297235.1). Classification (NCBI taxonomy): domain Eukaryota; kingdom Fungi; phylum Ascomycota; class Sordariomycetes; order Sordariales; family Chaetomiaceae; genus Trichocladium; species Trichocladium antarcticum. The sequence goes on from MU853429.1 coordinate 53,669, forward strand.
CCATGAGTTTGCTACCATACCACTACCCTGGCTCCCTGGCTCGCCTGGCGGGGATTCATCATCAGGCCTTCTTGCCGTTTCTGTTTCCGTTCCCGTCCCGTTCCCCGTTTCCCGTTCCCGTTCCCGTCCCCGTTCCCGGGACCCGAGGTCCTTCGGGTGTGGGGTGTGGAGTGCGTGCGTGCTGATGGAGGAGGAGGCCCAAGGCCTTGGCTTGGGTTGGCTTGGCTTGGCTTTCGGCTGAGTGTTGTGGGTAATACTGTAAAATGGAATGGAGGGTGATTCTCGTGCCGCCGCGTGAGGCTGGCTGGGCTGGGTTAGGGGAGCCGATCAGATGACCGGGGGGTTTGATTACATGGATGGTACTTGCAGATCTGCGAAGGGGGAGTGATGTGTGGGGGAGGGGAGGTAGGCGGTACTTGGGGTACGGGGGGCGTGAGGATTGTGCGGGGGACGGGCAGTGAGGGCTGATTGGTTATTGGCTGGTTGGTCCGGCCGGTCATCCATCCTTCCTTCCATCCATCCATCCATCTCTCCATTGATCCCGAGGTACATGTCCGTTTCGGGAACTCGGCTTCTTTTGTGTGTCGCGGCCTGCTGGCCGGGCCGTCGTTTCTTGGCGGGTGAGTCAGAGTGAGTGGAAGCTGGCTGGGCATTGGGTAAGAGGGCGGCTTGTTCTGTGAATGGGATTCAGCAGCGCGCGCCGGACCAGGTTTGGTGGGGGGGTGGGGGGAGGGATGGCATGTGTGAGGACGGAGAAGGAGGTGAGGTGAGGTGAGGTGAGTGTGTGAGTGTGTGTGTGTGTGTGTGTGTGTGTGTGTGGTCAGTCTAACTAACGAGGTGCGTCACGGGTAAGTCTCGGAATGTGGGCACGAAGCACGCGGGTACGCAGGTTTGATAATCTACAATATTACATGCGCATGTACAGTGTACATCTATCCGGCTTACAGTGGTGGAGGACACTAGGGTAGTCCCGGAGAGGGGCGCAACGTGACATCAAAAGCCGCTTTTAATCCAACAAGCGGCGGCATTGCAACTCCTGGTTTTCGGCCCTGTGGAGCCGTTGTTACGGCGAAGGTGACCGTCACCGGCGACGATGGCTGGCGTCTTTCTGGCGGCGATGTCGTCTTTGCCGAGAACTTATGGGGTTACGGGGGCAAGGGGCCATGCCGCCGACAAGCAAAAGGGATTGATAGCCGTTGGTCTGAGCTTTTATCTAGCCAGAGAGTTGGCCCCAAAACCCGTGGACACATCAAATTTGGGTACAAATCCTATACAAATTTGTTAGTACACTTGGCGCCTTCAAACTTCCCTTATGCAATAAGGTATCAAAGATAGATTACCTTATACCTCAACAAATATATAAGCAAATGAATAAAAAGTTTCACAAATAAATATGTATTTATAGGATAGCTAACTAACTGCTATTTTTACTTTATTTCTATTGATTTTCCTAGAGTATAGGTGCTACTGTCTACAGGTTCTGGGGATGTCTACGGGTTTTGGGACCAAACTCTCTGGAGGAGAGTTGGCTAGAAAAAAAGCTCAGACCAACGGGTATCGAGACGACACAAATACCCCCTCTAAACGCCTGCCTGCCCTTTTTGGGGCAGTACCCGGGTATCCTATCTACAAAAACGCCGAGTTCACCCCAGCCTTGCTTGCAACACTGCGGTATACCACAGGCAATGGATGTCCCACACACAGGTGTCTCTCATTCAGGCCCCCTTCTTCGGAGGGCCCATCATGGCGGCAAGCCATCCCCAGTCGGCCCCTCGAAGCAGGCAAGATACCCCTCTCTCAACAGCGCCCTGACATCGACCGCCGCCTGGTGGGCAATCCCGACCCCATCCCGGTTCCCACCCGCCTTGTCGGCACCAGCCGCCGCAGAAACAAGCGGTTCCTCCTTCAACTGATCCTCCGCCGCGGCTGCCGCAACCGAATTCTCCACCGCCGTCGCCAAGTCCGCCAGCTGCTGCAGATTCTGACTCGTCACCTCAGCCTCACCCTGCGCCGACCCAGCCACCGCCGGCGGCAGCGGCAGCGGCAGCGGCACCACCGCAGCAAGCCTCTCGCGCACGGCATCATTCCACGGCGACGGCGCGACCGCAAACTCCAGCACCAGCCCGGCCAGCCGCGCGGCCTCGTCCCGGACCGCCCCGTCCCCGTCCCCGTCCCCGTCCACATCCCCGCCGGCGCAGAGCTCCAGCAGCGCCAGGGACGCGAGCGCCAGGAAGTGGTGCGTCAGCGGGCTCTGCAGGTCCGGGTTGCTGGCGAGCAGGCGGACCATGTTCCCGGCGGCCTGCAGCACGTTGGCCGGGCGGCCGAGGCGTGTCGGCGGCGCGAAGAGCTCGGAGAGCAGGCGGATGTGCCAGTAGGTGAGGTAGAGGACGGGCTCGGTGGAGTCGGTGGGGAAGACCCAGCGGAGCACCTCGACGGCCATGATGGGCATGGTGGTGGTGGGGATCTGGGTGGGGTGCGAGTGGTGCGGGTCGGGTGGCGGGGCGAGGGCGATGGGGATGAAGTAGCCGAGGACGTAGGATGTTTCTGGAGTTTTGTCTTTGTTTAGCGTGTGGAGAAGAAAGGGGGTAGGCCGGGGTGGGGTGTGGGGGGGAGCCTACGGATCAAGGCATAGACGACGTCTCCCACGATATGCTTTAGGCCGGGCAGGGTCACAACGCTCTCGTTGTTGATTAGGGTAGGTGTGGCCGTGCCGATGGCGTTCCAGCGGTCGAGCATGACAAGTACCCACCAGGCGCGCAAGGCTACATTGTCGTCGGAGTTGGGGTCCAGCTCGGGGCTCGCGTCTGGGTCGACTTGTCTGAGATGAAGCCTCATCGAGTAGGCCAGGCCGACAGCCCGCCCTATGATCTCAGCCTTGGATGGCCCGCCCAGCTCACCTTTCACCGACGCGATGCCCTGGCCGTCCAGCGCAATGATTACCATGACGAGAGTCTGGAGGCGCACCAGGTCCGTGGCTGCTGACCGCGGTAGGCGTTCTGCTTCCCATTCGTTAAGCTGGCGGCATGCTGCAAACACGTGGCCGCTTGCCTGGTTCTCGGGGCCGGGGAGGAAGGGCTTGACCATGGCGGATAAGGCGTTGTAGAATGCGCTTTGAAGAGCCAAGGGCAACTGGTACAAGAGCGACTGGACTCTCATCTTGGTACTCGCCAGAACAGGGAAGGACGGGTGAATGGCTTCCAGGTAGCTGCGAGGCGTTAGCTGGTCCAATTCCCAGATTTGCAGCGAGGCTAGGAGCGGATAGGTACCGGTCGAACGCCGCATCCTCGATCTCTGGCAGTTGCTCCGCTTGATGCGACGAGCCCGGCGGCAGTCCGTGTTGCGAGAGCCCGACCATGATGGGCTCGGCCTGGCCTTGTAAGCTAATATCGTTTGCACTCCCGGAGTACTGCATGGGCGATTGCATGGGCGCGGCGGGCTTCAGTGCGAGATCATGGGCTGTGGCAGCGTTCAAGTTGCGGTAGTCGTGGCTCATCATGGGTAGAAGTGGCCGGTGCTCCGTGGTGGTGCCCTGCACTCGGCTCGGAGACGGTGTTTGGTAGGCCTCGCCCGATACGCTTGAGAACGGCCGCTTCCTGCTGTCGTCAACGACCCCAGGGGCCCCAAAAGCCTCGCTCGACGACCTCCTCGCCATGGTGTCGAGGCTGTCTACATTGGTATTGAGCTTTCCTTCGATCGTGTTGATGCGATCGGCCAGTTCCTTGATGTAGCTGTGCCACCATCAGCCTCGTCTCGTGCAGGAACTATGGGCTTTTCCTCGAGGAGCTTCTAGTCGGTACTTACCCCTTACTTGGCCCGCGTTTCTGGGGTACACGGCTGAAGAGGCACTGTACGTTGGACCGGCGGCAGTTGGAGCAGGCCTGTTCCGTTGCTTCGGACTGTGCATCGCACTTGATCTTCTTGCGCCGACACTCGTCGCAGGCACGGGATACCTTGGAGCGTTTGCGGGGCGGAGTGGTGTCGGGCAATTGGTACTGGGTAGTGGCACGAGCGATGTGGTCCATGGAGAGATGGGGCGGTAGATGGGGCGGAGGCGGCGGGTTCTGCGGGTAGTGGTGCGTCTGGGGCTGCCCAGGGGCCGGCATGACATCCTCGAGCTCGTGGTCTTGGAGTCCGTGGTTGTGATTTTGGAGGTCATGATCGTGGCCCTGCATCTCCCGTTCGTGGTTCTGCAACGAGGCCTCGAGCTGCTCCTGGAGGTTGGGTTCGGACTGGGGAGTTGCGCCGGGCTCCTGTTGCGGCGGTGGCTGCTGTCCCTGTGACTGATCCTGGGCGGCATCCATCCGGGCGGCGGCCATCATGGGGGCAAGGCCCTGGGTCAGCTGGGCAGCGAGCTGGAGCTCATCGACGCTGACTGGTGGCCGAGCGTTGTGGTGGTGCGGTGTCGGCGGTTCCTGCAGCTCCTGCAGCTCGTGGAGTCCATGGTCCTCATGCTGCTCTTGGTGTTGGGATAGTGTGGGGAGTCCGTCGTGTTCTGGTTGGCCGGAGGGATGGTTCATCTGGGCGTCGTGGTCGCGGTGTGACGCGAGCTGATGGTAATACTGGGTATCTGTACTGTCGATCATGGGGGACGGGTAGCTCTGCTGCATCTCGGCATCCCCTGACTCCCGCGGTGGCTTCTTGTCCTCGTCCATACCTCGAGCTTGCCACTGGGCCGGACTCCAAACAGCGCCAAGTGCACTGCTGCGCGGTGGTTTACAACAAGAAGGTGGATTGGATGTCTGCAGCTAATCACCGTGGACCATTAGCATGTGCACTGTGACATGTTCGAGGATACATTCAATCCATGGCTCAATTGCAGGTGCTATCATGCGCAATTACAGGACATGTGGAGGAAGTAACGACATGACGGCGACAGCACGGCCTGCGTCGCGGATACTCGATGCCCGGCAGTGGCCCCCGGCGTTACATTGAAGATGCAATGCAGTTCGGTGGCCACTGACGGAGCTCGATGGTACAGTGGTGGGAAAAGACAAGGCCTGAAACATACCTTGGTTTGGCCGAGGAAACTATTCCAAGTCGGATCTGGGATAATTGTCGCTGCGGAAGAACTGACAGCTCCGAAGGCGAACGAGGGAACGGAAGGAGTTTTCACCGTGTGGGCGGAAAATTGGGTTGCGTGAGGGCTCGGGAATGTCCGGGAATGCCGTCGTTGGGGAGTGGAGTGTGGCTTGAGTGTGGCCAATTCGCTCCAGCAGCCCCTCAATCGCTATTTCTTAGCCCTTCATCCATTCCACCAGTTGCACAACGACAATCCCAACAAACAAGCAACCTACAGGGCGATCTCTAGTATATTATCTCTCGTATCTTTTACGACGCGGCCCTCATCCCCGATACGGGCAAGAGAGACAATTTACGCCGTGATAATGCGCCCTTTTCACCTCTGTCACCCACCCCCTATTCTCGCGCCTTTGGATTCTCAGGATCCGCTTGGCGCATCGAGAGAACAGGGCGCTTCACAACGCCCACCGGAGGCTCGATCTCGTCACCCGCGTTGCCCCAAGCGAGCTAAGCATCGATGATCTTGACAGTCTCCGCACCGTTTACAACGGCGACTTTGAGAAGCCTGTCTGGTACTCGGTCTTTGGCAACCATGGGTATGTGTAATACCGATAGCGTCCCATGCATGTTGTCGGCCCGTCCCGCCGCAGAGCACTCGGCCCGGAAGCGGCTGATCTCGAATGTGTACTCTAATTCTTGCATACATGTGCAGCGGCGGCAGCCCAGGCTCGAGACATCTCCCACCACAGACTCCAGCCTATCTATCGGTTGCCGAGACATAGATTCCACATAGAACCGAAATCTGCTCTATTTTTGTGGCGGCCACCATGGACTTCATTGTATCAGTCTCCTCGACGACAAAGAATACCGAGAGCACTTCCTCGAGTTGGATTGCCCCGGCCCACAACACCCAGCCGGAAGATGGGCACTCCGTTGTGTTCCACGTGGGTCGATTATGCGAACTATGAACTAGGCGATCGGTGTCGGCATTCGTGTGACAAGATGGAGCCTTTCCCGGACACGGGATACATACCCAAAGCCTACCGCTGCTTCACGCCGCGGTCGTGGAAACACTGCATCGCCACGCACCGATACCAGGCCCGCAGCCTCGAGAACCGTCGAATTGGGGTTGCCAATCTTGTCCCAGGCGGTGTCAGGATAGCCGCTTACAGTGAGCCCCATACTGCCAAGCCGCCAAGGACCACCAAGCACAGTTAAGCTTTCGGGGCAGATGAGTGGCGCTTGGTGTAAGTCCCGTTCGGCAAGTCTACACATGCACCACAATGCACAAGGGGCCGAAAACGGCAGGTGCCTGCGGTGAACCCGTCTTGAACTCGCCTTGGATCCCTCGTCAGTGCCTTTCCAACCCACATCTCTAAGCTCTTCGTGGACTGGAAGTTGAAGCTGTGCCTTGACTGACAGCCTTGCATACACCACCCTCGACAACTCCAGAACAACCACTTTCCATGATGGCAAGGAGGCGTCTTCATCAATGCGTCTCCGTCCATGCCGGCAATCCATGCAGGCACGTGGCGGGCATTGACGAAAGGGGTGGGAGAGGAGGATCAGACTAGACCAGAGACAGCTCAGATGGATGGACCTTCACAAAAAGCATACCATGCTCCCGGCCCCCGCAACCCTCAGGCACTTCCGGCCGTGCTCTTTCCCCTTTCCCATTCTCCGGACATCGACCTCTTCCCAGCCCAACAATCCTCGCAGGCCAGCCAGACTTATTCCCCAATTACTTGCTGCCAGTCCCCGAACAGAGCTTAGAGCTTAGCCATCCATATTGCGCCTCTCATCTCTCATACATTATCCCGACTAATCTCCCCCAGTTGCACAACAGGCCCCCACACGGCCTCCACCAGTCGCACACCCGCCCTGCTGCTCGCGCCCGAGCCCCGGGTAGCGATGTTCCGCCGCCGCAACAGCCGAGACGCTACTGCCACCACAAGCAGCAGCAGCAAAGACGACGCCACCGCCGCCATCGACGCCGCGAACAGCAACAGCAACAACAATAAGGCCCAGGATGCCAGCGACGCCGAGCGAGACGAACCCCAAGAGGAGGAAGGGGAGCCCTCACGGCCGTTCCGGGAAGCCATCCTGCCCGTGATGGCGTGTGGCGCGGGGCTGTTTTCGGATGGGTATATCAACAATGTGCGTCTTCTTCTTCATCGGATGGTCGCTTGCAGGGGCCGGCGGGCGGGCTGACGCAGGGTGGTTGGTGGTGTTCCAGGTCATTGGGTCGGTTGTGACGATCCTGGCGCTGCAGTACGGCGATGTGTGGAGGTCGTCGAATGCGAAGCACTATCTGGGGGATATTGCGTTTGCGGGGACTGTGGTGGGGCAGTTGGCGTTTGGGTATTTGTACGTGGACTGTGGTGGTGGTTGTGGTTGTGGTTGTCTGGGAGAGCATCCTCGACAGTCTGGGCAGGTGAGGTGGTGGCTGACACGCCCTTGTGGACAGGTCGGACACGTGGTCGCGCACAAACTCGTTGATACTGTCGACGATCATCCTGATCATCTTCACGGCCCTCACCGCCGGGTCGTACTACCATGGCGACCCCCGCAAGATGCTCGACATCCTGACGGCATGGCGATTCTTTGTTTGTTGATGCCCACCCCTGACCACGGCAGAACACGGAAACCTGACAGTGCTTGCATAGGTTGGTATCGGCATCGGCGGAGAGTACCCGGCTGGCAGCGTGGGGTGCGCCGAGTCGACGGGTGAGCTCAAGTCCGGCACGCGGAATACCTGGTTCATCCTCTTCACCAACACCATGATCGACTGGGTGAGTCCTCCGTTGGCCTGCCATGTTGGCGCCCGGCTGACCGGGTAAAGGGGTTCGTTATTGGCGCCTTCGTCCCGTATGTCGTTGCGGCCGCTTGCAACAATAGACATTACGACACCATCTGGCGCACCAGCCTCGGCATCGGTGTCGTCTTCCCCCTGGCCCTGCTGATCTTGCGCTTCTTCCTGAAGGAGCCCGAGGAGTTCCAGAAGCACTCGATGAAGTACGCCAAGACACCCTACCGTCTCGTCTTTCAGTATTACGGCTTCCGCCTCTTCATCGTCAGCCTGATCTGGTTCATCTACGACGTGAGTCGCCCTTTTCCCCCCAGGAAAACCAGTCCCATAACCACCGCCCACGCCCCCTCCACAGTTCTCCGCCTATTCCTTCGGCATCTACTCCTCCACCATCCTCGCCAACATCTTCGACACCGACACCGCCCCGCTAACCACCATCTTCGGCTGGAACACCGTCATCAATCTCTTCTACATCCCGGGGACGATGCTCGGCGCGCCGCTGTCCGACCTCATCGGGCCGCGCTACGCGCTCGCGGGCGGCGTCACGGCCCAGGCCGTGGTCGGCTTCATCATGGCGGCCAACTACAACCGGCTCGCGCAGCCCGGCATGGTCGGCGCCTTCGCCGTCGTCTACGGCATCTTCCAGTCGCTCGGCGAGGCCGGCCCGGGCAACAACATCGGCCTGATCGCCGCCAAGACGTGCGCCACGGGCGTGCGCGGCCAGTACTACGGCCTGGCCGCCGCCGTCGGCAAGACGGGTGCCTTCGTCGGCACCCTCGTCTTCCCCTACATCATCGCCGCCGCCGGCGACTCGGCCACGCTGTCGGCCCAGTACCCCTTTTGGGTCTCGAGCAGCCTGTGCGTCGTGAGCGCCGTGCTGGTTGTTGTTGCGCTGCCGCACATTGGCCAGGACACGATTGCCCTGGAGGACGAGCGCTTCCGCGCGTACCTCGAGGAGAATGGCTATGATACGCGCCAGCTGGGGCTCAGGAAGGGCGAGGTTCTGGATACCGAGGCGCGGGTCGGCGCGGCGGGTGCTGAGAAACGGTGAGTGGGTAGCTTTGTGGTGTGGTGTGTGGTGCACGCTGTTCTGCAGGGATAGCAAGCAGTACGTAGGTACAGTAGGGACTTACTAGTAGGTGGCATAAGTGAATACTGGATACCTCTTTCGGCTGAGTTGGCCAATGTGAATCCTTCTGATGTGATACACACATGGTAGCGTACAAGTCTGAATTGTCGATACGGAAGACGTCCATATTCCCGACTGTTCATTGAGGGGCGACCAGCTTGATATACTAACCCGAGAGTTGTTTCCATGAAGTAGGTAGTTGAAGGCCCGAGCAATCCGAGGTGCCAAGCCTCGTCCCATCCACTCATCGCCATTCCCATCCAATGTCCAACTCGGCACAGGGTCATACATCCGTCATTCAACAAGTATCGCAGACCTCTATCAAACTCTATCGAACCATGACCTCCAAATCCCAGGTAAATATCAGTCCAGCTCAACCCTCTCCAGCGCCTCGCTTATGAACAATGCTTCGTCCTGCCGACGGGAATCTATCCGCCCCTTCTCACCTTCCCCCCTCCTTCTATGTTTATCCTCCCCGTCTAGCCTCACCTCCTCACCAGCAGCCCCTTCGCTCTGTCGGCTATCACCCTCACTCAACCCATCCCCATCGTCACTCTGCGCACTCGCCTCACTCTCCGTCTCAGGCGGCGTCTCCATCCCCAGCCGGGACTCCGTCCCCGCGGCCAAATGCCGCTTCAGCATGCACATCTCCACCGTAATCCCCGGCCCAAACGCACACCCCACCACATACTCCTTCGGCTTCCCACCTCCCCCATTCGCGTCCGGCCCGGGCGCGAGCGCGTCCATGTCCTTCTCCCGCAACCGGTGCAGCACGCTTATGATCGTCGCCGAGCTGCTGTTCCCGCGCCGCACGTACGTGTCGTAGCTGGCGCGCATGTGCATGGGCGTGATCCCCAGCGCGCGCTCGGCGCCCGTCAGGATGGTGGCGCCCCCCGGGTGCATGGCCCAGTCAAAGTCGGCCGGGTCGCGGTAGGCGGCAGGGAGCGAGGGGCGGAGCGGGTCGAGGAGGGTGGCGAATGTGGGCTGGAGGGTGGACGCGGCGAGTCTGGGTACCGCGGGGGAGAGGATCACTTTCCAGCCCAGGGGGTCCACGTCGAAGCCGAGGTCGCATTCCGTTGACGGGATGGTGCGGTGTTGCCAGGTCAGGAGGGAGTAGATGGGCGGGGCAGGGGGTGGGAGGATGTTGTTCGTCAGGACGAGGGCGCCGGCGCAGTCGCTGAAGAGGGCGATGCCGATGCGGGTCTCTTGCAGGGCGTGGATGCTCTCGAGCTCGCTGCGGACGAGGGTCGTGCTGATTTCGAGCGCGAGCACTAGGATGCGGGCGGGCTGCCGGCGCATGGTGTGGCCGAGGCAGAGGTTGGCCGCTGTTCGCAGCGCAGCGAGGCCCCCGCTGCATCCTACACCGTGGAGCAGCACCTTCTCGACCGTCTCGCTCAGCCCGAGCTCCTTTGCCACAAAATGGTCGTACCCTGGATTTGCCGAGTCGGTACATGTCGTCGACACCACGTGTGTCACCTGGCCAGCCTCCACATGGGCTTCGGCGAGGGCCTTCCGTGCAGCGCTGACTGCTAACGGGACGCCATCCGACATGAAGATCTTGTGGAGGTCGGCGACGGTCGGAGGGTCTGGCTGGTTTACGAGGGGGTGGTCGATCGTTCCGACAGAGGGGCGCTCGTCTATGCCTGTGTACCGGTTGATCGAGAGGACTTTCGTCATGCTGAGGGCAGAGAGGTCAGTGGCCGGTCGGTCGGCGCGGGGCGAACGAAGAACTGGATGGATGGACTCACGCGGGTGAGTCGGGGTGGAAGCGTCTGCTCAGCACGTCCAATTCGGCGGGCTTGATGGAGTATGGGGGGTACTGTGTACCCAGGCCCACGATGGAGAGGCCCAGCTCCTCGAACTCGGTTGGCGTAGCCATATCTATGCACCAGCTGTTGGCAGCAGCTACTGGGAAAGTCAATTGGCGGCTCTCGGTGGCAGCAGCGCTGGTGTTCACTGGTCACTGTTGCTCAAAAGATCCAGATAGCGGTCAAGTAGAGGAGTGACCGGTTGGGGAAGGGGGACAAGACAAGGTCACGATGTTGGTGGCTGGCTGGTTTCGGATCGCTGGAAAGAACGGGGTGTGCCAGGCGCGTGCAGGTTGGTACCTGACAGGCACATCTATTAAAGCAACCTGGGAAACTAGCTGTCGGGTGGTTGAGGCTTCCAAAAGTCCCCAAGTTGGAAGCGGTGCTAAGGGAAACAGGGAAGGGACGCCCCGTCGCTAATAATGCGTGGTAGTTTTGTTATCGTGGTTGCTAGTCGCCGAATCTTGGCAGCATCATCGACCCTGCAGAGTGGAAGACTTGAGGCTGCCGCATTGGCTGCATGTAATGTAGCTCTGGGACTTTGCCCATGCAGGCACGGTAATACGGCATTAAACCCGTGTGCAACTCAAATCTTCTCGCTGAAGCCGAGTGGCGATGGATTGCATTGCCTCGGCATCGCAAGCAGATCGTCAACGTCACAACAAAACGTCCTTGCATCGGGACCACTCAGTTCCCGGAGGCTGAACGGGACAGGGGTCGATCATTGGCTGTCGTTCGATTCGGCGCCCCAGCGAAGCACGCCGATCCGGATGGATCCCCGAATGCTTATCCGTGGTCTTGTAGAAATAGGTCGGATCACAGGGCCAAACAGTCGTATTTCCTACAGCTGAAGGAAACGCAAGTAGAAGACTAGTCAAAATTGAAGTAAGAGGGTATACTAAGGTAAAAGAGGGGAGACTTCCCACTTCTAGGCTAAATACCACCCTCGGCCCTCTATCAGGCTTAGCGACTAGGATAAGGAGTCCACCTGCCAGAACAGGTCCCCCCCCCCTTGTTAGCCGCCCCTGGCTAAGAGCCTTCAACCGAAAATGCAGTAACCAAGGCTATCTAACAGTCAGTCGGGTTCCTTTACTAGCTCTCTAGTAGTATCCCCCTACGTCTTCCTATCCTACCTCTCGCCTTAACTATATATATATAAAACTTAGTGTTAGTTAGTAAAGCATCTCTACCTATCTTCTCTTGTTCTTATAGGCCCTCCTTTTCCTCCTCCTTTCTTCTAAATAAAGAGACTAACTGCTTATTATCCTTCTTCTATCTCTTCGAGGGGCGTTCCTTATCCTCCTCCTCTCCGTTATCGTCCGAGAGAGGCTAGATGACTATCCCGAAGTCCAACTCCTAATAGTTCTCTATTTACTATAATAGGAGCGCCGAAATCTCCTCTATAGTCCTTTTATCTTCTATAAAGAGATGTCTAAAGATTTAAGGGAGTACTAAGGGGTACTTAGCCTCTAAATACTTCCTTAGTAGTAATTAAGCGTAATCTAAGTAAATACCTATAGCTTAGTTAATAAAGTAAATGTCTTTCTTAGCCTTAGGGTTATCTCCTCCCTACTATTTTATCTCTCTTATAAAGGTATCTATAGATAGTGTACCTTTTCCTAATGCTCCCTTCTACTTGTCTTTAGGGGCCTCCTTATTAATAGGGGCTATTAGTATACTATAGAATAGGTAGAGAGGGACAATATATAGAAGGTATTCTCTTAACCTAGTAAGGGAGGCGGTCTTTATATCTTCGTTAGTTATAGGATCTAATTCGGTAAGCTAGCGAGTAGCAAGGTCTTAAAGGTCCCTCTAGTACTAGGGGACTTTATCGAAGCTCTTTATTTCCCCTAAGAACTCCTCCTATAGGAGTTTCCCGTTCTTATTAGGGGATCCCGTTTTAGCTACCTAGAAGCCCTTAGGAACGAAGTCTCTATCTCTAATTCTAGAGAATAATAGTAGACTAGTAACTAGGGAAATAGAGGCATCTATTAAGCTATAATCGTTCTTAATTCTTTACTTTAGTTAGGACTCCTACTAGTAAAAGAGCTAGGTTATTATTACTATTCCTATAAGTTAGGCACTCCCTATTTAGGCTATCTCTATAGGGAGGGGAGCTCCCGTCTAGGTAAAGGAAGAGGGGGTAATTTAGAAGTGTCTAGTCGCCTTTACCTTCGGGGCTATATCCGTTAAGTCCTCCGGCTCCTCGGACTATCTCTCCGATATATCTATCTATCCCTAGGAAGATAGGCTAATAGAGCTTGCTTTTTCCGTAAGGGTTACCTAGGGAGGAGGGCCTAAGACCTAGAAAGGCTTAGTTGTTATCTTCTCCTAGAAGTTATCCTAGGCTACCTTCTCCTCTAGTGTTATAGGTTTAAGTCCTCTTATCTCTCTAGGGCTAAGGATCGGGGTCTTCCAAGTCTTATCCTTGTAAAGTCGCTTCGCAAGTATATAATAGACAGAGGAGGTTATCTAAGGATCTCTAGACGGGAGGTTAGGCGTAGACTTAGGTTCTCTACCGATCTTTATAGCCGTAAGGGTTAGGGTAGGGACCTAAGCCTAAGGTATCTAGAGGGTTCTCTAATAAGCCTTCTTATCGGGGCCCTCTATACCTAAATATAATAAATGCTGCAACTTAATATACCTTTGCTATAAGGGGTTATAGACAAAATAGAGACTACGCTAGTCCGGCTAGTTTATAGTTACTAGTAGCTAGTTAGTTTAAGGCGTATATCCTAGTTAAGGTAAGGATATAGTAAGGTTAAGGAGAGTAGACCCTTTATATAAGGAGGGAAGCACTATAGCAAGAGGAGTTCTTGCTAACTCCCTTAGTAGGTAGACTAAGCTCTCTAGGATAGGGTCTAGTTCCTAGGGGACGTTAGGCCCGAACTACGCCTTATATAGTATATTATAAGTGAACTAGAACGGGTAGGTATAGAACGTAAGGCTATAGATCTGATAGTATGTCTTATACTAGTAAGCCACCTTTAACCAGTCGCCTAATACAACTTTAGGGATAGAGTCGGTAGAGATCGGTCTACCTTCCTCTTCCTCGCGTTTAGAAAACTAGATCTACTACTTGATCTTTAGTAGGGCCACCTAATAGTAGAGTAGGTTATATAGGTTAGCTACTATCTATTTCTCTAGAAGGTTAGTTACCTTATAGGGGATATCCTTTAGGGAGACTAAGAAGGCAGGTATAGCGAAGCGACTAGCTAGTGTTCCTAAAGCGAAAGGGGAGGGGCTATCCCTATACTATATACCCTCTAGAATCGTCAGATAGTTAGGGAGGGAAACTGGCATTCCCTATATAACTTATTCGGCGATTTTCTAAGCGTTATTTTTATTAACCGGCTCTCTATTCTCAGGGTCCTTAAGGAGGTATATCTTAATAGATTAAAGGCGACTAGCTTCTAACATCCGAACGTCTAGGTTAACTTAGGGGGTGAACTTCCCTCCCTCTATAACTATAAGTTTAGTAGCGGTATACGCTCCGCCTAGAACTAATAAGGTTATAGCGCTCTTAATAGCTCTCTTAAGTATAATGCCTTTAGTTAATTCGTTCCTCTTTAAAAAGACTAGAGAAAACACAGTCGGGCTAATACCTACGTAGATCGCGTTTCCCTTAGCGATTGTCTCCTTTAGCTTACTCTTTAACCTATATATATAGTAATATCCGCCCTAGTAGTTCAGGTTAACCTTGACTATCTAAGATAATAGGGTAAATTCGATCTCTAGGTCGAAGTGCTTAGGCTAGTAATAGCGCTCTTTCTAATAGGAGTCGGTCTTCTTAGGAGTGATCGGAGGAGGCGCGGGTTTATAAGGGGTTGACTCGGTTGACTTTCGGCCTTAAGTATATATCGGAGGTATATTAACTAATATTAGGGGTGAAGGAAGGGCTAGATTAATCTATATAGGAGGCGAGAAAGTAGTTAAAGTAGTTAGGTAGTTAGCGATTTAGTAGAAGAGAGGGGTAGGAGAGTTAGGTAGGTAAGAGAGGAAAATAAAGTTGACTAACCTATAGATAAGAAATGCTACCTCTAGAGAGAATTTCGTTCGCCTACTTCTATAACAAAGGAAAACAAATCTATATTTCTCGCTTACTTCTTAATCTATACTAAAATCCTACCTAAAACCGCCTTCAAATAGAAACTCGTAAGAAATCAATCCTCTCCTCTCTTTCAAAGCTCTATATCCTACCGAAACCACTGTAATTTCCCACCTTTTAAGCAATATCTTCTAAACTCTATTAGATAAACGATGTAATTCTATATATAACTACAATAAGATAAGGGAACAACCTCTACGTCCTCTTATAACTCTGTCTTAACCTCTACGTCTCTCCTCCGCTCTCTCTCTCTCCCCTTTCTATCTCTCCTTGCCTTTCTATCTCTCTCTAGCGCGTGTTTTAGAGAGAGGACCAAGTCTCTATATATCCTTAAGTAGCCTATACAAGGCTAGAAGGGCTTAAGCTAATTCTTATACCTATTAAGAGGAATAGGGGTACCGTTAAGCTAGGACAGTTAGAAACTAGTATAGCTAACTCTCTTATTAATAAAATAAGGGCCTATCTACTTAGGCTTAAGCTTAGGGGGGCGACCTTTAGTAGCTATTATAACTAGCTAGCCGGATTTAAAGGGGGCTGCTCTTAGTTTATATCTAGCACGTCTGGCTTCTATTTCTACTATATTAGCAGAACGTACTAACGAGGCGATAGTCTAAGTGCGGGCTATATATCAAACGACTACGTCTCTAAGAGCTTTATTATTAAAGGGGGAGAAGTTAGGGGACAATAACCGGTTTCGTAGCGCTACTTGATCTAGTCCTCTATATATAGACGACAGGCCTTCTAGAGGTCTATATCTATAAAGGATCTTAAATAGGGAGTACCCTAAAGAGCGGATATAGCGGCTATTAAGGGTAGGGAGGGCGGTTAGAACGGAGAGGTCCTAGTCTAATAGATCGGACAGTGACTTTGCTAAGACTATCTAGAGGATACGGTTCATCGTTTTAACCTTACTAACTAATAAGTATAACCTAGCGGGAGCAGGTATAACGAGGATATCTCTTTTACTAGTAGCGTTCGAGAACTCGGCCGAGACAAAGGTAGATCCTAGATCTAGGTAGAACGCTATAGGCTTAGTCCCGGATCTTACGATCTACTTGTTAACAACCGGGGTAACTGCTACTATAGTAGTGGATTTTATCGGGAAGGCCTATATATACTAGGAGAAGTAATTAACTAGAACGAGGAGGAAGAGATATCTACGCGCCGTCTATAGGAAAGGTCCTACAAAGTCTATACTAACTAACTAGAAGGGCTCTAAGATATTAACGGGGAGGCTAGGTACGTAAATCTTATCAGGTCCGTAAAAGGCGCACTTTAGACATCCTACGATATAGTCTACTACGTCTTACGACAAGTCGGGCTACTACACTGTCTAGGTAAGTCTCCTCTAGGTAATAAAGGGCCTGTAACGGTCGTATACAACAAGGTTGCACAACAGTGCAACCTTCGTGGGAGCTCGCGAGGGCTGAAGGCTCTGCGCGGCGAGCTCCACCTAGTGTGGAGCTACGCTCCTCTAGCTACAGGGTGCTCAGCCAACCACATAGCATGGCACATAATATAGCACATGACACAGGCTGTGCCTGTGACACTACCCTCCCTCTCTAAACAAGCCCCCCTATACAAAAATAGCCCCTATTTTAGATACTCGCATCCAGAGCCATCCCAACCGTTCAATTCTAGATACTCGCCTCTAGAGCCATCTCAAACGCTCCCAAAACACCCGATTTTAGATGCTCGCATCTAGAGCCCATCCTATTCTATACGCTCGATTTTAGATGCTCGTATCTACAGCCCGTTCCTTTTGCTTAGTGCCTTACCTCCTACCGCTACGCCCTCCTTCTTCGCGTCTACGATAGCGGCCCTAGGAGCTTAGGGTATACGTCGTAGAACTCCTAGATAGCGTTATTACAGCCCCGTAGATCCGTTACAGGTTGCTAAGTCAGGTTGTTGTAACCTTCCTACTTAACTTAGTACTACTAGCAGCCGTTCGCTACCTTACTAAACCCTACAATCTTCTCGAACCTCCACTTTACTACGTCTTCGCCCTTGTTAGTCCGCGTAACTACGCGCCTACGGTTAGCGCTTACGTCATCGTCAACCTTCTCTTAGCTAGCTAGCCCCTACCCTAGGTAGCGCCTTACTCTCGAGACGTAGAACGTAGGGAAGATCGTTATATTCGCTGGGAGCTTTAGAGTTACTACGTATAACGAGGCCTTTGTAACCTCGAACGGGCCCTCCTACCGCGGCGCAAGCTTCGCGGTCAGCCTACTAGTCTTATAGTTCTATATATCGAGCATCGCTATATCGCTAACGCGGTACTACGGTACGTCCTCCCTATAGCGGTTCGTGTTCTGCTTATAGCGGTCCTATAACTACTTTGCTAGCGCTATAACCTTCCCGAGGATCGCCCCGAAGCGGTCCGCGAGCTCTAATACCCGGAAAAACTCCCGCTTCTACTACTCTAAGATGTTTAGTAAGTATAGCTTTAACGGCTCTACGCCTATCCTTAGGTTAAAGCTATAATTCGCGAAGAACGGTAATACGCCTATTGTCTCGGAGACTATATTATTCCCCGCAAACTCCGCCAGGGGGAGCCAGTTAACCTAGTTATCCTACGCCTAGTCAATATATAGCCGTAGGTACTGCTCTAGTTCCGCGTTAATCCGCTCCGTCTAGCCGTTTATCTAGGGGTAGAACGCTAACAAAGGTCTTAGGGTAATCGCAAGGCGCGCCGATAGCGCCCTCTAGAACCCTAAAACGAACTACGTACCTTTGTCCGACACGATCGTCTCTAGTACGCTATAGAGCGAGTATACGCGCTTAATAAACCGGTTAGCTAGCTTGTTAGCCTCTAGTATCGCTATTATAATAAAATAGCGTATCTTTATAAGCCGGTTAACCACTACTACTACGTACCTAAACTCCTACCCCCTCTAGTTATATAGCGGGAGTAGCGTAATATAGTCTACCGATATATCTTACTATAGCGCTAACGGTAGCAGGAGCGGCTTAAGGAACCCTATAGGCTTTAAGCGAGGGTTCTTTGTCTTAAAGTATAGAATATAGGCTTTAACGAACGTCCTTACTAATACGCTTATCCCTAGCTACTAGTAGACCCTATTCATTAGGTTAAGCGTCTTCGTCCTCCCTAGGTACCCGCTAGGCCCTAACGCGTATATCCGGTAGATAAGCTACAAATAGAGCTCCGTATTGCCTAGGTCGATCATTAGCCTACTATAGTAGAACGCCCTACCCGAGACTAACTTACACTTGGCGAACAGCACTCTTAGCTCCTGCTTGATCTTACTTAGCTAGGCGCGTACCTCCTAGTCGCTAAGCGCCTCTACTACGTCTACTATAAATAGCGAGCTCGCGTAGCTCTCTACAATAAAGTCGTTAGCGTAGCGCGAAACGTTAAGGCCAAAGAGCTCTAGTGTCTCGCCTAGTAGCTTAAAGTTGTACTTGCTACTAAAGGTCTCTAGGTCGAACTTACTTAGGTCGATCAGGGGGCGCCGCCTATTCCGTAGCCTATTATCTTTAACGTCCTTCGGCATAAACTCTAGCTTCCTGCTTAGCGCGTCGGGGCGGCCGTTTGCTATACCTAGGCGGTAGATAATCTAGAAGTCAAAACGTAACAAGAACTCCAACTAGCGTATATAGCGTAGCGACAGCTACTTTGTTATACCGAAGGTCTATAGGTTCTTATAGTCTATAATAATATCGAACCTCTTAGCTACGCCTTCGAGCTTAGGGCGCTATTCTTCGAGCGCCTTAACGATCGCAAGGAGCTCCTTATTATAGATATCGTAGTTACACTTAGCTATAGTATACTTCGCTAAGAAATAAGCAACTAGATGTAACTTGCCGTTATCCCCTTCCTATAGTAGCGCTCTACCTGCTAACCAGTCTAACGTATTAACTTCTACTATAGCGCGCTTCTCCTAGTTATATATCCGCAGTGCTAGTGCTATAACAAAGTACACCTTTAGGCGCTAGAAAGCTACTTTGTACTACTCGGACTACTCCTAGTCCACTATCTTCTTCGTAAGCTCGTATAGCGGCTGTACGTAGCTCGAAAAACCTTATATAAATTAGCGGTAGAAGTTCGCGAACCCTAAGAACCGCTAGAGGTACCTCCTTGTTTCTAGAGCCTCCTAATTACGTACCGCTTTAACCTTATCTAGGTCTATCTCGATGCCCCTAGGCGTAATAATAAGCCCTAGGTACTTCGTCCGCTTCGTATAGAATTCGTACTTATTAATATCTACCTATAGACCTACGTCGATTATATACTTTAGCACCTCCCTGACCTGCTTGATATACTCCTCGAGCGTACCCGAGTAGACTAGGATATCGTCTAGGTACGCCGTTACGTAGTTATCTAGAGCGTTATAGAGGATATCGTTAACGTAATGCTAGAAGGTAGCAGGCGCGCCCTATAGGCTAAACGGCGTAACTAGCGTTTCGTATAGGCCGAATCTTATAATAAACGCTATAAGCTACTTACAGCCTGGCGCTACACGTACTCGGTTAAACGCTGTAATTACATTAAGCTTCGTAAAGATCTTCGCCTTATAGATAGAGTCTAGGGTCTCCCGGATTAGTAGGATAGGGTACTAGCTCTTTAGCGTTGCGTTGTTAATACTACAGTAGTTAACGCAGATTCTAATACCTCCGCCTAGCTTCTACGCCATTAGGATAGGCGATAAGGCGCTCGATTGTAAGGGCCGGATAAACCCCTTCGCGAGATTGTCGTTAAGCTAGCGCTTTAGTATATATAGCTCTATCGGCGACATCGGGCGATTCCTCGAATATAGGACTACGCTCCCTAGGAGCAGCTCGATCCTATAGTTATA
>MU853429.1:85098-95420 GCA_033297235.1 Trichocladium antarcticum
GCGTCCTCCCTATAGCGGTTCGCGTTCTACTTATAGCGGTCCTATAACTGCTTTGCTAGCGCTATAACCTTCCTAAGGATCGCCCCGAAGCGGTCTGTAAGCTCCAATACCTAGAAAAACTCCCGCTTCTACTACTCTAAGATATTTAGTAGGCACAGCTTCGATAGCTCTACGCCTATCCTTAGGTTAAAGCCGTAATTCGCGAAGAACAGTAATACGCCCGTTGTCTTAGAGACTATATTATTCCCTATAAACTCCGCTAGGGGGAGCTAGTTAACCTAGTTATCCTACGCCTAGTCGATATATAGCTATAGGTACTACTCTAGTTCCGCGTTAATCCGCTTTGTCTAGCTATTTGTCTAGGGGTAGAACGCTAACAAGGGTCTTAGGGTAATCGTAAGGCGCGCCAACAGCGCCCTCTAGAACCCTAAAACGAACTACGTACCTCTATCTAATATAATCGTCTCTAGTACGCTATAGAGCAAGTATACGCGCTTAATAAACCGGTTAGCCAGCTCGTCGGCCTCTAGTATCGCCGTTATAATAAAGTAGCGTATCTTCGTAAGCTAGTTAACTACTACTACTACGTACCTAAACTCCTACCCTCTCTAGTTATATAGCGGGAGCGGCGTAATATAGTCTACCAATATATCTCGCTATAGCGCTAACGGTAGCGGGAGCAGCTTAAGGAACCCTATAGGCTTCAAGCGGGGGTTCTTCGTCTTAAAGTATAGAATATAGGCTTTAATGAACGTCCTTACTAACACGCTTATCCCTAGCTACTAGTAGACCCTATTTATTAGGTTAAACGTCTTTATCCTCTCTAGGTACCCGCTAGGCCCTAACGTGTATATCTAGTAGATAAGCTACAAATAGAGCTCCGTATTACCTAGGTCGATCATTAGCCTACTATAGTAGAACGCCTTGCCTAAGACTAACTTATACTTAGCAAACGGTACTCTTAGCTCCCGCTTGATCTTACTTAGCTAGGCGCGTACCTCCTAGTCGCTAAGCGCCTCTACTACATCTACTATAAATAGCGAGCTCGCGTAGCTCTCTACGATAAGGTCGTTAGCGTAGCGCGAAACGTTAAGGCCAAAGAGCTCTAGTATCTTACCTAGTAGCTTAGAGTTGTACTTACTACTAAAGGTCTCTAGGTCAAACTTGCTCGGGTCGATTAGAGGGCGCCGCCTATTCCGTAGCCTATTATCTTTAACGTCCTTCGGTATAAACTCTAGCTTCCTGCTTAGCGCGTCGGGGCGGCCGTTTGCCGTACCTAGGTAGTAGATAATCTAGAAGTCGAAACGTAATAAGAACTCTAACTAGCGTATATAGTATAGCGATAGCTACTTCGTTATACCGAAGGTCTGTAGGTTCTTATAGTCTATAATAATATCGAACCTCTTAGCTATACCTTCGAGCTTAAGGCGCTATTCTTCGAGCGCCTTAACGATCGTAAGGAGCTCCTTGTTATAGATATTATAGTTATACTTAGCCGTAGTATACTTCGCTAAGAAATAAGTAACTAGATATAACTCGCCGTTATCCCCTTCCTATAGTAGCGCTCTACCTACCGACTAGTCTAACGTATTAACTTCTACTATAGCGCGCTTCTCCTAGTTATATATCCGTAGTGCCGGTGCTATAACAAAGCATACCTTTAGGCACTAGAAAGCCGCTTCGTACTACTTAGACTACTCCTAGTTTACTATCTTCTTCGTAAGCTTGTATAGCGGCTATACGTAGCTCGAAAAACCTCGTATAAATCGGCGGTAGAAGTTCGCGAACCCTAAGAACCGCTAGAGGTACCTCCTTATCTCTAGAGCCTCCTAATTACGTACCGCTTCGACCTTATCTAGGTCTATCTCGATGCCCCTAGGCGTAATAATAAGCCCTAGGTACTTCGTCCGCTTTATATAGAATTCGTACTTGTTAATATCTACCTATAGACCTACGTTAATTATACGCTTTAGTACCTCCCTAACCTGCTTAATATACTCCTCGAGCGTGCCTAAGTAAACTAGGATATTATCTAGGTACGCTGTTACGTAGTTATCTAGAGCGTTATAGAGGATATCGTTAACGTAATGCTAGAAGGTAGCAGGCGCGCCCTATAGGCCGAACGGCGTAACTAGCGTTTCGTATAGGCCGAATCTTATAATAAACGCTATAAGCTACTTGTAGCCTAGCGCTACATGTACTTAGTTAAACGCTATAATTACGTTAAGCTTTATAAAGATCTTCGCCTTATAGATAGAGTCTAGGGTCTCCTGGATTAGCGGGATAGGGTACTAGCTCTTTAGCGTCGCGTTGTTAATACCGCGGTAGTTAATGTAGATTCTAATACCTCTACCTAGCTTCTACGCTATTAGGATAGGCAATAAGGCGCTTGATCGTAAGGGCTAGATAAACCCCTTCGTAAGGTTATTGTTAAGCTAGCGCTTTAGTATATATAGCTCTATTAGCGATATTAGGCGATTCCTCGAATACGGGACTATACTCTCTAGGAGTAGCTCGATCCTATAGTTATATATATAGTAGGGGGGTAAGATATTAGCATCCTATAGGACGAAAGCGGCTACTAAGTCTTGGTATTCCTTCGGTAGGCGCGCCTTGATCTTATCTAGGGTAGGCGCTAGTCTATCCGCTTTATCGAAGAACTTCTTAGAATCCTCCTCTATAATCTTATTAAGCTTCTTATCCCCTTTGGCGAGCGCGTCGATAAAGCTATAGAACCTTACTAGGAGCATTGACTTTGTATACTCTAGTGTACTCTCTTAACTTAGTAGGTCCTTAAAGAACTACTTAGGTAGAACTAGTATATAGTCTCTCTTCTTAGCTTCTACCGCTCTTTCTAGTTTACCTATTATAGTCTATATAACTACTACGCCCTTCTATTAGTATATTGCTAGGAAGCTCGCTCCGTTTAGGATCTTCGCGTTATCCTAGCGGATCTTCCCCTACGTTTAACTAAGCAGGGGTAGGGCGGCAGGGGGGGGGGACTAGGGTCTAGGGGGTAGTCTCCTAGCGCCTACTACTACCTCTACTAGCCTTAGTAATATAGGGGGCGGCGCTTCGACCGGAACGCCTATCGCTCCTAGCGGTACGAGCGTCCCTTGCGGGTCGGCCTATACGTCTCCCCAGGACGCGGATCTTTACCGTCTATAGGCCTATCTCCGCCTATTAGACCGCCTAGCCCTCTTATAGTCGGATAGCTTGCTTATAGCGATAGCGACCTTATTGTTGTTACTAGAGGTACTAGAGTCGTCGTCTTTAGGTACGTCCTCTACCGTTATATAGTACCGCCCGCTACTCTCTAGGGGTAGGGGTACCGCCTCTAGCTAGCCTACCTACTAAGCGACCTAGCTTCTAATATACTCTAGAAGGCACCTCCTACGGTAGTACTCCGTGAATTCGAGCTATAGGGTCTCCTAGTCGATCCGTAGGTTATGCTTCCGTAGCTACAGGAGGCCTAAGATTACTAGGGTCTTTTTTACAAGCGTTATAACGAAGTACACTAGGGTCTCCTAGTAGTCGCTAACGACTAGCGTAAGCGCTACTAAGTGCTCGATCTAGCGTAAGAACCCTCTATTGGCTAGAAATAGCGGCTGCTATACCGCTAGCCTCTCTAGTAGTAGTCTATTCGTAACTATAAAGCTAAAATCTATAAACGCTAAACCTATATAACCCGAGTCTACAAGTACTATATACTCTATATTACACCTACTAACCGCTAGGTATAATAATAAGAGAATAGATTTAGCGCTACTACCTACTATACTAATAACTAAACTATCTCCCTATCCCTCCTATAGCTAGCGGTACCCCTCCTATAAGCGATAGTTTATAGGAGCTCCTTGTTTCCCTAGTTGTTATATAAGAAGCCGAAGCTAGGGGGTTACTCTACTATAAACTAGTAAGCGCTATACTCCTCCTACTCGTCTACCTCTCTAACGATAAAACCGCTCTAGTCGGGGGTATCCGCAAAGCGTATAGCGAGCCCGTCTTAACCCCTCTAGTAGGCCCTAGCGCGGCCGCTTACGCTACTACGAGCTAGAAGGCCCCTAGAGGGAGCTTGCCCGAAGCCTAGGAACCCGCCTTAGCTATAGCTTTGTTACGTAGGCTGCTACTATCCCTAGGTAGGCTGCTACTATCCTTGCGCGTTGCTACCGAAACCTCTACTAAAACTAGATCCTCTACCGCCTTAGGCGCCCCCGCGCTATAACTACCTAGCGCCGTAGGCGTTACTACAGTCCCTTTAGCCTCTACGGCCTGCTTAGTACGCCCTTGCGATATAGTCGGCCCCGCTATACTTATAGTATAAGCTACTTGCTCTACGCCGTTCCTTCTCCTAGGGGGTAAGCGCTACAAGCGTTACTACGTTAATCTCTATCGCGTTAGGGTATCTGCCTCCGCTGTTATTGTTGCTACCGCCCCCGGTTCCGCTGCTCCTAGTTCCGCCGTGTAGCTTCTACCTAAAGTCCTCTCCCTCTAGGTTAGTCGCGAGCTAGCTGGCTAGCGTAGCCTAGAGCTTAAAGTTATTAGCTAGCGGGAGCACTGCCTATATAACTATAGCGCTTAAAAGGTAGGGGGAGATCTTAAGCCGGAGTATCCGGACCCTCGTTACGTTGTCGATACTAGCGGTATTAGCTAGGGTAGTAAATTCAGTAAGGAAGTCGTTAAACGCTATAAACTTGTTCTTCTACGCTAGTAGTTCTAGCTTATTACTTGCTATAGTAACTACGTTATACGTTATATACTAGGTATAGAGGGTCTTTAGAAGGTCGGACCTAGTCTTCTACGGCTACACTACTACGCTATATAGGTTCTCCTTAACCTGCTCGAGCTTCGCTGCGACTACCTAGCGCGCGCTACCGCCTAGTATAGCCTTTACGTATAGGATCTTAGTGTACTTGTCCGGGAACTCCCGCGGGTGTATTCGCTAGCGGCTACGTACCTTGTCCTCCTAGTCTTCGAAGAGTAGGGTACGTTTAACGGTATCCTTCTCTTCTCTAGTAAACGGATTAGGGTAAAGGAGGGAGATCGACACGCTATAGCTACTACTAGCGCTACTACTACGAACCTAGTCTAGGGCTATCGCTATTAGCGTCCTTTAGTTCGTAAGTAGTAACTTATACTCCTTAAGCTCCTTCTCGAGCGCCGTACTAGCTACGATAGACGCCTCGAACCTCCTAACAGACTTATCGAGCTTTCTCTTTAGCTCGCTAACTATTATATTTATAGCTATAGCGAACCCTAAGAGGTTGTACCCTCTATCGTCGTTAATCGATACTATAAAAGCGGGTATAGTATTAGAGACCTTGTTCTACTATTGTTCTCTTAGCGCTACGCGTAGCGCTACAAGTCTTAGCGGCAGCGATACCGTAAGGTCGGCGCTGCTTATTATCTTCGCGCTTATCTTCGTAGGAGCGTTGTCCGGTTCGTCGGAATACTATAGTCCTATTCGTCGGAGTCTTATAGTCCTATTCGGCGGACTACTATTATACGTAGGATACTTGTCCTAGTAGTTAACTCGTACTACGTAGGTAGTTAAGAAATGAAAACAAAGCCTAGTACGTCAGGAAAAGAAGCGTTCTAGTTAGTCTAGTACACTCTCTATTCTAGAGCAGACGACTTAGCTATACGCGCGAGTTAAAGGTACAACCTACTATAACGGTCGTATATAATAAGGTTATATAACAGTGTAACCTTCGTAGGAGCTCGCGAGGGCTGAAGGCTCTACACGGCGAGCTCCACCTAGTATAGAGCTACGCTCCTCTAGCTACAGGGTGCTCAGCCAACCATATAGCATGGCACATGACATGGCACATGACACAGGCTGTGCCTGTGACACCTTGTTATATAGTAGTAGCTTCGGGAGTCGTTTCGGTAGTAGCAGCGCCTATAGGTACCTACGCCCGTTCACCTTCTTCGCTAGTTGTAGCCTCCTTGTAAGCTTATTCGGAATAACTACCGCTTTTGATCCTAGCGGGGATAAGGTCTACCGCAGTCCGTTCTCGAGCGCTCTCTAATAGCGTTATAATAGGGATAACCTCCTCTTCCTCTTCTTTAGTAGGTTCTCTAGACCCTAGTTATACTCCCTATCCTCTAGTTCTCCCTTATCTAGGACTTCCTCGACCGATGCTTAGTATTTCGCTATGTTTTTTATAATTGTAGGTTCTGCGGTTGTAGGTTCCGTAGTTATAGGCTTCGCTTACGGTACCGTTAGCTCGGTTATATATTCTAGTAAGCAACGTTGCTCTCGGTAACGCTCCCTAAACGTAAGCTTCAGGTCCGCCTAGTTGATTGTTAGGTTGTATCTTCTTAGCTATAGGAGGCCTAGAATAATCGGATTGTCTTTTACTAGTATAGTAATAAAGAACCGAAGCTTCTCCCTATACTAGCCGATCCTTAGTTCTAGCACTATACTCTATTCGATCTATAACTTTAGTATACTATTAGCTAAGTAAAGTAGCTTCCTCGTTTCTAGTCTACTTAGCAGCATATCGTTACATACCACAAAACTAAAGTCTATAAAGGCGAGACCTATATAGCCTAAATCTACAAGCGCTATATATACTATCTTGCGCTTGCTTATTATAATATAGGAGGATAATAGGATTGAATTAGCTATCTAACCGATAGCGCTAATAACTAAATCGCTACTACCTCCCCTATAATAGCCTCTATACCCCTACACACGTCTTCACATAGAGGCTAGGCATTTCCCTAGTACTATTGTTACTATTCTAGGTCTTCTATACTCTATTCGGGTTTATAGTACTTAGTATTGTTGTAACCGACTTCTCCTAGAACGTAGCCTTAGTCTATGAATCGTACGTGGTACGCGCTGTAGCCGCCTCCGCCGTTATTGCCGAAGTTCTGGTTGTTATTGCTAAAGTTCTAGTTATTATTATTCTATTGATATAGGTATCCGCTACCGCCGTAGCCTCCGCTACCTCCGAATCCGCCATTATTGTTGTTCTAGTTTAGGCTGCTATTGTTGTTCTAGTTCAGGCCGCTGTTATTACCGAATCTGCCGTTGTTACTAAATCCGCTGTTATTGCCGAATCCGCTATTGTTACCGAATCCGCCGTTGTTACTAAATCCGCTATAGTTGCTGCGGCTACCCTACTACCCTCTACCTCTAGCGCCTAGGTTATTCTAGGCTTGCTTGCCTTTCTCTATATATTTCGCTACGATATAGCCCCTTATACTATAGAGGAAATAGAGACCTGTAGCTATATACTACTCCCTCTCTAAGTTAGAGAGTTATAAGATAGTCGCCTTGTCCTTAGTAGTAGTTACCTAGTTAACGTCTATAGCGTTTAGGTCCTTGCCTTCCTTCTTAGTATTATAGCCGTTATAGTAGTTCGGCTCGTTAGCCTTCTTTAAATGTTCCTCTATTTTAAGGTTATTAGCCTAGGCTTAGGCTATAGTAACCTATCCCTAGAAGTTATCCTAGGCTAGGAGGTTCGTCTATAGTAGGATTAGGTCCCACATCAGCTTCGAAAGCTTCTCTCTTAACGCGCGTACGTAGGTAGCGTTATCCTAGTTACTTAGGTTATAAAGGTTCGAGAACTCTATAATAAAGTCTATAAACTTTATATACTTATCCTTCTACGCTATTTTACGTAGCTTGTTCTTAGCGTTAGCTACTAGATCTATCGTTACGTACTTCTTAGAAAGGAACTTAATAAACTCGTTAGTAGTTGTCTATACCTAGGCTTGCTTATCGCTTAGATTCGTAACAATAGTATCGATATAGTTACTAATTCCTATAGCTGCGATTCCCTCTAGTAGCGAAGCTATATAAAGGATCTTCGCTTTCTTAGTTGTATATTCTAGCGGCTATACAGCCTATCGTGCTATAATTAGCGTTTTCTATATTCTAAATTATATAGTTCGCTTCGCTAAGTCCCGCTTAGAGCCTAAGAACGTAGAGGCATATAGTATACTGCCCTCCCTAGCGCCGCCGCCGCCGCCTAGCTTCCCGGACTCGATTAGCCTCGTTAAAACGTTATTCTCTACTTATAGTACTATAGCCTTCTTGTTTACCTTGTTCGCCCTAACTATCTATTTCTAGATTTCCTCGGTCGCGCCCCTAAGGATATATTTAGTAAGGTTTGCTATTATCCTCTCCGTTATATTGTCCTTTCTAGCTCTCTTAAGCGCTTTAAGTAGGAGGTCGTTACCTATAAACGGCCCGTAGTATCCTTCGAAATAACCCTTTAGTTTCGGGTATACCTTTTCCTTTAGGGCTATAGCGGCCTCGCTACGTATGTCCTTAATAGGAATAGGCACTTAGGCCGCGGAGCTTGCGTTAACGTCTATAGTGCTCGTTATCTTCTCTATTCGGGTTTCTTAGGTTTAGGTTCTTAGGTTTAGGGGTTCGGTTTCTTAGGTTCGGGGGTTCGGTTTCTTAGGTTCAGGTTCTTAGGCTTAGGTATTAGACTGTCTTATCGTTTCGGGACCGACTATCTTGTTAGTTTCTTAGGTTCGGGGCGGTCGAATTGTGATTTCGGTTGGCTCGTGTAACGTAAATTCGTTATAATCAATCGACGAAGGTCTGTATATACGAACAGAAGGTACAACCAACTATTATAGGTGGTAAATGCCTAATGTTAGGGTACGTATATATTCGATGTAGTTGTACGAGGAACTTAAGATAGTAGGTGTGGCCCGCCGGGGATATGCCCTGCGGCGGGCTCTACATGCGCGCTGCAGGCTCTGCAGGCCCTACATCGTACAACCGCTCTACAATGGCCATACGGCCATATGTCACGGCTAGACCCGTGACATATCTAGACCTTAAGATTATAGTCGTCCTAGAAAGGGTAATACTAAGGCATCTTGTCTATTATTGCTTAGGCGGTCTCGGAAACGACTTCGCCTTTATAGTTAGTAGGATCAGGGTCTCGAACTACTATAGTAGTCGACTAAGTAGGATCTCCTCCTAAAGATGCCTACTAAGCTACAATAGTTCTTGCCTAGACTTATAAGGGAGGGTAGACAGAGTTGCGTAAGTAATACCTCTCCTACTTAGTAAGGCGCGGGTTTTCGTATTCAGGAGATAGATAACCGAGCTAACTATATCCCTAGTATATCCTTTCCTTCGAGCCTAAGATTATAGAGCCGTTAATATAGGGGTTCCTTAACTAAGAGCGAGGTAGGAGGGGGCGATTCTTATTATATCTAAAGAACGTATCGACAAATCCTTCTTAACCTAGGCTAGGTCTCCGAGCTTTATTAGAAGGGCGAGCGTTCTAAGTAGTCGAAGGTATAGGTCTTCCTTGAGCCTGACTATAGGGTGCTGACTAAGTAGGAGGCGGCGGAGCTTGGAATAGGGGGGAGGCAACTAGGGGCTAGTAAGGTATCCCGCTTTAGTAGGCGAACTAATTGCTAGAGTGTCCTATTATAGGCGTAGCGAGTAAGGACTATAAAGAGGGAGGGTTAAAGGACTGAACCTAACTTACGGACTATAAGGGGTTTATACTTTAGTAAGTAGTCGGCGCTATACCGGTGCTAGCGATGTAAGGAGTAGGGATAGACTAGCTAAAAGCCGACTAGTTGTTAAGAGGCTAAAGCCCTAGGTACTAGGGTCTAGTTAGGGAGTACCCTAGGAAGTGCTAAGCGAGGACGGTCTCTATAGGCTAACCGGTTCGCTAGGTTAGTAGTTGCTCTATTATACTAGCCTTCACTCTCTTATAGGTCTTATCCCGAACTGTCGCCTTCTATTTAAGGACTTGCTAACTAGTTTTCACTGTCTCGTACGCTTGCTAGAGGCTTTAGTAGTTCAGAGCGCCTTTGTCGATAGCCTCCTAGCAAAGTTTAGGTCTCTTAAGGCTATATACGAACTTCTCTACGGTTATATAAACTATAGTAGTTTCTAAAGGGGAGAGAGGGTACATTATAGCTTGGTTCTAGTCCCTAGGGAGATTATAACATCCCGCCTAGATTATAACTATATATACTTAGGTAAAGTAGGTAGTTAAAGGCTCTCTATCTCCCTAACGGAGATCTCTTAGCTTAGTATAGGGCGCTATAGCGCCTTTATCCCTTATATAGGCTAGGAATCTCTAGCGTAAGTAAGCCTCTATAGCGCGAAGGTCCTCTATAGTAGCTAATAGCGTCTTAGCCCTATTAAGAGAGCTCCTTAGGTTAAAGGAGCTATCTATATAGATAGTAGCGTCTCCCTTATAGAGTATATTAACTACTCTTAAAACTTGGTTATATAAGCTAGTCTATATAACTATCTGGCCTAAGGAGGATTTCTAGAATTCCTAGTAAAGTCTTCCTAGCTATCTATTAGCTAAGGCGGT